>JANBVO010000027.1:0-459575 GCA_030052745.1 Pleurostoma richardsiae
CGCGTGGGCCCGGCCTCGGCGTGGCTGCCCGCGGCGTGCAGGGCGCCCGAGGCGGCGAAGGCGAGCAGCGCGGCGGCGGCGCGGCTCGCGGGCGGGGACCCGGGGGAGCCGATGCCCAGGCGGGCGGCGGGGGCGGCGAAGGCGGCGCGGAAGGTCTGGTGCCACCAGGCGCCCCAGAAGCCGGCGAGGCCGCGGTCGAGCACGGCGGAGGGGCTGCCGTTGATGGAAGGGTAGTGCCACAGCTCGCCGCGGACGGAGGCGAGGGGCCCGCCGAGGAGGAGGCAGGCGACCAGCTGCCAGAGAGAGAAGACGAGTTTGAGGGCGAAGAAGCAGCTGGCGAGGCCGAGGGTCCGGCGGAGGCAGGTGAGTGCCAGGGGGGGGAGGGCGGCGAGGAAAGGGGGCAGGGGGTGGGTGGTCGGGCCGAGGATGTTGTAGGGGTCTTTCATCATCAGGACGCTGCAGAGGTCGAGGATGAGGAACGAGGTCGCCATGGAGTGCAGGCGGGCGCGGATGAACTCCTTGCGGGTGGTGGCGCGGCGGTAGCCGGCTGGTGTGCAGATGGGGATGGAGTCCAGCTTCACGAGCTCGCCTGACAGGGGCTTCTCGGGCTTGTCAAAGCGGGGGATGACGGGGATGCACCAGTTCCATCCTAGCAACAGTGTCAGCCTGAGAGCACCTCGGGTGGGAACCGATAGATAGGTGCATACCTGTGCCTCGGAACGATAGCACCAGATCTGTAGCCCAACCCAACCGTGTCAGGAAGGGTTCGTCCGCAGGAAAAGCCTGCCAGTAGTATTCGTAGTCCTTAATGTACCTCGCGACGTCCTCGTCCGGTGCAGCGCCCTGCAGCTGCTCCGTCTCACTCCTCAAAGCACTGTTATTCCGCTCATGCGCCGACCCGTTCGTCTCTCCGCCCCTTGGGCTCCTCCTCCTCCTCCGCTCCACCCTCTCCGCCTCAAACTGCGGCCGCATCCAGATGAGCAGCGTCGCCGACCACACGATGCCCCAGGAATGGGTGAGGCCCACGGCGTAGGCAGCGGCGAAGTTCTCGCTGGTACACCCCGCGGCCAATTCGTTGAGGCTGAAGGCGACGATGAAGGCCATGAGAGGAAACCGCGCCCTGTAGAGCCACGGCCGCTTGACGTGGGGGATCGACAGGTACAGGATAGGCAGGATGAACACACCCAGGAGCGAGTATGGCATTACCAGCGGTTTGATCTCCCCGCTGGCGAGCTGCTCCCTGATCCTCGCCCCGTAGAGGTCCCGCACCTCGGCGCCGAGGTTCACCTTCTCCCGTATGTCCATCGAGGCCGGGGTTCGCTAATGACGCAGCGGCAGGTTGTAGTCCCGTTTATACGGTCTGAAGAGGATAAGTCGTGGCAAGTGACGTCCCGTCAGCAGAGAGCCAGACGGGTGTAAATCAGAGCGGTGAAGTGAGACAACTGCAGAGTTTCCGAGGTGAAGAGACGGCTGACGGTGTAACCGGTCCTCAAGCCTACCTTCCATTCAGCGGTACGCACTGTTTCAATCAAGGACAGATTCAAAACGCGAAGCAAACAAAATACATTACAGGCCTGTTCCCAACCGAAACAAAGCAAGGAAACATTGGGGTTACTCGAGGCTCACTCGCAATCGGCTTTATTGACACGAGGCCACTCATTGACGTAACGAAAGGCCGGAGTGGGTGGCCAAACTTGGACAAACCCGCCACTGCAGAACCGGGACCAGTGCCTGCATAGGCTCTGCCTTAGCGGCCGATCAAGGCCCCTTCAACTCGATTGGCACGGTGTTCGGGCCCCTGCCAGGATCGAAGCTGCATACCTACTTAGCTTAGTTTGGCCTGTTTGTCTTGCAACGGCTTGCGAATGCTTTTTTCAACACCCGTCAATGATACGATTTTCATTCTTTTTAATGGGTTTCTATCATAGCATCTTGTCTCATCCATGCCATGCAGTGCTAACAGTAAGAGTCCTGAGGCTGCCGTCCTAGAACTCTGCGAAGACGGGGTCGCCAACTCTGATGGTTGGATTTTGAGCCTCCCTGGACGGCCGTCCGTGAGACGGCGGAATATGCCCCATATGTGTTCCGAAGAACACCTTGCCATCAAATCTCCTCGTTTTAGACAAGGTCACAAATGGCTCTTGTCCCTTAGCAGCAGTTTCTTGGTTGATGCAAACCATGTGGCACCGCCTGCACGCGCCGAGCATCTTGAACTCCTGCTGCCCGATCTTCAACTTGGACCAGCTGTCCTCTCTGTATGCCAGATCATTCGACGTATCCTGGGGCGGGCTGAGGACAATGTTCGCTCGGAAGACAGATGCGGAGACAGATTCTCCTCCTGTCTTCACGATCTCCTTATTCAGGGCCTCAAGACTCGATAGATTGATAGCGAGGATGGGGCTCTCGTTCGACAATAGAATCTTGCGCTGTTCATTTTCGGCGTCCGAGTCTGGCGGCGACGGTGGAGCAGGAAAAATCCCAGGGGTGGAAAGTGGCTTCACCTTAGATGAAGTCTGGTGTTTCTGCAAGTGGGCTTTTGAGTGTCGCATGCTTTTGCCTTCCCCGCCTGGAGGAAATCGTGCCAAAACACATGGAACTCCCAGCAACTCGGTGAAGAAGCCGTTGATATCTTCCAAAATGTAAGTCTGTGCCGAGATCTCCTCGCCACAGACACGGGAAGATAGCGACCGTTCCGGCGCCAGGGGTTTAAACACCGCAGGATTGTTGGACAGAGGAACAGATATCTCTCGGGGTATATGGCTCGGGACGACTCCGGCGTATGCTACCCTTAATTCCCCGCGAGCAAAGTCTAGAACAGGCCGGAGAAGGGCCATCTTTGGGTATCTCTTCTGGCTGAGAGCCTGGCCGGATCCCCGATGCACAAGGCACCATTCCCGATCCCAGGCCAGACCCTCGGGTCGGACTTCCCAGCTGGTATTCGCGGGAACCGTATAACCACCACAACTCTTTAGCGGATAAATCGTAATGCTGTCGACGTGCAAGACGGGCTTGTTTAAAGGCTCGTATTGAACGGGTATCTCCGGCAATATTCTAGGCGCCTGCTCCTCGCGGTAGAACTCCTCAACAAATGCAACGAAACTGTCAACGTCGGATATCGTACTCATGGCGCCAAGACTGGCTCGGATGATGCCAGTCGGCTTCCCAGCTATAATATCGTTCTCGGTTCCGCACCGAAACCCTGACGAGAAATTCCTCTTCATCTCCCACGGTTGTAGGCCCAGGGCCGATGCGATGCCTCCGGGGTTGCAGACACCGCCCGTACGGATATGAAATTGTTTTAACGTAGCGAGCTTTTCAAACTCACTGAGGCTGATCCAAGCACCTGACTGGTTAAGGATATTGAAGGCTATTATTGGGCCACACCCTATCGCCGCGCCCGATGCTGATGATTCTGGGGAATAGACTTGGCAGACTGGACTCCCGTTTCCATGTCGTAAAGAGCTGATGCCCCTGTGGAGGCGCCGTGAGAGGTATGCAGTATGTGCCGCGACCTTGTCCATGGTACCAAACAGGCGGCTATGGGTACCTAATGCCGCATCCAGAGCTACGATGCTATGAACGGGCAATGTCCCATCTTCGAGCCGCTCGTGGAGAAATTGGCTTTTTGGAGCATGCCACTGCTCCTTTAAGCACACAACCATATCCACCGTGCCGCCACCAAAGTATGACCTATGCGAGAAGACGGCCTCTGCCTGACGCCGCACGATCAAGGCACCCAGGTCAGGGAACCCGAAGATTTTGTAGAAGCTGACGACGGTGAAGTCCGGGGCAGATTCGGCGTCGCTTAGATCTAACGGTGACGTCGACACCAAGGAAGCAGCGTCCAGAAGCGTGAAGAATGGACCGTTCGAGTGAGGACATGTCTCTCGCAGCCGCTTCGACCACGTCAAAGGGTAGCGCCGGCCGTCCATGTTGGACTGTGCAGGATATGCGAATAACGACGTGGCCAATTCACCAACCGTGTTGAATGGGCCACATCCACCCAGCCAAGATTCGACTTGCGCATCGTCAAGACAGACGCTGTTTCGAGCCTCTTCCCGAACGCCAATCAGGCTCGTGTGGGATGCCTGATGGTACGCATAGTTGAAGCCTGCTGGCGCTGCTCTGAAAGCATCGGCGACAAGCTTGATCCCCGCGGTTGCATTGGCGACGAAGACGACATCAAATTCGGCGGGATCAGCATGGAAGAACTGAAGAACCTTTAACCGAATGTCCTCAATACGTGAAGTGGACTCCTGAGAAGACGTCGAAGCGGAATGCGGATTTCCCAGGAGGCTGGCGGTCATGTCCGCCGCAAAAGCGTCGACAAGCGACTTCGAGTACAGCGTGGTGCCGGCATGGTCGAGATACACGGAACCTGTCAGAGTCAGCCTCCATGCAGTGAGACGAGAGGTGTCCAAGGCCATTACCATTCAACATCGGGTATTCGGTGTCCCGAAAAGGCTCTACGGAGGCATTATAACCTGACTCCGTGAGGTCCCCCATCTTTCCAGCTGCTGTGCTACCGACGCAAGAACGCCCGCGCTGTCCCTCGCCACTTCAGATGAATGAGATGTGGGCTGGTCGACATTGGACGGAACTGCGAGAATATGCGGAAGAGAAGCTGTCGCTCGGTCTCACATCATCGTGCTTGATTATGGAATTGACAGGAGATAAACCCGACGACGAAGGTGGCGGAATCGTCGCCCCATCACCGCAAGCCGCCCGACTCATACTCCTTTGGGCAATCATTCTGCGCCGGAGCCAGACGTCGGACAGACGCCGCAGGAAAACGCCGGACGGAGATCGCCTTGTTCCCCCAAGGACCAAGACAAGAGTGGGGGATGGCGGAAGTGGGGCACGGAGGGGGATATAGCATCAAGTGACAAGGCACGTGATTAGTGGGTGTTAGCGCGCGCGTCTCTACGCGGTACGTACCAAGACCCTGCTAAACCTTAATTGAGACGCGGTCTCTCGTCGCGTCCAGTCTCCGCAGCCACGTCCAGACGCGTTGACTGAGTGGAACCCATTAAAGCCAGGAATGGAGGCTCGCAGCTTCCAAGCCTCCTTCAAATGTCTAGAGCTCCTTCTCTCCCATATCCTCTCAAGCTCCTTCCTCTTCCTCCCGTACCAATCCTTCTCCCAACTGTCCATTGCACCTGCTCCGGAGCTCAACATGGGATCAACGACCCTCGGCAAGAGAACGAGAAGCTCCAAGGACTTCGGTAAGAAGCTGCCCCTCTAGACCGGGCATTCTCTGGGGACGCACCTACTCACGCAGCTCGCAGTTCAGGAAGAACTTCCCGCAAAACGAACGAGGCGTCAGACTCGAAGCTTCCGCCTCAACGACGAGAACCAAGATCCTTCTGAGGCAATTGAAGAGGAAAAGGAGAACGAGGAAGGCGACACTGGCATGTACGATGTCTCTGCCGAGAGCACCCCATCAAAGCCTCGGGTGAAGAGAATAAGAAATGTCGAGCCGATCAAGTACCGTGCCGCTGCGAACACCACCCGGTCCGTCAGGGAGGCAAAGGAGGCCATTCAGACTGTCAAGGCACCTCTCACACCATCAACTCCTCGGCATCGAGATGCATTCGCGTCGGTGCCTGTCACACCCCGGCACCGGGTCATGTCTGTTGGCAAGGTCTGCCGGCGATTGACACCACAGACTCCGGTTACACCGACTTCCTCGCAGACAATCTACCATATCGCCCGGCAGATCTTTTCAAGGAGCGCGGACCCGGGCCAATTGGTTGGGCGGGACGAAGAGCGAGGCCGCCTGAGGGACTTCCTGGGGCGTTGCGCTCGTCCTCGCCCAAATGGCTGCCTCTATGTCAGCGGACCTCCTGGTACCGGAAAGAGTGCCATGGTCAACGAGCTGACACAGGAGACTACTGCGACAAACCCCACGATTCGGAAGGCGTACATCAACTGTATGAGTATCAAGTCGTCGAAGGACCTGTACACTACGCTACTGAATCTGCTGTGCGGCGAGGCGGAGATGTCAGAGAGTGATGCGGTCACGATGCTGCAGAAGACTTTTCTACCGAAGAAGGCATCCTCTGATGTCTTCTTGCTCGTTCTGGACGAGATCGACCATATCCTATCCCTGGATCTTGAGAGTCTCTATAGGGTCTTTGAGTGGTCACTGCAGAAGTCGTCCCGTCTCGTCCTGGTGGGCATTGCCAACGCCCTGGATCTGACGGACCGATTCCTCCCTCGTCTGAAGGCGAGGAACCTCAAGCCGGAACTTCTCCCATTCTTGCCGTACAGCGCGCCACAGGTCAGGAACATCATCACGAAGCGGTTGAAGGGCCTCCTTCCACAGGACACGGCGACACCTGACTATGTCCCCTTCTTTCACCCTGCCGCCATCGAACTCTGCTCTCGCAAGGTGTCGAGCCAGACAGGCGACTTACGGAAGGCGTACGAAATCTGCCGACGGGCAATCGATCTGGTCGAATCCGAGACTAGGCAAAAGTACGAGAACGAGGCGAAGGAGCAGGCCCTGCAGATGACGCCATCACGCAAGGTGCTTGGGGAGAACACGAACTTATCTTCTCCTGTGAAGGGCTCACCCGGCAAGAGCGTCCCTTCGATGTTGGCTACATCATTGAAAAGTCTGACGGTTGAGAACGCTCCGCGAGTGACGATTGGACATCTGAACAAGGTCACCGCGGCGGTTTTCAGCAACGGAACCAGCCAGCGTTTGAAGACCCTGAACCTCCAGCAGAAGGCAGGCTTATGCGCTCTGATGGCTCTCGAGAAGCGTAACCGGGAGGTACTCGCTTCCAAGTCTAGTACCCCTTCGAAGACTCAAATTCTTGCCCCGACGGTCAAGACACTCTTCGACACGTACTGCCTTCTGTGTACCAGCGAGTCGGTCCTGCACCCGCTGTCCAGCTCCGAGTTCCGAGAGGTCATGGGCAGCCTGGAAACGCTGTCCCTCGTCGCGCCTGTCGACGGCAAGACGGGCTCGTTCGCCATTGCGCAGACTCCGAGCAAGAGGGGAAGGAAGGGCGCCTTTGGCGGCAGTAGTGGGAATGGAGACGACAGGAGAGTCGCGAGCTGCGTCGGGGAGAGGGAGCTGGAGCAAGCTCTCGAAGGGTTGGGTGCGGATATCTTGCGGAGCATCCTGAGCGGCGAGGCGTTGGATTGATTGATTGTATATGTCACACATTGCATACTGGCATGGAGGCGTTCAGCATGTCATTGAAGCATTGACGAGGCTCATGGTCTGTTTTATGGGATGATTGTAGGAGTACGGTTGGCCAAAAGGCGTTTAGACTCTGTAGACATGCATTATGAAGGATCAAGAGTCATACCTGTCAATGGACACCATTCTGTCATAATTAAGGGTTCATTCAGAGACCATCGCCGAAGTACCCGTTGCTCACATGCAGTAACCAAGCCACCTCTCCCCTATCCCTTTGCCACTATTACTTGTTCCACGATTGCAGCTCTGTGATCAAGCATGTGTCTCTAGAGGGAGTGACACGACGACCTTCTTAGCCGAAACGCCCTTCTGCTGGACATCCATGGCCTCCTGGATCTTATCGAGCCCCTCGCCCACCACCAGCGGCTCCGGCGCCGGCACGAACTGCCCCTCCACAAGGGCCCGCGGCAGGAAGTCATCAAACACCAGCTTGCTGACCACGCTGTCCTCCTCGTGCAGCTCCTTGCAGTCGACGAACCTGCTCCGCACCCCGCGCACCGCGGACCTGACGGCCGTCGCGCCCATCCACCACGCCGTCGAGCCCACGAGCGCGACCTTGCCCAGGGCCGTGGTGGGCAGCGCGTCCGGCAGGGGGAACCCCGCGTAGGCGACGAACTTATTCGTGCCGCCGCCGCACAGCCGCAGCACCTCCATGCAGCCCTCCACGGAGCCGTTGCCGATGGCGAGCGCGCCGGCCACGGGCCTGTCGCGCAGCTCGGCGGCCATGTCGGCGGGCCAGGCGGCGCTGTGGTAGTCGAAGACGCGGGCGGCGCCGAGGCGCGCGAGGTACGCGGCGTTGTGCGGCGACGCGGTCGTGTAGACCTGGTACCCGGCCGCGACGGCGAGCTGGATGGCGCTGCACCCCACGCTGGAGGCACCGCCCGTGACGATGACGGCTCTGCCGCCCGCGGCGTCTCCGGCTGGCGCCGCGGAAGGCCGGGGCGGGATGGTGGGCGGGTCGAGGCCCAGCAGGTCCTTGTGGAAGAGGCCGTAGGCGGCGGTGGAGAGGGTCAGCGGCAGCACGCACGCCTGCTCGTAGGAGACCGACTCGGGGATGGCGGCGGCGAGGTGCGCGCGGACGACGGTGTAGCGCTGGAACGCGCCCTCGGCGGCGCTGTTGACGGCCGGGGCGGCGCCGAGGGCGAGGCCGAGCACGCGGTCGCCGGGCTTGAAGCGAGTGACCCCGGCGCCGACCTCGACGACCTCCCCGGCCACGTCGGCGCCCAGGACGAAGGGGTAGCGGATGTAGGGCTGCATCAGGTCGCCCAGGACCTGCTTGCCCCAGTCGACGGGGTTGACGGCCACGGCGGCGTTCCTGATGACTATCTGGCCTGGGCCGGGGGCCGCGTAAGGGGCGGGCTTGACCTCGAGAGGCCGCGCGCTCCTGGCGACTAGCCAGGCTGCTGAGTTCGTGGGAGACATGCCTGGTGGGACAAGATCTTGAATGCCACAAAAGGGAGGCGAAATATAGCTATACGCGTGGACGGCCGGCGAGCAATGTGAGTATAGTGTGATTGATGCTGTCTAAGCACTCAACGACTTCAGAGCGCCGTTGAGAGGTTAAGGTCAGTCAGGCACGGGCAGCCAGTTCCTGTATCGCGATCTAGGCACATCAAGCTTCAAGTTACAGAATCATTGCGTCTACGTAGATAGAGAGTGAAGAGGAGGTCACCTCAGGCAGAGGGTAAGACGGCCGGAGTGCCCGATTCGCCGGTCGACGGAGGATTTCGATGTCACAGCGGCCGATCTTGCAGCTCTGCATTGTCAGGACAGCCGTCCCATTGGTCTGTAGCGTCTCAGTTGGCTTGGATATGCCGGTTGACAGACCCTGAGTTGACCATACAGCGCCTTCCGCTCGGATAACAGCTCGCAAATTCGTGAACTCGCAGCCGGAGTTTCGTAGCCATTCTAAGTGTAGTGGTAGTGCGCGGACTTGATGGGTGACGTTAGACCGCGAAGAGCATATCCCAGTCATATTGCTTCAGGGGGTCCCAGTTCACCTGGTCATCACCGAGACTGGACGGCAGGGAGCCGGTTGACTCGACAGCCTTTGAACCCAGACCTGTGGTCCTCCGAGTGTTCAGCGCAAGGCACATCCGCAGGCGGGTCGCCCTTCCTTGGCTTCGGGATCGGGCTCGTTTCCGGCGCGGATGCTGCATGTAGGACGGGCATATGCAGAGAGCGGAGCGTCGGAGAGCTGGTGTCACCCGTCGTGTCGCTAAGTCCGGAGGCGTTGTGCTAAGGGCAATCTTGGACTTAGAGCCTCAGAGGAAACGGTCCCAGATCCTCGGGTTCGCAAGCTCTTGCGCATTGGAAGGTCTCTGAAAAAGACTGAATGTCAGGAATGACCGGTCACATCGGACGATGGTCAGCAAGGACGATCTTCACTTGAAGCGGCCATTGTTAAGTGCAAATAGCTCCTGGCATGCATGGGAGCGACAGCTCCGAACTCCGAACTCCTGCTGCAATGCTCCAGTCACTTGACAACCCGACGCTGTCACCTCATCATCATCAAGATAGTTAGGCTCAGAGCTTCTAGGGAGACAGAATAGCAGCATGATGGACGTTCATGAATCTGTCGATGTTGTAGAAGTGGCAGGCTGTCACCATCGTTGCGCACTTGCTACGGAACGACGAAATGGGCCGCCCAGCGCTGGCTGGCTAGCATCAGGCCGCAGTGAGCCTTGCAGGGCTCAGTCGTGCACAGATAACCGTGTACATCCCCATTGCTGGGTCGAGTGAAAAGACTGTGTCTGTCATCCACGTAGAGGTGGTGAGCGTAGAACCACCGCAAGCGACATCGGCGAATTAATGTTTGGTGGGGGTGTTGAACCTTGTCAAGCCCAAGTTGAGAGGGTTGATGCAGCAGAAAAGGCGACGTTTGAGAGGAGAGATGACACGACGAAACAAAACATCGCATCTCATACTCGGGCTTTCACTAAGTATTACCGTAGGTACTATGTAGGGAGGTCTGTAAACAGGGGTAATGTAGGCAGACAGGCTTATCGGATCCCTCCCTCGCTCTCGCTCAGCTCAGCCCTGACACCCGGAGCGTTTCGTTTCCTTTGAGATTGATCCCTTCCGCCGCCCGGACTCCGAGTGCTGCTGCACTTACGTACTCGGAACTGCGTTGCTGACTGTGCTGCTGCTGCTGCTGCTGCTGCTGCTGCTGCTTGCTGTTTCGGCTGCCTCTCCTCTTTTCTGCTCGCCCTCGTCCCCCTTCAATCGACCGATGCGATGCCCCGCGCGAAGAGCAGAGCTCCCTACCTTTCATAGTAACCTCAGTCGGCTAGCATCTCCTCTGCTTCTTGGCAAGCCAAGCAGTCAGCACTCTTGTCTCGCCTTGGCACATGCAACCACGCAGCCCGCTGGGAAGTTTATCCCGTCATCTTCACAAGCCCGTGTCCTGTCGTTTCGTGGCTGCTGCTGCTCCCCGTTAATTATAGCTTTTGCGCCTAATTAGCCTCCCAACGCCCGCCCGCCCGCCTGCCGGCCCTGCTTGCCCTGCTGCTTGATCTCGCCTGACCGTCCGTTCGTGGCGGGAGCCAAGGAGCCCAAGGTAGCCAAGGCTATTTTTTCCAGGGTCCCTTCTGGCAGTTGGCAGTTGGAACCCCCCCTCGTCCGGGGCCAGACCACGAGTCAGTCCGTCGGTCGCACGTCTGCTCCGTCTATCCGTGTTCCGAACTGGCGCGGCGCACATACCACCACTCCAGCAGCCAAGACCAGGCGACCAGGCTCAAGCTCCAGCACCCAAGCATCTCACGAGGATCCCAAGACACAAGACGCAAGGCAAACACACCGACGGCGTTGCCAAGCTGCTCCGCATCTCGATGGGCGCCTACTCGGGCGACAACAGCACGTCTGCCACGCTCGAAGACCAGCCCTCCAGCCGTTCCTTCTTCTCCCGCTTCGCCCTGCCCATCCGCTCGCGGACGCGCAACCTCGCCGACTTCCACATCCGCCCCGCGGAGCCCCATCGCAAATACGTCGCCGGCGACCATGTGAAGGGCGCCGTCATCCTGACCATCATCAAGCCCATCCGCATCACCCACCTGACCGTCGCGCTGCACGGCTTCGTCCGGGTCTACAAGAACCCCGGCGCCGCCAGCGAGCCCTTCAACCCCGCCGAGGTCACCTCCGACGGCGCGTCGCGCTTCAAGTACTTTGGCAACGGCCACGCCTCGCTGTTCCAGGATGAGCAGGTCCTCAGCGCCGACGGCCGCCTGGAGCCGGGGAGGTACGAGTTCAACTTCGACCTCATGTTCCCACCAAAGGGCCTCCCCAGTAGCATAGATGTACGCATTACCACGCCGCCCTTGCCGCCATTAAATCAGCCCTCGAGACAGGCGGGAAAATCATACACTGACACGATGCTAGTTCGAGCGAGGCACCATATCCTACATGATTACCGCGACTTTAACGCGACCGACGTCTATTTCTCCGACGACGAGCTGCGAAAGGAAGGTCGAGCTCGTGGAACAGGTCGACATAGGTCCGCTCGCCGCCCCCCGACCACGCACCATCTATCTCGAGCCTATATCAAAGCGGTCAAAGAAGAAGCGGCCGGCTGCTCCGTCTGAGAAGGCAAACTCGAGCTCTACAACGTCGGAGGTGGCCGAGCCGGCGTCTGACCTGGACTCCACGCGCGCCGTAGAGACGTCAACAGAGGGATCCATTGCTGCCGGGGATGCGGCCGAGGACGCTCACACCAACCCTCGAAGTCCGCATAGCGACATCCGGAGCGAAATCAGCGGGGACAGCGTGGTCAGTGGCAGCACGGGTCCCGTAGGCGCCTTGTCGACGATACAGGGGCCGGGGGGCAAAACGCCGGCCCCAGAGGACAGGACAATAACCGCGACGATCGAGCTATTGAAGGGCGGATGCCTACCCGGGGACACGATCCCGGTCAGAATATCGGTTCAGCATATCAAGCGGATCAAGAGCATGCACGGGGTTATCGTCACGCTGTATAGGCAAGGCCGTGTCGACTCAGCGCCGCCACCGTCTCTCTTTACCAACTTGTCCAAGGAGGACGCGCGCAGGCTAGAAAAGGAGGAGTACTATCCGAGGTCTAAAACCGGGCTGGGCGGGCTGTCATTGACATCTGCCGGCTCCTGCAGCGTCTTCCGGAAGGACCTGTCCCAGGCTTTCAGCCCGCTGATCATCGACCCGGTGACGTTGAGCGCCAGCGTGACCACGCAGGTCCGGGTTCCGGAGGATGTCTTCCCCACCATCAAGGGTGTGCCCGGCGAGATGATCAGTTTCAGGTACAAGCTGGAAGTGATCGTGGACCTGGGCGGGAAGCTAGCGAACCAGATCCAAGGAGGACAGAACCCAAGAGTAGGAGCACCGGGCGGGTTGATGATGCCGGGCAGACCAATATACGAGCCGGGCGGCGGGGGCATTGGGGCCTGGAATGGCATGCTCATCACGACGGATCCGCTAAAGAGAGAAAAGGGGGTGATCTTTGACCACTTCGAGATCGTCGTTGGCACGTCCGACACCAGCCGGACAAAGGGCAAGGGGTTGCGTCCCTCGCCCTCAGTCCATACCACGTATCTGCCCGAAATTAACCCCTACGACGAGCACGAGCCGGGCTGGCACGGCGAGGGACATGAGGACGAGGCTTACATACCAGAAGAGCAGCCATACCACCCACCACCAGATGAGTACGGCCCACCCCCGCCGGAGCCGCCCCAGCAATACCCCTATTGGAATGGCCACGAGCCGCCGAGCCAAGCCCCCGCGCCATTCTATGTACCACCGCCCGAGGTCCCAGATGAGGCGGAGCTATCAGAAAAGGACCGGATACGGCGCGCTGAGCAGCAGCTACTGCCAAGCCAACCGCTACCTCCGACACCCCCAGCAGGCCCATCGAACCCGCCGCCGGACGACAACATCTACGACGCAGACAACGCGACGCCATCTGCGCCGGTCGTGCCCTCAGCACCATCCGCGCCAGCCCTCCACGACTCCCACGCCCTCCCCGGCCCCGTCCAACCTCCCGGCGCCGACGACGCGCCCTCGGCCCCAACCCTGGAGGACCTCTCCCCCGGCCCGGCCGCGCACCCGACGGACGACAAGCAGGAGCTCGAGCGGCAGCGGCTCATGGCCGAGGCCAGCGCGCCGCCGCAGTTCCCCGAGGACTACGACGCCGGCGTGGGGAGCAGCAGCGGCGGCGGGGCGGGCCCGAGCGGTAGCAGTCCCCAGCAACAGCAGCAGCAGCCGGACGCGGAGCCCTCGGCGCCGGTGCTCACCGAGGAGGACGAGTACGGCGGGCAGTACGACGCGTACGGGTCGATTGGCGGACCGTCGCCGCACCGCGGGCCGGCTGGGCCCAGTGAGCCGCTGCCGAGGTATGAGCGGTAGGGACCGGGAGACAAGAGAAGGGGTGTATGTTACTATGGTGGGTTGCTACTAGGCGGTGTTATCCAGAGGGGGGAAGACGTCTCTTGACGGATTGTGTATTGCAGAGAACGGGCGAGGTAGCTAGATGTGCCCGATGATTCCCACGATGTGAAGAACGAATGAAGATATAGTATTGTGTATCACGGGATGGTGTTCCGCATCATAGGCTGTGCTGTGACGGGTTAGCATTCAGTAAAAGTGTAGGGTAGCTATTCACACATGTCTGCTGCTGGTAGTATGTCTTGGTGGAGTGGCATACTCGCCATACAGCGTAGTGAGCAGTTGTTGTCCGTGTTGTTCGTATTCAGGGGTAGGTAAGCATGTTGCGAGGGTATAGCCAGACGGGCTAGGAAAGTAGGTAGCTTGGACCACCAGCAGGAATGTATAGTGCTCATAGCGACACTCTTCAGTACATGGATGCAAGATCTCCGTTGACAATGACATTGTAGTAACTCCAAACGAGGGTATATCTGCTTATATCCGCGCCTTCCAGTCATCAGTGTTGAAAGGACAAGTAAACAAAAGAGATCATAAGATGCCCATTTCAGGGCCTGGACTTTTCCTGGTTTGCCTTCTATCACCAGCTCCATGCCCCGATCAAGCCGCAACCTCTCTTCAACAGCAGCAGTCTAGAAATTCGTCGCAGGCGCATACCCGATATTACCACCGCCGCTCCCCCTACCGCCGCTCAGGTCCGACCCCGTCCGCCGATGCTGATAGCCCCCGCCCCACTCACCGCTCGGCCCCGGCCCGCTCCCCTCCACCTCATACCGCGGCGCGGCCTCCGTCCCGGCCACCTCCACCGGCGACATCGCCCGGCTCTCACCGCCGCTGCTCGGGCTGCTCGTGGCGCTGGCTCTCTTCGCCGCCGCCGCCGCCGCCGCCGCCGCTCCTGCTGCTGCTGCCGCTGCCCCTCCCTGGACGCTGCTCACCTGCGTCGTCCCCGTGTACGCGCTGTCGCTGCGCACATGTCCGTACCCGTACTGCGGCCCCGCCACCAGCCCCGCCCCGAGCGGCTCGCCCTGCCCCACCCCGCCGGCCGTCGCATACCGGTACGCCCCGGCGGGCTGCAGCTGCGGGCGGGGCTGGAACGCGTCGCCGTGGTGGGGCGGGCTGGGCGCGAACTTGCCGGGCGGCGAGACCACGGGGAGCCTGGGCTCGCGGTGGACCACCGGTGGGTCGTAGCCGCCGCCGCCGCCGAAGTCGTCCTGCGCGGTGCGGGGCGCGCCTGAGCGCCGCCGGAGGCGCAGCCAGGCGATGAGGAGGGAGATGACGATGAGGGCGAAGACGGCGGAGCCGACTGCAATGCCGGCGATGGCGCCGGTGGATATGCCATTGTGTGGAGGCGGGACAGAGCTTGACGTCGAGGTGGCGAGGGCGGCAGAGCGTGAGGAAGAGGAAGAGACTGACGAGGAGGAGGGCACAGTGGGATCGGCTGTCTCAGTGATGGTTCTGGTGGCTGGAGTAGGGGGCGTGATGGTGATGGTGGACGTGGCTAGGACAGTGGTCTGTGCGTTGAGGATGACGGTGTTGGTCCGGTAGGCCGTCGTTAGGACAACGGAGGTCGACGGCTGCGTCACGGTGGTGGAGACAAAGCCGGTGATGTCTGTGGTCTTGGTCACCGTGACAGAGGCGGTAGACGTAGCGGCTGTGGCCGACTGGTCGGATTGTGTTGCCTGTCGAGGACGAAGAAGAGTGTCCTCGCTCAGTCGCAGGGCGGCATGAATCCCGTGAGGGTAGCGTATTGAACGCTTGAAGAGAGAGCCCAGGGAGTCGAGCGAGCGCCTCAAGACATTGGGTATCTCAGTTGCTGCCGGCTCTCTGACTTGATGAGCCTGCTGTATAGCGACTGCGGATGGGGACGGATCGACCGTAGTGGTGACGAAGACCAAGTCTGTCTGCGTAGCCGCCGCGCTCGACACCGTCACGTCTATGAGGGAGTTGACGGTCGATGTCAGGACGACATCTTCGCGGACAGTGACCGTCCGAATTGCAGTGTGTAACGCTGTCACAAGGACCGTCTGAGTTGTCGTGATAGAGACTCTGAACGTTTTCCTTTAGCCTGCCCGACTGTTCACTTTACAGAATGAGATGATCTTACGGAGCACGGTAGCACTTCCCACCGGAACAACTCTGCCCATCCGCACAGCAGCTGCTCCCGCAGCAGGTCGCCCCGGAAGCACAGCACCAGAGATTGGTACCGGTTGAGCTTTGGCAGCAGGTGCCGCACCCATTGCAGTAGTTGACATTGTTCCCGAAGCAATAATTCGTGCCGTTTGGAAGACAGTCTCGCGGCGCGAGCTTCAGGGGATGCTCTCGGTAGCTGGAGAACGGCTTCGTTCCAGCGATCGGCGGCACCGGTACCCAAAAGTCATCTAGAAGTTCGACGGTGCCGTTGCTGCGGTCCTCCTCCAGAAGAAAGTCAGCGATGGAAGACGCCATAGAGGCTGCTGTCTGTCCGAGAACAAGGACTCCTAGGCTGCCTAGGGCATACATTTCGACCGCATCTCAGACGAGAATCCTGGAGAAGAACGGAGACAACAAGCGGCAAAAGTGTTAGGAACGGCGTAGCGTGACTTGGGCGAGATAACCTTATGAAGGCAGCCTTTCTTGAAGATGGAGAACATAACACGAAACTGCAGACGTGGCTGCAGGACTCGCGCGCCGCCTGGCGCAAGAGCGTGGGCTTTTGCAAAGGCTGAGGCAGACAGCACAGCAGACCTAGCTGCACATGCTTCGGCGGCTGCAGTAAGAGAAACTCTATGTCAACTATCAGACGCCCACTTGGGCCAGAGGAGTTGGTGGTGGCGCGGATGATGATGTATCGATCCTGATAGGATACTTCCGGCCACCCAGTGTTCATCCAGCGGTGCGGATCGCAGGCTCTGTACCATAATTACTCCACAGCCTGCTTCTGCCGCCGCCGCCGCTTACTCTTGATTCTTGGGTGCTGCAGCCTTCGGCATATTTGGGGACCCCACGACAGACAGCCGGCCGATTATTCGGCATGGCTGATGCGGCACTTGGATGGTGATTCGGCAGAACCGCACACTTGCGAACGAAGTGCATGAGCTGAGCACCCAAGGAGCGCCATGCTCGGCCCTCCTTCAGGCCCGAAGTGCCCTTTTTGGGGAGGAGTCTGGAAATCGGCCGTGTTCCAGCCGTACCCTTCGAGGCCCTCACGGAACCTCTCAGACGGGTTCGTCCTCCACCCTTAAGTCGATGGTCCGAAACGTTACGTGCATCCTGCGATTGTAGGGCAACAAGAGGAAGCTGCTGCCGCTCTCACGTGTCGCTTTTCGACACGCCGTGTTCAAGGCTGTTGAAGGGGTCTCCGCTCTGTCAGGTTCTCCACGCCAGACTTGAGGCGCGAATGGATTCGGACCTGTCGAGCTGATAGTCCAGAGGCACCGCGTTGCAGCTGTCGTAGCTTCAACCGACGGCTTCGTCGCTAAGAGCTGAAATCGTCGAATCGCCGACAGCACACTTTCATGAAGGCATTCGCCCTCGAGACTTGTGGTTCCTTCGATGCTTCGAGCAATGTGTACCCCCAAAGCTCAGGTGTGGATGTCAGCAACGATGTTAAGGAGCTGAGGGTGAAGAGGGCTCTGCGTACCGACATCCCATGAGTACGGAGTCCCTGCTATTGGGTACTTTTAAAAGCTGACGCGGAGTGGGGCATCGGGAGGTACCGAGAATTTCGACTTAATGTACCCCGCCATCGCGGTCGCGTCTAGAAACCACCCTTGTTATGTGCCACCGCGAGGAGCTTCGACTGTTAGTTTGTGCCTGTCGCGGTTCCTTTGAGGCTGAAGGTTGGAAGAGTCGAATTCGAGTCGAACAATCCCCGTCTCTACAGGTCCTCGCTATCATAATTATATACTGCGCATCTCCTGGCGCATAATGGACATCGACGACATCCTGCGGGAGGTCGACCCCGCCATCGACGCAGTCTCCCCCGAGACGCGAGATCTTCAGGCCTTGACGCGCGCATGGGTGGCCGAGAGATCAGCTCCCGAACTGCTCGAGTGAGTGCGATAGCTGTTTGAGGCAAGCATGGCCATACAGGGTTATTGACTGTTCGCGCCAGATGGCCTACGGATGGGCTCTTCGAGCGAATCAACGACCGGATCAAAAGGCAGATCGAGAAGGTCGAGGAGATGACCGGCGACATGGATCCAAAGACGAACTTCGCCCTTATCGTCATCCAGACAGAGCTAGAGCGGTATAAATACCTCGTTCGAAGCTATCTAAGAGCTCGCATTGCAAAGGTGCCTTGGCTCTCGCCTTTCTATCCTCCGCATCTGTATCTCGAGATCTAGCTGACTCCAATTCCAGATCGACAAGCACACGCTGCACTACCTGTCCTCGCCGCTCCTGCGTGCGCGTCTGTCTGAGACAGAGCTGGCTTATGCTACTCGCCACCAGGCACTGCTTCATAACCATTACCTCTCGTCGTTCCTCTCGTCATTCCCCCCAGCGTTGCAGAACCTGAACGACACGGCGGGTAACATCAGCATGATCGACACCCCTGATCTCGATACCGCCGTCTTTGTCCGGATGCTCAAGGATGCATTGGTGATCGGCCACGGCACAGATGTCGATGCGGAAATTGACGGGAAGGATAGCGACATCCTCATCCTCCGATGGTCCGACGCGAAGCCTCTGCTTGACGCTGGAGATGCGGAGTTGGTATGAGATAACAGCTCTCCACTGTTTGATATGTGCTGTGGAGAAGACATATCCTACCCCGACTCTAGGGCCGTGACCCTTTTCGCCGAATGAACGATCACTGCGCTGTAAGACGCCTTCCACAGTCGCAGTTATCGGCCTACCCTGCGACGTCGAGATACTCTGCGAACGGGTTCGGGAGACCCGCCGCCCGCTTGAAAGCCCCTCGGCTGTCCCATGATGCCGGGCGTCCGTCCGGACTTAGACTGGCCAAAGTCCAGTTGCGCGCGATTTGCTGGCTCTTTCTTAGGTCGCAATGACTTCTAGCTCCACGAAGCCTCGCGCGACGGACTTAGTCGGTGTTACCAAACGGCGAGCAACAACATGAATGATACCGCCCCTGCGAGAATGACATCTATAAATGCAATTAGCATTGGTCTATACCAATTGCCTACGTCGCATAAGAGACGTTTCCTGTCTTGAGCAACATTCCCGAGACAAAATGGCCGTCCCCGTGCAGAAGTCAACGGTAGTCCTTGTCACGGGTGCCAATCAAGGCATTGGATTCGAGATCTCCAAGAAACTGGGTCTCGAGCATAAAGACTATCATGTCATCGTCAGTGGCCGAAGGAAAGATGCCGTTGAAGAGGCGGCGGACAAGTTAGCCAAGTTGGGCTGCTCCGTCGAGCCTCTTGTCCTTGACGTAACCTCGGATGAGTCGATCGCACAGGCGGTTAAAACAGTCGAAGGTCGACATGGACGGCTCGATGTGCTAGTCAACAATGCCGGCATCTCAGGGGCTCGCGAGAAGTCGACGAGAGAGCTCTTCAATCGTATCTTGGACACGAATGTCAGCAGTGTGGCTATGGTCACGGATGCCTTCATCCCCTTATTGGGGAGGTCAACGACAGGCGCCAAGCACATCGTCTTCATCACCTCGGGACTCGGGAGCCTCACCATGAAGAAGGACCCGAGCCACATCTGGCACAAGCTTCCATCAGCGTACTACTCGACGTCCAAGGCCGCGCTCAACATGCTGGCCCTGCACTATGCGGTGCAGTGGGAGGTCGACCCGTCGTGGAAGATCAACCTGTACACCCCGCCGCACTGCGCGACGAACCTGAACTACTTCTCGGGGCCGGAGCCTGTCGAGAACGGAGCCATTGGGGCCTGCCGGCTGGCTACTCTCGGTCCAGATGGAGAGACCGGGACGTTTACGGACAACGATGGGCCTGTGCCGTGGTAGCATCCCCGATGGCAGTTGGCAATGTAAGGGCGCGTATCTTCGGTGTAGAAAACAGCAATATGTGCTCCGTATGTGCACAGATTGTCACCCGAGTACTCCGTGCGAGTAGGTTAACATATCAAGACTTGGATGTATTGCACAGGACCAGCCCTCGCCTTCTGTAGTATAGAGCGAATCCATGCGATCTCGCCTTACTTTCCTACGCGAGATCTGCCAACACCTGCAAGTGTAATCTCCGCATTTTCTCGGGCCCGAAAAGAAGAGTCAACGACAAGGCCAACACCACTGCGTTTTACATACAGCCGTGTTAACGGTGTCGAAAACTGTACTATGCAGTAGTACACAAGCACACATTAATACGGTGGAGCTCTCGGCTGCATTGTCAGTTGCGGAGAACCTGGGAGGTGCCGGCTAGCGCCAACCTTTTATTGATGGCTTGATGGCATGAAAAAGCATAGAAACCTGCTGCCTCCCGTTGGGTCTTGCGTGGCCTGCACGCAAACTAGGCACTCATATGGCATCGGGGAGAAGTGTTTTCGCCTCCTTATGCTCGTATTGCCGTCTATGTGTCCCCACACAGATTCAATGGATTGGGCGTGGCTGTGTGTGCAAACAGCCATTTTAGGAGCACTGCATAGTAAAAGGTACTCTCCGCCGGAGAACAGAAGACAAGCAGATCTCTCGATTCTCGACGTTGTCTCCTGGAGACGGTCGCTCGCCTTGTGCTGTGCGACTCGCCAGGTCGTCTTGGGTCATGCGGAGCGTATGTTTTGTCAATAAATCAAGAATGGGCGCCGTCGACCTGTCAGAAGACGATCGTCGATGTAGATCGCAGCAGCCAGCAGCTCGGCCGCTAGCGCTCTTGAACCCCTGAATCCACGGATCGGCAGTAGACACGAGGGAGCAACAGACGCGCCCAGCTTTGCTGGCGATTTTGACCAGTTTTGCCTCCAGACTGAGCCTGCCCTCTAGAGCATCTCTGGCTCAAGACTTCCAAAGAGGGAGTTTTCGATTACATCTCCCTTCCACAGCCTGGAATCTTCTACACTTCCAATACCTCCGGCGGGAAGAAGAAGATCGAAAGACCGCCTCCACCAGCCAATACTGCACTAAAAGGGTAGCGCCGTGCGGAGAGACATGGAAGGTCAGGAACACGAGAGGATCCGCTGAGACCGTCAGGCCTGGAGCATCATCTCCGCGTGCCGGTATTGGCCAATGCTGGGAGACGGTGCCAAATCCGGAATCCTCTCCTGGCCGAGAACCGTGACAGTCACCCGCAATTTAAAGGAGATTTGCTGCGGCTGGTGCCACCAGCTCCGGAGAACCCCTGTCTCTGCTGCTGGGACGCGGACCGACCGTTGGACACGGACGCGATGGGTCCATGGAAAAGCAAGGAAAAAGGAACCCCATACTGTGTACGGAGTGCTCGAGTGCAGCATTGATGATGTCGAGTAGCGCGCAGGAGTAATAGTAATAATAATAGCACAGCTGGGCAAAACCTGGGCGTGGCTTTAAAGGCGCCCGTCTGCCCCCGTACCACACCACATCACGCCTTTTGCTTCTCAACCTCCGTGGACATTCTTGCCCGTGCAGTCTCTCGCTTCTGCCTCCGTTGCTCTGTAGTAAAAAAAGCTTCTAGCTCACGCTCGTTCACACCGCGCCTAATCTGCGTTATTCTCGACTCTCGCTTGTCTATCGTTCTTATATAGTATCTTATCTAATACAGCCGCCCAAGATGCGCTTCACCTCCGTCCTCCTCGCCGGCGCCCTCGCCGTCCTGGCCAGCGCCCAGTCCACCAGCACCGGCACCACCGCGACCAGCGCCAGCACCGCCTCCGCCGACCCGGCGCAGGCCTCCATGATCGCCTGCATCGACGCTTGCGACGCCGGAGACGTCGACTGCACCTCCAAGTGCATTGCTGTATGTCTGACGCAACCCCCTCATGCCAGCCAACAGGCGAGCGCTCTCGAGACATTCTGACGCCCCGGTCTTGTAGGTCCCCAACCCGAACTCGTCGCAGGTCAACGCCACCAACGAGTGCGTCGCCGCGTGCGACAAGGGCAACGGCACCGCCACCGACAACCTCAACTACGCCAACTGCGTCGACGGCTGCATCGGCAAGTACTACTACACCACGAGCGGCACGCCCCAGGCGACCGGCGCCTCGGGCAGCTCCGCCTCCGGCTCGGGCGCGGCGGCCTCCGCCACCGGCACCTCTGGGTCCTCCGCTTCCGGCTCGTCTGGCGCGTCCGGCACCGCTTCTTCCACGGCCACCGGTACCGGCTCCGCGGCTTCGAGTTCCAGCTCTGCGGGCGCTGCGGCGGGCCAGCTGCTCCGGACGGGATCGGCTGGTGTGGGTCTGCTGGGATTCCTGGTCGCGTTCATAGCGCTCTGACCTGAGTCCCTCATGACAAGTGTAATGCATGATGATGGAAGGCGGGGTGGAATGGAACGGGCTATGGGGAGATTTTGGGACCGACATCGTCAGGATATTCACGGATAACAAAAAGCATGTTCTTGTTGTGGGGGCTGAAAAGCTGCTGCTGAGGAACTTGGATATTGGGATTTGTGGATCATGTTGGTATAATTGTAATGTCGTCACATAGCTCGGAATGCGAAAAAGTCCCGAGGAAGCTATTCGGCTTCCTGATACCCCTACCTTGAACTGCGTCCTACGCCCTCATGGCCTTCCCCGTGTCGGCACGGTAGGCTCGATCTCCGTGACCCAAGGCAGGCCCAGCTTCTTCATCTCTACCGCCAGCTGGAATATGTAGTCCAAACTAGAGAGAGAAGCAACAGTCAGTAATCGCACTGCCCGCTCGCCGAGTATCAAGTCCAGGGAAGTAAGGGGTCTGCCCATACCTCTCGCACATCGTCTTCGCCTTGTGCACATTATCCCCCCACACATACACGCCGTGCCGCCTGACCAGCACTGCGTACGCATCCGGGTACCTCTCCATCGCCTCCTCCAGGAACTCCGTCAGGTCCTCCTCGTGCGCCGTGTTCTCGATGACCGGGATCCGCAGCGTGTCGTGATACCCCAAGTTGCCCGCCTTGCCGGGGCCCCTCGCGAAGCCCTTGATCTGCTCGAGGTTGTTGACGCGGAACTCGCGGTCGAACCCGGGCCCGCGGGTCTCGAGGATGAGCGTCACCAGCACGGCCCACTGGCTGTGGGTGTGGATGCAGCAGCCGGCGCCGCGCCGCGTGAAGGCGGCCAGGAACAGGGGCGTGCACTGGCTGGGCTTGAGGGCCGGCGGCGAGCGCAGGTAGACGCGGTTGCGCAGGGAGGCGGACTGCGCGAGGTTCTGGGAGAGGGAGAGCACGTAGATGTCGGAGGGCTTCATCAGCTCCTTCTGCACGCCCGAGGGCGCGATGTAGACCAGGTCACTGCGCAGCGGAACGATATCTGTTAGCCGCGTGCTTGTCGAAGGGGACCTATCCCCGGTGTCCGAGGCCCTGCGCCCGCTCGGATTCCCCGAAGAACAGAGGCCGTCGCCTTATGTCAAGCAGGAACCCCTGTCCCTCCGCGAGCATCTCGAGAGGGCCTACACCCGCACATCTTCTAGAAGAGCCGGGACGAGAAAATAGAAATGGGCGCATTACTCATCGCGAATAGAGCAGCCTCCACCCGTGCCCGTCACCCAGCCCAGGGTCCAGAACTTGGCGCAGAGGGCCGGGATCAGATTCGCGGGATGCTCCGGGTCATCGGAGCGGACCATATGGTTGTTGCCCGCCTCGGGGCTGGAGATCTCTGCGGCGGCCGGCATTTCGCGCCAGATCGCGGGGTGCAGATAAGGAATAAAAGAGGGTCCGAACGAGATTTGTCAATCGCCGAAGGCTGAAGAGAGTCACCAGGGGTGGAATTGCAAGAGGCAGGTCAATTGGGCTCTGATGTCTATCGCTTCTACACGTAGAGAGCCGTCTCGGGAGAATAGCATCCGGCAAGCGAAGGCAGAGCGGCAGCCGGGTGCAATTTCTGCGTTATGAGGCTAAATTGAGGGTCTCGGAGCAGCCCAGTGAGAGCTCCGTCTGCCGAACTGGCCAGCACGTCATTTTTTCCTGGCTATTGCCGTCCACGTGGTCTGGATGCTCAAGCTCAGCGGCACTGTCGCCGGGAGTCTACAAAAAGCCTCAAGGGCTGGGACGCTTGACGGCTCCAAAGCTAAGAAAGATGGCTCATAAGCTGCTACTAGAGGGAGAAGAGACAAGTAGAGTCGCCAATTGTCACACAGGAGGACGACAGCAGTTCCTGACGGGCTGAGACAACGCCGGTGCTCTCGGCACGGAATGGCTGGTTTGACAGGCTGTACCATTGCCAATTGCTTCCTGTAGTTATGCGACCTGGAATTGAAACGTGTTGCTTTCGAGCCCCAGTGCGATAAGCTGCCGTGCTGGGCTTAGTCTTGCAACAGCAGCCCTGACCGGGACTGCTGGGGCATGACATACCATGGCTGGAAGGTGGATTGGTCGACCAAGTGAGACAGCAAAGTCGGATCACCTATCCCTCCGTCAGCACAAGGAATGACCATAGAGAGTTGAGCTTGTCAATATTTGCTCTCGATATCATGAAGGAGTCAACAACTTCTCCTACCTCCCTACGATAAGGAGGCATGAGGCCAGGCTGGCGTCCCTTCACAACTGTCTCACATCTTTCTCTCATTTCCCTGCCCGGGCAGCTGCCGGGATAAAGTGCCATGGTGCGGCTGTTGTTTGCACCACCCTGGACTGGTGGAAGTTTCGACGGCTTTCTAAGGAAGCTCGAGCCACAACCTAAACCGGACGCACCTGATTGGCCAGGATGTGCCCAGCCCCTCTCCTGGCGCCCACTGGTGTCTCCCCGCACGCTGGCGCTAAACCGTAAAGAGCGGCCCTTGCGGCAGGGGCCTGGGCCCGCTTTTACCTCTTCTCCCGAACTCTCTGGCTTAGCGGCTTAGCTGCTGCTGAGGTGAATTGGAGACTCCAAAAAAGACACGTAAAGCACAAAGCTGTTCCCACCCCAGGTAGAAAAGTCGCCGGCTGCCACAGCTCGTCGTCTCCCCAACCTCTCTGGGATCCTTCCTGTTTTCTTTCCTCGAGCTCTGGGAGCAAACCATTCCTCAAGTGCAGGATCCATACTCTCATCTGTCTTCGCCGACAGCTGTCAATCCTCTTCGTCTGTCTTCTTCCCCCTCTCCGCTTTCCGGCGAGCTCGATCGCAGCTCCCGCTTGACCGTCCATCCGCGTGCGCACCACAGCGGTCACCGCTCCTCACTCTCACCATGAGATTCAACGGTATCGCGGCTGCGGCCCTTCTGGCCGGCAGCGTCTATGCTGCCGACGATGCCCAGAAGGTCCTCAAGGACGAGACCAGCTCTACGGCTGTAGAGTCCTCGACCTCCTCTTCGGCGGCGGAGCTGCCCACCTTTACCGTAAGTTGACCGTCACCATCCTAATCTTCCCACCGCCCAGCGCAGCCTTCCAATTGCAGGAAGATTGAAGGCCTCCGTTGCTTCATTTCCGTGTCAAGATATGTATAAGATGCTGTCGAACTACTTGCTGATACCATCCATAGCCTACCACCATCAAGGCCGACTTCCTTGAGCAGTTCACCGATGACTGGGAGACCCGGTGGAAGCCCTCCCACGCCAAGAAGGACACCAAGGGCTCCGAGGAGGAGTGGGCCTACATCGGTGAATGGTCCGTTGAGGAGCCCGAGGTGTACAAGGGCATGGAGGGCGACAAGGGCCTCGTCGTCAAGAACGCGGCTGCCCACCACGCCATCTCCGCCAAGTTCCCCAAGAAGATTGACAACAAGGGCAAGACCTTGGTTGTCCAGTACGAGGTGAAGCTTCAGAGTAAGTCACTTTCTTCTGAGTGCGATTGACCGGACCTCTGACAATTATCCCTGCAGACGGCCTCGAGTGTGGCGGTGCCTATCTCAAGCTGCTCCGCGACAACAAGGCTCTCCACCAGGAGGAGTTCTCCAATGCCTCCCCCTATGTCATCATGTTCGGTCCCGACAAGTGCGGCCACACCAACAAGGTCCACTTCATCTTCAACCACAAGAACCCCAAGACTGGCGAGTATGAGGAGAAGCACCTGACTGCTCCTCCCACCGCTCGCATTGTCAAGACCACCGAGCTCTACACCCTCATTGTCCACCCCAACAACACCTTCGTCATCCAGCAGAACGGCGACCAGGTCAAGACCGGTAGCCTTCTCGAGGACTTCTCCCCGGCTGTCAACCCTGAGAAGGAGATTGACGACCCCAAGGACAAGAAGCCTGACGACTGGGTTGACGAGGCCCGTATCGCTGACCCCGATGCCAAGAAGCCCGATGACTGGGATGAGGATGCACCCTACGAGATTGTCGATGAGGAGGCCACCAAGCCCGAGGACTGGCTCGAGGAGGAGCCCCTCACCATTCCGGACCCCGAGGCCCAGAAGCCCGAGGATTGGGACGATGAGGAGGACGGTGACTGGATTCCTCCCACTGTTCCCAACCCCAAGTGCGCCGAGGTCTCTGGCTGTGGCCCCTGGACTAAGCCTTTGAAGAAGAACCCCGACTACAAGGGCAAGTGGTCTGCGCCTTACATTGACAACCCCGCCTACAAGGGTCCTTGGTTCCCTCGCAAGATCAAGAACCCCGACTACTTCGAGGACAAGACCCCGGCCAACTTCGAGCCTATGGGTGCCATCGGCTTCGAGATCTGGACCATGCAGAATGGCATCCTGTTCGACAACATCTACATTGGCCACTCCGTCGAGGACGCTCGCAAGTTCGCCGAGGAGACCTTCTTCGCCAAGGAGCCTCTTGAGAAGCTCGCCGAGCTGGCTGACAAGCCTAAGGAGGATGAGAAGAAGCCCAAGTCTCCCCTGGACCTCAAGTTCCTGGATGATCCTGTCTTCTACATCAAGGAGAAGCTTGACCTCTTCCTGACCATCGCCGCCAAGGACCCCATCGAGGCGATCAAGTTCGTCCCTGAGATCGCTGGTGGTATTGGCGCCATCCTCGTGAGCGTTATTGCTATCGTTGTCGGCATCGTCAGCGCGGCTGGCTCGCCCGCTCCGGCCGCTAAGAAGGTCGCTACCGACACCAAGGAGAAGGCCAAGGACGTCAAGGAGAAGGTCGCTGAGGCTGCCTCCACTGGAGTCGAGGCCGCCAAGGACGGCGTGTCCAAGCGCACCACCCGGAGCCAGTCGTAGGTGAAGGCAGGAAGTTGACACGGATGGAGTGCATTTGACGGTAGTGGCGACAGCATCGGAGAAGAGGAACAAAAGTGACCAAAAACCAGAATCTGGACTAGGGCCTTTGCTAGGGGACGAGCTGTACCGCGGTACAAGAATGCTCCCAAGTGCTTTTTCTGCGATGTGTGTTTGTTCTTTCTTAGTAGCTCACGATTGGCACGAGCACGGCGTCGCAGGTGTACTCTTGAGGACCCCCGAATACGACGAGAATGAAACAATGCGCTGTCCGTTCTGAAGTGTCCGGTCCCTAGTCTGAGATTTTGAGTGCCCATCTCTGAACCACCAGGCTATAGTCCGTACTCCGCAATCCGTATAGTCTGTCAGCTAGCCATACCCCATTCCTGGCTGATAAGAACAGTGTGTTGAATACGGAGTACTGTAGCGGGGAAAGCGTCTTGATAAGAGCATCCTCCCCCCTTATTGACCGTGCATGCTGAGGAGTAAATAGCTGCTGGCACTGCTCGAGCGGCGCCCTTTGGTTCGACTTCTGCACATCCATCTCCGCCATGTCGGAAGACGGTGATGTTCTCTCCCGGGGCCGATCGCCCAGAGCGGCCCCCAAGAGGACCAACTCCCTCGGCTGGGCAGACTCGGACTGCCACACATGCCGGGCCCAGAACAGAAGATGCGACCGCAGGCGGCCCATGTGCGACACGTGCATGGACGCGGGCGTCCGGTGCCACGGCTTCAAGCTGAAGCTCGACTGGCAGCCGGGCATCGCCAGCCGCGGGAAGATGAAGCAGATCAAGCTGTCGATGCCGGCGGACCACTCGCAGGGGGTCCGGAGGGCCGGCCTGGACGAGGCGAGGAGCTTCACCTTCGTTAGCGAGAGTGGGGAGAAGACGAAGGGCCGCCGCGGCAGACGCAAGACGGCGAAGCCGAGCCCGAGTCCGGCGCTGAGCGATCGCGGGCTGCCGTCGCCTGCCGGGTCTAGCGAGGTGCGGGGCGGCGAGATCTTCGCGGACGACGACGACAACGACGACGACAAACCACCTGACTGCGAGGCGGCGGTGGCCCCAGCAACACCGCAGCTGTGCCGGCAGGTCGCCAACCCCCTCGGCGTGTCCGCGGCGGCCTCGGAGATGATCCGGTTCTACGAGTGGCGCTTCTCCTTCGTCACCCTAACCTTCGACGTGCGCACGAACCCGTGGCAGATGTGCCTGCCCATGGCGTTCGACCACCCGTGTCTGATGGACGGGATCGTGGCGTTGGCGAGGCGGCACCGCTCGCGGCTGCTGGAGGAGGCGGAGGGCCTCGAGGTCATCCGGCTCAAGGACCGGGCGCTACGGTCCTTCGGCAGGACGCTGGGGCGGGTCGACGCGCGGGTCGCGCTGGCGACCATCCTGGTGCTGATCGGGCTCGACGTAAGTTCGGAGGACTCCCCCCTCCCTCTTCCCTCATGACCAACGAAATGCCATCCATCCCACTACACATGCGCACTTATACTGACCTCGTCCTGAGAAAAAGTACGCCGAGAGCGCCTTCTCCCACTGGTCCGTCCACCTCGCCGGCGCGCGCAACGTCATCGAGTCGAGCGGCGGCATCGGTATCGCGCGGCGCGACTCCCCCCTGCGGTGCCAGATCGCCATGCTGGCCTGGTACGACGTGACCTGCGCGCTCATGGCGCGCCGCCGCAGCATCTTCCCGCGGCGCTACATGGAGGCCATCATGGGCTGGCGCTCCCGCGGCGAGTGGAGCCTCATGGCCCTCAACGGCTACCCGGACGACCTGTTCATCGACATCTACGACATCTCCGAGGCCGCGGCGGCGACTGGGCCCGGGGGTGGGCTCGGCGTGCGGGAGGAGAAGGCTGCGGCTCTGGAGCGCAGGTTGTGGACGGCGCAGGCGCATGGTGGCGGCAGCGGCGGTGGTCCGGAGGGGGACACGTCGAGCTTACTGGAGTGCTGGCGGCTGGGGCTGCTACTGTACTGCGCGCGGGTGTTAAGGACGCCGCGGCGGAACCCCTTTTTGCAGGACTCTCCGCCCGGCGACAGTCCCTCTGCGAGCCCGAGCCCCGCAGGCTCCCCCTCTTCTCCGGCACCCGTCGTGGCCGAGACTCCTCCTCCTCCTCCTCCCGTCCCGTCCGCCGTCGACCGGTGCAAGTCGTACGCCGAGGAGATCCTCCGCATCGTGGCGGAGCTCCCGCCGACGTCCCACTTCCAGAAGCAGTGCCTGCTCCCGCTGATCCTCGCCGGCTGCGAGATGACGGCGGAGCAGGAGGGCTTCCGCGCCATGATCGCCGAGTACTGCCACCGGTGGGGCAGCTTCTGCGGGCTGGGGATCTACAAGACGGCCATGAGCGTCATGACGACAGTGTGGACTCTGCTTGATGGTGGACACGTTGATGACAGCGTGTGGTGGGGAGATCTCGTTAGGGATCCAGGGAAGCTGTGCTCCCAGAGCGTTATTGGAGACGGAGGATTGAGATGGGACGCTGAGAAGGACCGTGGGAAGGAGCTGCTCTTTGGCTGACGGAAGTATGTGAGTCCATCACGCCCTACGAACCATGGGGATCTACTAACACTATACACAAGCAGGTTTAGGATAACATATACCAGGGTGTTCTTTGAGGCGGAGATGGGTTTATGAGCGAGCCGGGCACTCTTAGTTCTTCAGCGAGACTATCTACCTAGATACGACAAGCCAGCGTGGCGCATGCCTACAAGTCCCCCCTAGAAGAGATCCTTGTTCGTCTCCCGCTCAGGGTGCAGCAGCTTCATCGGGTCGCTCAGGTTCACCCAGCCCAGGAACGGCCTCGACAAGCCCCACCCGACGCGCTCCTGCAGCCAGTCCGGCAGCGCGCGGATCCTGTCCCAGTCGTTGGCCAGGTACTGGTTCTCCTCCTGGCGCATCCAGCTGCGGGTGTAGAAGCACGAGAAGACGAGGCGCTCCTCGTCCGCGGTCGTGTTGGCGCTGCCGCCGTGGAAGGCCCCCGACAGCACCATGAGCCCGTCGCCCGGCGCCAGCTCCGCGTGCGCGCACTGGTCCTCGCGCGGGGGCCCCTCGGCGTAGTCCCACAGGTGCGAGCCTGGGATGAAGCGCGTGGCGCCGTTGGCGCGCGTCGTGCGCTTGCCGGCGATGAAGAAGCCGATGCCGGCGTCGCGGCCGAGGTGGTGCTCTGCCACGGCGGGGTGGTACTGGTGATGGATCTGGTCGTCTCTGCTGGAAGTTAGCACTCAGCTTGAACACTTCTCACGGGGAGAGGGAGGCGCAGGAAGCATGAGGAAGAGGACGGGAAGAGGTGACTGACCTATGGAGAGCCTGGTCGCGGGCACCGGGGCCGATGCTGAAGACGATGGTGTTGTTCAGCTGGGGCTTCGACGAGGTCGCCTCGTTCTTTTCTCCAACCTGTGTTATCCAAGTCAACAAGCGTTTTACGCCTGATGTAGCCTTACACAGTCTCCCACGTACCCAGTTATACTTGAGCTCGCTCGTCAGCAGAGCGTCGACGACGCCGAGGTAGAGCTCGTTGCCGACGACCCTCAGCGCGAAGGTCTCCGACTTGCTGACCAGGCCGAAGGCGCGCCGCGTCTCCGGCGGGAAGAAGTCGCCCTCCCAGGGCACGTCCTTATCCAGCCAGGGGCGCACGTCGGCCTCGATCTGCCGGATCTCCTCCGGCGCCAGCATGTTGCGGATGATGACGCCGCCCGACACCTTGAGGGCGTCGACGAGCTGGGCCGAGGTGCATGTCTTGGCGTCGAACTCGAGCACCGGGGGCAGCGGTGACTTGGAGGACTTGGGCTCGCCAGCGCCGGTGGTCGCGGCTGCGGCGATGCCCTTGGTGGTAGGGACAAGGGGTGTGGGTTCTTCGAGTGAGGGTGCCATGGTGAGTCTGTTTCGGGACTGGGCTGGGAGATGTTCAGGGGAGCTGGGGGGCAAGGGGAGATAGGAAGCTACAGTCTGTTGTAGAGCAAAGAATAGACAAGAGGCGTTGGCAAGTCGTGTCTACTGCACACTTATACTCTTCAGTCTTAGAATGCCTAGGCATGGTGTGGGTTCTCTCCTCCCTATTCAGGACCAAAAGTCCAGTACAGGCCGATGACCCGGTGACAGAGGAAGACCACTAGACTTGCTCAATACTCTTTGCAGAAACGCCCCAGTTTCCGATCTGTCTTTTCGACTGACAGCATCTCCCCGTCTCCCCAAGCAACGTGGGGTGGATCCGGCCCTGAGAGAGATGTGAAGGGCGGGAGATATCGCGGCGGATGACACCAGGAAATATAGCTATTTCCCTAACCAGGAAGGAGAGACGAGAGCTGATAACCCAGCTTGCCCAGCAACATATCTCAAGAATCTCTGATACATCAAGTGACGGATCCATGGCACGCAGTCGACGTCCTGCGCCATCACGACCCAGACCGAGATAGAGACTCTTCTGATAAAGTCGATCAGATAGGGGACTCTGCATGAGTGTGTAAATAGCCCGATTAGGAAGGAGAGCTGACGTCACCTTGCATTACCGTGCCATCTGCTCGCTGGTCTAATGAGATTCCGGGGCACCGGATGTGCCTCTCCTACATAGTGATACGCTTGTAGACCCCTTGGCTCTTAGATAGACATTAGATATGTCTGGGAACCGATTGGCTGGGTCTCTGAGGTGGATGCTTGATAAGTTAAGGCTGCATCTGGGAAGGCACAGTGCGTAAAAGACTTGATCCTTAGTGGTAGACATAGACATACTCTCATGTAAGTCAAGCAAGTATGCATTGTTGAGTTAGACGTTCCCCGTTCTACTTACACCGCTACGCCATTTACAGGTCAGATTCGAAGTGAATCCCCTCTTCAGAACTAGGTTAGACAGATCTACGTAGGCTAGATCTAGCTCCCTCTAAGTTCCCCCCGACTCTGCGATATGTCATTGCCTTCTGCTACTAGTGTGAACTGCTCACAACAAGCGTGTCAACAAATTCCCAGTACTTCTTCGCCGAGAACCTCCGCAGTCTCTTGCCAAAGGTCGTGAAGAAGAGGAAGCTATAGTTGCAGACGACCGAGAGCACCGCCACCGCGACGAACGTCTTCGTAAGCCCCTGGTCCGAGAGCCATGGCGTGATGCCGTACGACATGCCGAAGCCCAGGGTGTTGCGGATCACGATGACGAGGATCAGGCTCTCGCCCGCCAGCTCCTTGAAGCAGTCGATGTCGTAGGCCATGGCGGTCGACCCGCCCGCGCACACCGTCGCCATGACCATGCCGACGCCCACGATCAGCGCCATGTAGTGGAGGTCGTGCGCAGCGCCCACGCCCCAGAGGATGAAGCCGACCCCGCCGACCACCCCCGAGACCAGCAGCGTCCAGAGGCGGTGCTCGGGCTCGCGGACGCCGCCATTGCGCCTGGCGAGGTAGAGGGCGACCTTGTCGCCCACCCAGCCGGACCACAGGGCGCCGAAGGACGCCCCAATGAGGGGAGAAACGAACGCCACGCCGACCATGTTTGTGGAGAAGTTGTAGGGAGCGCCGCTCAGGATTAGACTCATAGTGCCGTTGACGACGTTGTACCAGGAAAGGTTGATGCCGTAGAGGAAGCCGGCCCAGTCGACACAAGGGAAGTAGAAGAACATGAGGAGGGGCCTATACATCATGACGAACATCTGCTTGACGGATGGTCGACCAGGGATGCTGCGAAAGAGCGCGAGTTTCTGGAAGTAGGTGCGCTCCGGGGCAAAAACCGGCTCTGGCGCTGGGGATGAAGGGATGCTAGCCTCAGTATCGAGACCCCTCTTCTCAGCCGATTCCTCAGTGCCGGAGCCGGTGTCTTTGGATGTGCCTTGACCGACAATGACAGCGTCTCCGGCGTCTACACCCTCGATGGTGTTTCTGAAGTACATCGTCTCCTCCAGAGTGAAGAAGATGATAACAGTGGTCACGGCGAGGGTTATGACACCGAACCAGATAGCCGCCCGCCATCCAAGGGCCTCGGCAACGAAGCCTGCCAGCATGGGAGCGAGAGCATTGCTACCAAAGACGAATAGAGCATACAATCTAGTCCCACAAGTTAGTGAATAGCCCTGCTGCAGAAAGAAGCGCTCAGTGACCTACCCGATATAGCGACCTCTTTCGTGGGCAAAAAACAAGTCTGGAACAGAGAGTTCAGGGAGCGACTCGACAGGAGCAGCTGCGAGACCGACCAGGATACGGTGAGCGTACCACTGGCCTACAGACTTGGAGTATGCCATCCAGATCATGGGCCCGATGCTGAGGAGGCTGGTAAGGATGTAAACACCACGACGACCAAAGACGATGGCAATAGGCTGCCAGATCAGACAACCCCAGCCAAGGAACAGGAACATGAGACCGGTCCCAGTGTTTAGGTCGGCAACGCTGATGCCGGTGTCCTTTGCGATATCCGTCGTGATGGAGTACATGATCGCAGTGGCGATTCCGATCCCGAAGATGTAGGTGTACACGGACCAGATGGCCACCTGCTTCCGCCATGGCTTCCAGTTGAGAGGATCCTCGGGGTCAGCACTGGGCTTCGGGTTCAAGACGATGTCGCCATGGTGGCCGGTGTGGTGCTCAATGTCGACGAGGTGGATGGTGCCAGGGACCGTGTCCCTGGGGTCTATGTGCAACGCCATGGTTGGTAGGGGAAGAGAAGATTGAACTTAGAGAGAAGTGTAGGCAGAGGAGCTCAGTAGGAATAGACAACAACTTGTATGATCAGCTCGTGTGTCTCTGAAGAGCAACCGCTGAGAAGAGAGGCCTCTTTATGCACATCAAGGCCTAAGACGACGGAATCCGACAACAATGATCTTCTCCTCTCGCTTGCCCCCAACCGAGCATTTTCGCAGTCTGACCTTGGGATCAGTGCAGCGAGTCTATGATGGCCTAATCTCTCCTTCCGCATCTTGATATAAATGAACCTTGCACTCTGTAATCGCGCAGCTTATCAGCGTTTCTCCCAAGGCGGAACGTTGATTCTATCACCGCTGTGGGCCCCGGACCCGAAATGGCCCAAAAGGGAAGGAGAGACCCGCTTTTCCCGTCTCTGCTCCTTGAGATAACCGGCACTGTGGGCCAATCAGGGGTCGAGTATTTCCATTAGTGCAGATCCAAGCAATTGGGACCGTCTTAGCGTCCTGGGATAACGAGCCTTTACCTTATTTGGACGAACCCAGGAGACGGCCTCCCAGTATAAGAAGCGTCCAATGATGAGGCTCTCCTCACCAGTAGCCATGGATCTCGACAGCATGACAGTAGGCTTGGAGTTTTTGCTTCTCGAACCTTGCCTCTGGTCGTCTCTGGTCCAGGTCTCATCCTACCATCACCATGTCAGCGACCGTCGACAGCCCCCCGCCTGGCTATCCCGCCGAGATTATTGGCTATGCGGAGCCATGGATCGTTAGTCCCGGTGATACCGTCTCTGTCAAAGTAAGTTCTATCCACAGGTATCACTCGAAGCAAAACCACATATCCACCGTCGGTACCTAAACTTCCCATGTTCAGGTCTCCTGCACAGAGCCCGAGTATACGTATCGGACTGTCCGCGTCATTCAGGGGGTCAATGTCGAGCACTCACCGAAGAAGGAGGAAGAGGTCATACCCTCTATTCCGGCCGGACAGGCCAAAGGGAGGTTCCAGCTCGCTCGGCCGGGGTCGTATGGTCTCGTCGAGGACTGGATTCCAGCTTCTGCGGCCTCTATCAATGGCTTGAAGGTCTCATTCTACATGCAACCATGGCTACCCCTCTCGGGCCACACTCAGACTCTGCTGTCAACCCTCAATGTTCACAGCAGGAGTGGTTTCGCTGTTGTCATTACCGATGAGGGACAGATGCAGTTGTGGATTGGGACTGGAGAAGCTATTGAGACTATTAGACTTGGTTTCACTCCTGAGACGAAGAAATGGGTTAAGATGTCCATATCTGTCGAGGGCACGATTGTCAGAGTCACGGCCAACCCTCTGCCCTACTTCGCCGAGCCTGGTGCGCCCCCTGTCACGGTTGAGCATCAGCTCAAGGATACAGCAGCCATCTCTGCAATGGGGTCTCTCATATTTGGCGCCAGTTTCGCCGAATCACCCACCGCTGCCTTCCCGCGAGCCACGAACTTTTTCAATGGCCGTCTAGACTGCCCATGCATCAAGACCACCGGAAAGCCAACCGTCACTCTGGTTAAATACGACTTCTCTAGAGAAATGAGCACCGAAGCCTTTGTTGATATCTCCGGTCACGGCCGTAATGGGAAGTTGGTCAACGCCCCCACACGGGCTGTCAGGGGCCACGACTGGGACGGCGCTGAGACTGACTGGACCAAGGGGAAATCTGGCTACGGTGCAATCCACTTCCATGAAGATGACCTCGACGACGCCTGCTGGGAGACAGACTTCACCATCACAGTCCCGGAAGACGTCCGGTCGGGGGTTTACGCTGTCGAGCTGGCCACAGCCAACGGAAAGACGTCCGACAGCGTCCCATTCTTCGTTCGACCGAGTCAGAAGGTCTGGAAACAGAGGAAGAACAAAGTCGCTTTTGTTCTCTCCACCTTCACCTACTTGGCTTATGCTAATGAGCACCTTTATGAGGTCAACCGCTCGTCGTCGATCGAGGTCGGTCCCGGTTTTGACATCAATGACATTGCCAGAGGCGTCGACTTCGAACGAATGGCGAGGAGAGCTGACCTTGGCTTGTCGCCCTATGACGTGCACAACGACGACTCTGGCGTCGTCTTCTCGTCGGCCAAGCGGCCCATCCTCAACCTCCGTCCCGGGTACATCATGTGGGCCTTCAAACGTCCCCGGGAGCTCAGTGCTGACACGATGATGATCGGCTTCCTTGAGCGCGAGGGCATCCCTTACGAGATTCTGACGGATCACGACCTCCATGAGCGTGGCGTCGCCGCCATCAATGGCTTCAATACTGTCATTACTGGCAGCCACCCCGAGTACCCCACGCTGGAGTCATACAATGCCTATACTGCATACGCGAAGCAGGGCGGCAATCTGATGTACCTCGGCGGGAACGGGTTTTACTGGCCATCGTTCGCGGACATGAAGACCTGTCCGCATCGCCTGGAGATCCGACGGGGCGACCAAGGCGTCCGGACACATACCCTACCGGGAGGCGAGCGCATCAGCAGCATGACCGGCCAGATGGGCGGCATCTGGCGGAGCCGTGGCAAGCCGTGCAACGCCCTCTTCGGCATCGGCTTCTGCGGGGAGGGCATCGGCCCAGGCGTGCCCTACAGGCGGTCAGAGCTCAGCAGGACGGACGCCGGCGTCGCGTGGATGTTCGAGGGCATGTCCGAGGACGGGCTGATCGGCGAGTTCGGCCTCGGCGGGGGCGCCAGCGGCGACGAGATCGACCGGTTCGACGTCCGGCACGGCAGCCCGGCGAGCGCTAAGGTCCTAGCCTCGAGCACGGGTCACCCTGATACCTTTGGCATTGCCCCTGAGGACACGGAGTTCCCTATCCTCAACACGCTAGGTACGCAGAACGCGGATATCCGGTCTGACATCACGTACTACACGACGTGTGCCGGCGGCGGAGTGTTTTCGGTTGGTAGCATCAACTGGTTCTGCTCGCTTGGCTGGGACGACTACAGGAACAACGTCGCCCGGTTGACGGGCAATGTGATGAAGGGGTTCCTGAAGGGCTTGCGTTAATAAGAAGATTTAATAAGAGATGATACGCGCCTGCTAGGTGGGACTAACAAGCGCCTGATAGTGCGAGTTACTGTTCCGATGCTGTGAACCGGTGCTGTGCTTAACTGTGCTTATCGCAGGTTTGTCACACATTTGTATATTTCCTCCGCCGGCAATTTATCTACACGCCGCTGAACGTGACCGGGCCGGTACGTACCCAGCGGGGTTCTCCGACCTGAGCGGAGCAGGCGTAGCCAGCGGGCCACTCGGTAAACAGCGGCAGTGAGGCTAGGCCCCGGCGGTGCGGATCCCTACCCCACCTCCGCAGCGGCAAGACCTCCCTGATACAGCATCATCACCTCTCTAGTGCCGCCTCCTGAGCTCCTCTCTCCGCCCGATCTCGCAATCTATTTAAGATGCAGCGGACCGGTAATCCAGTAATCTGGCTCAGTCAACCATATTAGCCGGCGACAGCTAATCCGTTCGATCCTCTGCCTGTTCCTGAGAGCTCAAGGAAAGAGGTTGTTCTTTGTCTCTTCTCTTCAATTCAGTCCTGTCTTCCTTCCTCCACAATGCGTCGCTTGATAACACGGGGAATCTCCTCCAGCGCAAGCCGCACGTCCCAGACCGCCATCACCGCCTCCAGCTCTTCCTCCTCTCGGACTTCGCCCCTCCTGCTCTCCTCCACCTCCGCCCACAGGATGCCGTCCTCCAAGTCCTCCCCCTCGGCCGTTGCCGCGCGGCGGATACACGCCACGGCGCGGCACCTCAACGCGGCACTGGCCTCGACCGCGACGACCTACCCCACGACGCACGACCAGGTCGCCAAGGTAGAGGACACGCCGTGGTTCGTCGACAACGAGTTCGTACCCTCCAAGGCCGCGCACTTCATCGACCTGCACGACCCGGCCACCAACAACCTGGTCACGCGCGTGCCCCAGAATACCGAGGAGGAGCTGCGCGCCGCCGTGGACTCCGCCGAGCGGGCCTTTCCCGCCTGGCGCGCCACGTCCGTGCTCCACCGCCAGCAGGTCATGTTCCGCCTGGTCGCGTTGATCCGCGAGAACTGGGACCGCTTGGCCGCCAGCATCACCCTGGAGCAGGGCAAGACCTTCGCTGACGCACGGGGCGACGTCCTGCGCGGGCTACAGGTCGCTGAGGCCGCGTGCGGTGCCCCGGAGCTGATGAAGGGGGAGGTGCTCGAGGTGGCCAAGGATATGGAGACTAGGACATATAGGGAGCCGCTGGGGGTTGTGGCGGCTATCTGTCCGTTCAGTATGTGATTCTGGACCCCATCGCTGTTGCTGCCGGTCAGCTTGCCGTGGTCGGAGGGTGCGCTAACAGTACCACCGCAGATTTCCCTGCTATGATCCCGCTTTGGTGCATTCCGATCGCTACGGTGACCGGTAATACGCTGGTTCTGAAGCCCTCCGAGCGTGACCCAGGTGCGGCCATGATTCTGGCTGAGCTGTGCAAGAAGGCGGGGTTCCCTGATGGTGTAGTCAACGTCGTCCACGGCGCGCACAAGACTGTGGACTTCATTCTGGACGAGCCGCGTATCAAGGCGATCTCGTTCGTTGGTGGAAACAAGGCGGGAGAGTACATCTTCTCCCGGGGCTCGGCAAACGGCAAACGCGTGCAGGCGAACCTGGGCGCCAAGAACCACGCCGCGGTGCTGCCGGACTGCAACAAGAACCAGTTCATCAACGCGGTGGTTGGCGCCGCGTTTGGAGCGGCTGGTCAGAGGTGCATGGCCCTGTCGACACTAGTTATGGTGGGTGAGACCAAGGAGTGGCTGCCCGAGCTGGCGGAGCGCGCCAAGTCCCTGCAGGTCAACAGCGGTTTCGAAGAGGGTGCAGATCTGGGACCGGTCATCACGCCGCACAGCAAGCAGCGTATCGAGGGCCTGATTGCCAGCGCGGAGGAGGAGGGCGCCACGATCCTGCTTGACGGTCGGGGCTACACGCCGGCCAAGTACCCGAACGGCAACTGGGTCGGGCCGACCATCATCTCGGACGTCAAGCCCGACATGAGGTGCTACAGGGAGGAGATCTTCGGCCCCGTGCTGGTGTGCCTGAACGTGGACACCATCGACGACGCCATCGACCTGATCAACTCGAACGAGTACGGCAACGGCGTGGCCATCTTCACGCGGTCGGGTGCCACGGCCGAGACGTTCCGCAAGAACATCGAGGCGGGCCAGGTCGGCATCAACGTGCCGATCCCGGTGCCGCTGCCCATGTTCTCCTTCACGGGCAACAAGCGGAGCGTGGCGGGCGGGGGCGCGAGCACCTTCTACGGCAAGCCGGGCGTCAACTTCTTCACGCAGCTGAAGACGGTGACGGCGCTGTGGCAGAGCGCGGATGCGATCAGCAAGAAGGCGGACGTGGCGATGCCGACGCAGAGCTAGGTAGTTGGTGTTAGTTGAGATTGTTAATAGGTGCATCTAAGGTAGTTGAATGATGAAATAATTCGCAACTGCTACCATAACTTCCTCGAACGCATATGCATATGTAGTGAGAGACCATATTTGTAAAGGCGTTGTCGGAGGGTTACAGCTCATGCTTCTAGAAGCCTGCCTCCTGGTCAACTTCACGCTTGGATGACACTCGACGACCCGACTCACTTTCTCTTCACATCGTCGTCAGATACAAGGGAGAAATAGAAAACTTCTGCCTAAAATATACCTGGACGATGTACGTCTGCCACTTGCACTCTTAAATCGTTAAAGCCAAAGGGCTTGATTTTTTTTGTGCCTCCGGAATTACTTCCAACAACAACCACCAGCCGCCACGGAGATAGTGAGGGAATCGCCGCTTCCTTCCTTGTTGACAACGCCGCACAACCGGCTCACCAACACGGATCTTTCAGACCACCGATCGGATCTCGATCTTCCACCTCGCATCCTTCCAACATTTCCATCGCAAGAATTCTTCCTGCTGTATTATAAACGAGAATTAATTCCTCAGTATCAGCCAGAACTCAGAGCATAACCACAACCGAAAGAGGCAGCGTCGTCATCAACTGATGTTGATCGCCTTCGGCTCACTTCTCGACTCACCTCTCAAGCGAGCTGATCGCGCCTCCTTCACGTATTAGGGAGGCATCGAGATTAAAGAGCTCGGATTTTCATAATAAATTACCTTAAGAAGCGACCGAACCGATGCTTCCAAGATGAAGGACCTCGTTGATCTGCCGGACGACGTGATATTTCTCATCGGGTCGCGCCTTGCACCCCGCGATGCCATTCTTTGTCGCCGTGTCTCCCGCAGCTGGAACATCACCTTCACGGCAAAGAAACTCTCACACTCCCTCCTGATATCTCATTTCCCACGCTCTCGCGAGGCGAGGCTGACCACCACAGTCGCCGAGGCCAAGTCTCTGGGATGGCAGTCTGGCGACTTGCCTGTTGAGCTGCAGGCGGAGCTCGAGGAGACCAACGAAGACAAGAAGGACTGGGCTCAGATTTACGCCTTGGTGGCTCGACGCTACCACAACCTCCAAATTGCTAGACCTCATGCGCTGGAGAAGATCCAGATCGAGCAGGGACCGGCGTCGTTCAAGGAGGTGGCTCCGTGGAGCCGCTATCTACGCCTGGACAACAAGAGGGCACAGTTCCACTACCCCGACCCGGCGTGGTCATATTGCCAGGAAGACGGTCTTCTGGTTTACCGGTCCCCGGACTTGCGGCAGCAAGATAACTCTCCTGGCAGCTCCAAAGGCGGTTTGTCGTCGCAGGAGCCACCGGGATCGAGGGATACCGTCGCTGTCATGACCCATGGCTATACCATTCCTGGCAGCGAGTTCAAGCATCCCTTCCGTGTTATGGACCTCGCGACCAGGCACGAGTACGAGGTCCCGTTCCTCACGTCCGACAGGATCATCCGCAGGGTCCGGCTCGCTCACGGAGTTCTCATCATCGAGTGGTGCGAGCAGGAGCCTTACCACCAGCTGAACGCCACCGAGTTTGTCCACCGCCACTACGTCACGGCGTTTGATGTGGTGCGCGAGCGTACCAGGGCGGATCCAGCAGCTGGCCAAACGACATCGAGCACTTCTGCGTCTCCGCGAAACGGCAAAGCGCCCGAGGGTACGACCTGGCCTCTGGACAACGAGCACCAGGCTCGGCGGCAGGGCGCGCCTCCACCTCCGTGGACATGGAAGATCACCTTCCGCTCCGAGTGGAAGATGCACTTCCTGGGCCTGCCCCTCGACCGCGGCGACCGTTTCATGTCCGCACACACGGCCACGCACTATGCCGTCTACGTCTGGCAGCCGATCCGCAGCGACTGGGGCGAGGACGACCCCATCGAGTCCCTCGTAGTCTGGGACATCTCGCAACCGCTCGACTACCGGCCCTCAGAGGACCCGCAGGGCCGGAACAAGCCCATGGTCGCGTCCGCCCGGAATTTCAGTCTGCCGGACGGCATGCGCGGCCTGGCGCTCCACGATGGGGACGAGGGCGGAGCGGCTCGTCAGACCCAGGGCGGCCGCGGCCCGGTTATCATCCGGAGACTCACCTGGCGGGAGCTGGACTTCTACGGCGTGCGCCAGCGCCAGACCCCCCGGCTGCGGAGCATCGCGCTGGACGCGCGCAACCTGTACATGGTCGAGGAGGAGCACCGCTGGGCGGTGGGCAAGCACAGCGCGCTCACCCCGCCGCGCGTGCACTACGTCAAGTCCACCGGCATCCCCATCATCCCGGGCCCCGCCGCGCCGGTCCGGGCTGTACTCCCTCCCCTCCGGCCGGAGCCTCCTCCCCTCTTTCCCGCTGACCGACCGTGGCGGAGCCGCATCCCTGTCTACACGCCGCCACGGCCGCCCCACGAGCGGGGCAGCGCGGCGGCGGTCGACGAGCCGCTGCCGGCGCCGGTGCAGGGCCCGCGCTGGGTGGACGAGTGCGGCGCGGACGGCAGGGCCAACATGTCGTTCTGCTGGCGGGCGCAGCTCGCCGAGGCGGAGCACAGCAGTGGTCTCCGCCCGCAGGCGATGCCGATCGTGCAGCAGGCGATGGAGTGGTTCAGGGAGGCGGGCAGGGCGCAGCGGTGCGGCGAGGAGACGTTCACGGCGCCGTTCGAGGCGCCTGGTGAGGCTGGCGATCCTCCTCCTGTCTCCCCGGCTTTTCGAGCGTCGTTGTTTGGTGGCCCCGCGCCTGGAGCGGTGGCTGGCTCTGTGTCAAGCTCTGCCTCGGCATCCGGTTCAACCCCGAGCGGCGACAACGGCGTCACCATCAGCCACAACGGCAACGGCACCATCCCATCGGCCGCCAGGACAGCAACGACAACCACAGCCACGGGCACCACCAGCCCGGCAGTCTGGCCCGGTTCCGCGACCCCCACTGCTAACAGCGTGCCCTTCGTGCGCGGCTCGCCCTCGCGCTGGCCCGGCTGGGCGCCCTGCTGGCGGCACGAGGACTTCCCGTACCTGACGGTGTCGGAGGTGGTCGACTTCGGCGCGGGGGTGCGCATCTCGGCGCGGCACTGCTTCATGCTCGAGTACCTGAGCGTGCACGTGCGGCCGGCGCTGTGCGTCAAGGGGCTCGACGCCGTGCTGCCATCACTTCAGCGGCAGGGAGTGGACGTCGGCGGCAGTGATGATGATGATGACGACGACGACGACGACAGCAGCAGCGACTACACCGGGACGAGCTGGGGCGCCGAGCAGGTGCAGTTCGCGGACGAGATGTGGGACCAGCTGCTGGCGAAGGGGTGTATCGCGGGCGATGAGCGGTGGATCGTCGGGGAGGACAAGGAGGGGATGATCACTGTTGCGCGGTTCTGAGGCCGACTGGTGGAGAGCTGGTAAGGGCAGGAGAGAGTGCCTTTGGCTCTTCTGCAGACGAGGTGCGATGCGCCCCAGGCCGCTCGGGGCCAGAAGGGAGAGAGTGTTGGAGTGCAGATTGGAGGGGTCTTTTGAATGGATGCAGAGAATGTGAACCGAGGGCATACAAGGGGCGGTCGCTGTGTGCTCTCTTCTCGACGAACGAAACGTTCGACGGGCTTCAGGAAGAAGCAATGCCCTTATGATTGCATATGACGATACGGCACAGCACAGGATAGAAGAGCTATCCGCATGATTCGACGACATGAGAGCCGAGAACGACATCTATTGCTAGACAGACAAGTAGTCTGAGTAGTGCTGCCGGCCTCTATATGACAGCACCGCAAAGGGACGATCAGGGAACTCCCTTCCATGTACGGTGGCCTGCTTACAGACAATTAAGAAGCATATTTCATCAATGATGAGATGAACACCGTGCTAGAAGAGATGATCCAGTGTTTCTAACGATTTAATTTGTATTGTAGTGAGTAAGGCAAAGTAGCTGTTCCCCGGCTAGGTATAAAGCCAAGTTTCCTCCGAGGTGACACCAACGACTAAAAAAAGACGAGCAATTCAAAAAGAACTTTCCACCTTCGCCCTCAACTCCTGTACCCCGGGGCCATGATACTTCGTGATAAATATGTACACCTAGGCAGGTAGGCTTTGTTGATTGGGCGAAAGAAAGCCCCAAAAACCTCCGGAACGGGGAGTGGGAAACGTCTTCTTCCATTACAACCACCCGCGACGACCGAAAGCATCGGTCGCAGGCTGGCTCTTTCCGAACTTTCGCGCTTTCCTCACTCCATCTTCACGGTCTCGTCCGGGCTCGCCGGCTGGGGCACCTGCAGGAACCGGTCGTAGTACGTGTCGAGCCACCTGGCGGCCTCCTCGCCGGCGTCGTCGACGCTCGAGTCCCAGCGCCCGATGGACCCGACGTAGCCGTCGGGCCGGACGTTGACGATGGCGACCTCGCCCGGGCCGAGGCTGCCGAGCCACTTGTTGGTGCACAGGGAGCCGCGGGTGTCCAGCTCCGGGCAGTCGTCGAGGTAGAAGGTCCAGCGGCTGTCCTGGAGCAGGGCGGGGAGGTCGGACACCTCGATGTCGCTCTTGGGCATGGTGGCTGTTTGCTGCGGTTAGCGTGACCGGCTCGGCATTGGAAGGGTCTGCTGAGGGGGGCTTTCGACTTACTTATCAGGCCGAAGGTGAAGAGGTGGCTGACGGCCGTGTACCTCTCAGGGCGCAGATAGACATCTTCAGAAGCGGGGATCCGAGGCTGCTGGGCGTACGACTTGGTGGCCGCCGCCGAAAGCTGGCTCACCAGGGAGTTCTCCGTGGCAATAGCCTGGCAGAAGGTCTCCAGGAACATACGGGACTGGTGGACGTCCCACATCAGCAGGTAGATCCTGAACTGCCCGAGCATCGGGATGTCGAGCTGAACGTCGACCGGGTTGGAGTCGATGTAGCGCGAGACCTTGGCGGGCGGCAGCAGGCAGCCCGGCTTGGCCTCGCCCATCACCCACGTCTGGCTCTCCGACATGTTGAGGGCGTTCTCGCCGTACTCGGCGCCAATGCCCGAGATGAAGCGGACGTTGGTCTTGAAGTTCTCCGCGAGCGCCACGGCATCTCCTCCCGCGATCTGGTTCGCGTGCTCGTAGTCGAAGTTGACCAGGTCCAGCGCAATCTTCCTCCTCTCGACCTCGTAGCTGTCCAGAAGCGCTGGCTTCGCGAGGCCACGGATTGCCAGGTTCAGCTTCCATGCCAGGTTCCACGAGTCATGCATCGACGTGTTCATGCCTTGCGCGGCTTTCGGCGAGTGGGTGTGGCTCGCATCTCCCGCCAGGAACGCCCTCTGGTGGGCGTCGCAAAATCGGCTGGCTACTCTCTGGCCGATCTGATAGCGTCCGAACCACTCAATGTACTTCCATCTCACCTCGAATGGCGCCATGATCTCCTTGGCCCGCTGCATGACGAACTCCTGGCCCAGTTCCCGCCTGTCGCCCTTGGCTCCGCTCTTCAACTCGATATAGAGCCGGGTCATGTTCCTCTCTCTGGGGATGATTAGGATGGAGCCGTGCTCCTGCGAATAAACCAGAGTTTTGGACCAGATGTCCGGGAAATCCGTCTCCAGCTCTCCGTCCAAGACACCCCAGACGGCCTGCTGAGACATGCCGACGGGTCGCGCCTCGGGGATGCTTTTCCTGACCCTCGAGTGTGCGCCGTCACCTGAGACTAGCGTTAGCTGCCTACACCCTCCCACCGTTGCACAGATGGCGCCGCGACTTACATCCTACAAGATAGTTCGCCAGGAGGGTCTTCCGGTCCTGGGTGACGTTCGCCCTGCAATTGATCTGCAAGGCGAATCCAGCTTTGCTCGTAAGAGTATCGCAGACACTGTACGACTCAAAAGCTGTATTGCGCTTCACGCCCATGCCCCTCTTCTTCATGTCCTCGATGAACAGGCTCTCGACCATTCCCTGGTGGACCAGCAAAATGTAGGGGTCCAATACATCTATAACGGGCGGGTAGTGGATCTCGCGGCCTAATCGGTGCAGCGGCTCGTCGGCCGTGCCGCGCCAGAAGGATATATCGTACACCCGGACTCCTCTCTGTAATAACGGGTCTGCCAGCCGCATCTGCCGGAAAGTCTCAATCGTCTTGGGTTGCAGGCCGTCGGCTCTGTGCGAAAGTTGTCAGAATGGAACTCCCCTCAAGTCTTTGGTAACACGCGCAAAAGTCCTGATTCGGAGGTCGACCTACCTTCCTACGGGCGTCTGGTCCGCCCTATCATCCACTACCTGCACGGATATTCCGAAGCGCGCCAAGTTGGCCGCCAACATCAGGCCGGCCGGGCCGGCGCCGACAACGCAAACCTGGCATTGTGTGGGAGCCTCGGGCATGCTCCGCAGGAGGGTGAGGCGGTCGGAGCATTGGGTCGTCGACGCAACGGCCTCGAAGCGGACCTCGCTGTTGTGGTCGTCCATGGAGCTTCCTTCGAGGACTCCGGGAGCCATGATTTGCATCCTAGGAGATTCCAGAGGGTCTCGGCGAGTGTCGCTCTTCAACGGCCTCTCCAATTATCGTATATAGTCCGTCGAGAGGCCCAGGGCTCGCGCCTCGTGCGTGTGGCCGGGGGGATCCGAATCTCGGTCTGCGTATATGTACGCAGTAAGGGTCCAGACTATGGGTGGAACGTGGGGCGACTAAATCCACCCCCGGCGGTGTATTATCGATAACCGGACTAGATCTCCCAGCGCGCGGAAATCGGTGCTAGCGAAGCTTTTTCTGAGTTTCTTTCGTCCTCGGGTCGCGCGACCGCAACGAGGGGATTTAGAGAGTCGCGAATTTCACGGGAGATTGTAATGGACGCGCCGGTGCAGGAGGGCGTGTCCGAGTTTGTAGGAGTCGCAGGCGAGCAGCAGCACACTGTGCGTCTGGATGCGACTGTACGGATAGTATGGTCCGAGCAGGTGGGACTGTTTTGGCGCGAGGCGTTCGTTGCAGAGACGCCGCCCGGAGGATTTCCTTTCCTTGTACTTGAAGATTGAGGGGAGAGAGAAAGAGTAGGAGAGAGAGGAAAAGAAAAGGCGAAAAGACGAGACAGAGACTAAAGAAAAAAAAAAGACGAGACGAGCCGGTCACAGCAGAGATAGAGAGAGCGAGCGAGAGAGAAGCGCCGGGTCAGGAGAATGAAATGAATTACCACATGTATTTGGTTCTGCCTTGCCGGCACGTACTCGTGCTCCGTCCCTCCTGGCCCGGTCTGGCCTCGCTGCCTCCCTCTCTGACTGTCTGCGCGCTCTGCCCTCTGGCTGCGTGTGTGCTCCTGTCCCTCCTGTCCTCTTCTGGACTCCTCCGCCGCCTCCGTCTCGCACCCCGTCAAAGAGATGGGCCAAACGGGCCAAATGGCTCGACTGCTCTGTGAAAGAATGGAGCGGGATCGTCTGATGTGGTCTGATTTTGAGCCCGAGTCGTCCAGAGCCCGCCCGCGCTGATTGGCCGGGGCCGGGGGTGTGGGCTGGAACACCCCTCCTCCGCCTGCTCCGTGTACCAACGTACCCCTGCGCCGCGCGCCGCCGCCCCCCATTTCTCGAAGCACAAAACCGCCGCTAAAACCATCTGTCAGGCGAGCTGCCCGGCTGCCGGTGGGGCGAGGCCGTCTCGTACCACGCCGTCGTCAGACTCGCACCCTTCACCCTCACCCTCAGACTCACATGCACCCACAGATACCCAGACACTTCAGACACACGCAGACACATGCGCGCAGACACATTACATATGTGTGCAGGCACATGTGCAGGGTACGTACATACAGTACAGTAACCTCACGGTGGTATCTCAAGAGGAGACCTCAGCCTGATCCCGAACCGCTCTCTCCATCTTGATGCTGCCCTGTAGGTGCTCCTCCATACATACATCACTCTGACAGCCCGGCAACGTGGGAATCGCCGCGCCGTGGACTCTGTACTGCTACCTTACTACCACCACTGTGGTCTACCTTCTTACTGTACCTCCGGCCAGTCCGGGTTAAGCTTGTCAAACCCTCTCTCCTCAAGAGTGGGAGGCGGCAACGAACTGCTGCTGTGTGTGCCAGCCAGCCGGTGTGGGGTTGCACCCATCAACACCAGACCAGGCCCTCAGGTAACACGGCAACGGCTGCGCAGTCACCCAGCCAGTCATCCAAGGTTTGCACCGCTCGCTCGGCAAGGCTGATGTTGGCGTTGGCGTCTGAAAAGAGAGTTGCCCCCAACAAACCTTCCCTAACCCTACAAGTACGAGAAACCCTGGCGCCACTTCCACGTCTTCCCATGTGCCGATACCGTGATCGAGCGTGAGGTCTGCATGTGCCACTGCCGGGAGATTCTTCACCCTGATCCCGAGACAACGCCGCCGATAAGATAGCATCGCACGATTATTATGACGGGACTGGCGCCTCTCCTCCCACTCTTCGGTAATGATGGCATCGACATCAACCCAGCTCCCCCTCCAGCGAACCCTAACCAGCACCGCCTGCCTGTTGCTGCCCAGCAGGGCCTGTCGCATGTCATACCTGACAAATGATTAGACGCCCGCTTCCGTCCCCCTCCTACCCCACCGCGTGGTACGATTCCGTGGCTGTTCATTGCTGACCTTTGCGTCGTTGGTCGACGAAAGAGGCAATCCCAGGATCCTCCGGATGCACAAGAGCCCATCCGGCCCAAATCCGGATGTACTTCACCTCCGATTCGAGCTTCACCGACTGTCCAAGGCGGAGAAGGCCTTTGTCGGACGAGGCAGGCTTTGGGAGCCGTCGGCTCGGGCGTCTGGCAGACTTGCGCGACCAAAACCCCAGGCATGATCCCCAATTTCCCCCCTTTCCATGGAGGTCCAGCTTGGCGATCTGCATTTCTGCGCCCCCCGGAAGGCCGCATAGCTCGCCTGGCCCGTGGGGTCGCCGCAGACGAACGATCAGAGGGCCGGCCGGCAGCTGTCAAGTCTTTACGATGGGGAAAACAGCTCATACACGTGTATTATCTGCCGTCTAGCCCGAGATGGGCGAGATGAGCATCAGGTGCTTCGTCACTTTGGTGGAGATGGCCTTGTCATTCTCGCCTGATGCCTCTATCCTTGACCCCTGAATTCCGTTCAGTCGGGTCGGAACGTCACGGCATCTACAGTGTAGCATGCCGAGGGTAGTGTGCTCTAGTCCCTTTGAGGGCATAGCTTCTGGCCCAAGGGACAACTGGCTGTCAGCCTGCCACTCCTGTTTGGTCTCGGTATCGTCACTGCTTGTGGAAGAGATAGGGCTGAGTGGCTGCTTCAATATAGATTAGTGTTTTGGATGCTATAGCCAAGTGGCTATAATGCACCCAAGGCAGTGGTTCACTTTGAGGTCAGGGGGCTTCTTTCTCGACGGTTATGACAAGTCAACTTGTTGTTCCTGTGGCCTGGTAATGCATTCACGGCGAGAAAATGGTTTGGGCAACGCAAACTCCATTGAACTATCCTGAAGTCAAGCAAATGATAGAAACTCGCAACCTACCTCTCCCACCTCTTGCCCTCTACCGTGCTCCTGTGAATATCCCAAGAGTGACACTGCCGGCAACCCAGTCGCTCATTGCTACTCGTAGACTAGCCTTCCGGTCTCCTGCAGTCCCAGCCTCTCAGGGGCTGGACTTCTTTGTCCTGCAGGTTCCGCGATGGAAGGAGAGTGAATCAGGGGCTAGACGAGCCATTCCCCTGAAACGGCTCGCTCTCCTCGTCGTCACTAAAGTCGCCATAGCTTAGCTCGCTGTCAAAGAGGTCGATGTCGCCCAGCCAGTCACTCATCTCTTCGTCGTCCCAGTCTTCCTCGCTCCACTGGTCGTCGCTCTCACTGCCACCGGGATAGCTATCATCGGACTGACCTTTTTCCTGGAGTCCAGCGAGGAGGCGCAGGCGCTGCGCGCAGTGCTCCTTCCTGGCCTTTCTGTAGGCCTTCCCGGCCTTCTTCTTGCCCTTATTGGGCCGCCCCTCGAGACCGGCGCTGGAGTTCTCCCGCTCGTTCTCGGCGACATGGTCGGGGAGAGCGTCCCACTGGAGACCATCGGCAGGCACACGGACGACCGGCTCAGGAGCGTCCAGCCCGGCGGGAGCGTGGTGCTCTTTGTTCTCGGGCTGGGAGCTGGTGGCTTCCCCTGAGCGGCTGGCCAGTCCCTGATCGTGGTGGGCCGAGGAGCGGGAAGAGGAGTTTCCCTTGTTGTTCTTGTTGCCCTCCATGGTGTCCTCCATGGTGAAGATTGACTTAAGGATGGCGTGTGTTGAAGAGATTGTGCGAAGTGCTGCTAACTAGGCTGTGGTGTTCCGATTGATATGGGTAAGAATCTTCCTGGTAGATGGAGAGATGTCTGGCCAGAGCAAGAAGACAGAGACAGAAGCATCATCACCTACTCTTTATACTCGATCTATCCGGCTTCCAATACGCCTTGGAGGCCCTTGGATTCCATTGTGCAGTAGACAACCGTCTCGAGTGCGGAAAGATTCAGGCTTGAACCGCCCTGTTGACTCCAAGGACCTGGCTGTTTTGCGGACAACAGGCGCTCTCTTGAAAGACTCGCGTCTCTTTGAGCTTGAACATTGCCTTTATCGAGCGGCGAGGCGCTGTTTCGAATGTCGCTGTCACACGGCTGTGAAGTGGTCGAGTTTTGACTGCTCTGGTGGCTTCCCCTGGGGCAGTGCTAACGGGCCCGGGGAGTGTCCAGCCAAAGAGAATCACTGGAGACTTGAGAGAGTCTTCGAGAACTCGCTCTGAAGAAACTACTTATAGAATTATCCTTCATAGTTGACAATACCGATCATAGAACCGCCGCGTTGCTCCCGGTCTCCGGCCGGGAACGGCTGATATGATCGGGCGGCTCTGCCGACAACAAAGGGGCTTCAGTGATGGCCGCTGACCGTACCCAACATACTATTAACGCATTCACATAATTATTCGCCGAGAACAATTCCATTGCTTACTACCTAATCTGAGAATTACGCTCTAGAGAGACCACTGAGCAACTGCTGCCATCGATTGCTTCGGACATCGAACGTTCGTTAGTCCCTGGGACAACAAGCAGCTCAATAGGGATACACCAGTAATAGCGTGTTGGCCACACAGTAAAGCGGATTCAGACCTATAATTGTAGCTCTGGCCGTCTAGGAGTGATATAACATCGGTGATCGGAGCGAGCTAGAACATAACACTTTGCGTATGTGTGATTTCATATACGTGTTTGTATACTCTTTGAGCTTTTTCAGGAGCGATCATATTAGGCATCAATTCAGATTCCAGCCAGGAGCATAGAAATCGGCTACAATCTTTCCAAGTAGGACATTACACACTGAATAAGGGGTATCATGAAGGTCTCGGCCGCTCTGGTGCCTAAAGAAGCACCGCAACAGCGATGCTGACGAGGCACAGCCAGTGCGCTCCCCCGCGCCAGTCCAGGGTGCCAGCACCGCCCAGCCCCTGGCCCTCCTTGCCCTGCGGCGTCACCTGGATCTGCGTCGAGTCGCCGGGCGCGAACAGGACGCCGACGCTGTCGGCGGCGGTCGCGTTGATCTGCTCCGGGGTCAGCAGCGGGTTGTCCAGCGAGTCGCAGGGCGGCCGGTCGAGCGAGGACGGGATGCTGTTGGTCACGGAGATGGGCAGGTCGAAGATGGTGTAGTGCTCGTCTCCGTTGAGGCGGAAGTTCTGCCGTATCGAGATCTGGGCGCGCGCGTTAGCCCCATGGTCTGTCTCCCCACATCTGCCTTGAACGGGCTGGCAATGGCAGATGGCTCGCGGCTCGGGGCTTACATTGTAGACTCCACGGTCGCTGTTGGCGGTAGAAGGCTGTCCGTCTCCGACCAGACAGTCGGGCCATGTCCACTTGACGTGCTTGACCGTGCTCCCGGGCTCCTGAGCCATGATGTCGCCGAGACTGGCGTTGTTCGCCGTCGCGGTGCCATTGGAGATGGTGAAGTTCCTGTTCGTGTCGTAGCTGTACAGAAATATGGTGATGTTGTGTATGATGCTCGGGCTGTCAGGGGCGATGGGCGGCAGCGGCAGCTTGCCGTCGGCAGAGACGTCAAGGGCCACTTCGATGGTGTCTACGGCACGGTTAGGGACTCGCCCGCAGGAGAACCGGGTAAGGGGCGCCGGGAGACAGACCTCCGCCCAGCGGCGTTCCCGGCTGGGGCGCATCAACGATGGCAAACCCGGGAGTGAAGATCTGGCCGTTGGATACCGTGAAGTTGGTCTGTGTAGCAGCCTGGCTGACAAGCAACGCCAGCACCAGGCTCTTGAACAGCCGTAACGAGTCCATTTAGGCAAAAAGCTGTCTCGCAACGGACGGCTGGCAGAGGGACCAGGTCAGAAAAGAGAAAAGGGTGGGAACAACGCCAGCATTGTTATGCGGGAGAGACACGGGTATTTAGCCAGCGAAGCGGAAACGGCGTCATTGGAGAGGAGCCCTGATGAGAAGAACCAAGAAATGAATTATTTCTGGCCAGGGAAAACCGAGAGAAATGATCTCTTGGTGTGAGGCGGAAATTGCAGATCTAGACTAGGATTTCGACTCCTTGAAGCCGGTACCTAAAGCGCCATGGCTCCGTTCCCTAATAAGCTTACTTGGGCTTATGCGAGGCTAGAACGGGTGACACAATTATCGGCATCTTTTGTGCTTTCAGACGCGAAGAAAGCACTCCTTTTTCGCGCTGCCACTGGAGAGCGCGTGAGGAAAGACATCATCACGGCATTAGTTGAGCCCAGGCCAGGAACGGCAATGCTCTCCAGTAAGGAAGCCAAGCACGTAGCATTGATACCCGTCGTCTTAAGATGCTACCATCGTCTGGCCGGAAGTCTGGGAAGGCTGCTTGTGACGTGCAGTGATGCAAGCGACGTTTCACTTTTACAGCGGGGAGGTGTGGGAAGTGTGGGAGGAGAAGCCAGGGGTTCTGTCACCAATGACAGGAACTGGTCGACGCTCACCCCCTTGTCAGTTCGGCGCCAGCCGGCACGCTGGGCCGGTCGACGCCAGCTAGGACGCACGCACAGACCGGCTCTAATCCAACGACAACTGACTGTATTATCAGTCTCCCTCTTGCCAGAAAGTAACATTCCACCGTGTCTTCACCCCATCCTGAATCCCAAGCACGTCGTAGGACTTTGTTCTAGCCATATCCCAGGTGTTGACCTGTGAATACGGCGTCCTGTCGCCAACGGCGCCGTGCGTGACGACGTGGTTGAGTAGGGGGCTCCTGGCGGTCCGTTGGAAGTGTTGGAGGTCGTTCGCGTACTCGGGCTTGAGGCCATACTTTGCGTTGTTAGAAAAAGGGGGTGACAGACTGCATGGCCGTCAATAGTAATCAGCGGTTGAAGTAGCAAAGTAGCTGCCTCTGCTTCCATACAGCACTTGTCATCCTACTCGGTCGGCAGCCCGTCTATGTCCAGCCCCAAGCCCGAGGGCGGCGATTTGAGACTCTGCTTGACAAGGAGCCGCCGGTGCCGAAAGGAGATGGTCCGGTCGAGTTCGCCGTTAGCCGAGAATGGGGCCGGCTTCCGACATAGGACGACTCGTCCGGGACAGACACGCCGGCTCGAGATTATGGCAGTTCCCATCAATGTCATCGAATGAATCGGTGTAGCCTTGAAGAACAAAATGGAAGCATGAAAGTACACACCATGAGGACGTAGTAGCTTGTGAATTCCCAGCTTTCCTTGACACGCAAGAGGACCCCCGTCTCCTGGGATTCGAAGCGAGTTACCTACCTGTATTGGAACTTCCGTTTCCAGGCCATCTTCCTCCACGTATTGTAGCTAACGTAGGTTGGTTAGCATCGCGACTTGACAAAGGAAGTCTCGATCTGAACCGTGCGGTTGACAAGTAGTACGATCGTAACTGTATCCTTAGAACATGCATCGTTGTTGTCTTGATCCTGATGTCTGTTGCTCTTTCCTGACCACAGTAGTCCTACATTTTTACGACACTGGCATCAAGCACTCTCCCTGGGATAGAACCTTCCTTCCTCGGCACGCAGACAGTCTGCGTCGTCAACCAGACGTGGCCTGGCTCTCCGACTTCAGTATATAAACTGCTTTGCCCCCGGATTCCTCTTGTTTCTTCTCTCCTCTCTCCTCTCTTCACAGGTAAGTCTTAGCAAGCCTTCCCACCCCCAGAACGCATTCGCCTGCTGTTTCTGGGCGTCGTAGGGATAATGGCCGGCCTGCATCGTCGTATGCTGCACCGGCCCCCAATGACGGCGTCCCACCCAGAAATTCGTCATTTTACACAGATCAACCGTTTGGCGTCGTGAGTCTGCCCATGCTCTGGCCCCTTTCCTCTATGGCCAGTAGCACCGGTCTTTGCACCGACATCCGTAGGAGCCTCAGATACTCTCTGGGACAGAGGTACCCTGTAAGTTAGATAGCATGCCAGTTCTCAGAAAGCTTATGTCAAAGTCGTGCCACTTTCGAGCCACGGTAAAGTGCAATGTACAGATCAGGACGTCATGCAGATACTAGAAACTGGCCCGACTCAGACTCTGCGGCCGTTGGTTTCTGCCAACAGCTCGACGATGTAGCCGGCATTATCGATACCATGGTTGAGACCTAGTGTGTAATCAGCACAACGCCGCGAGTTCGGGTTCAAGGCTCAAGGCTTATTCGGCGTTTACCTAATGGGTTGGTTGGCTGTCGCTTAAAAGGCTGGTCCTCCCCGCGACCTGCCCACCTTGATCGTGTACTTCTCTGATCAACTTCATAATCTCTAGAGACATTGCTGGGTGGGACACCGTCATTACTCACTGAACGCTTGCCCCCCTTGAAAGGCAAGCACAAAGTCCGTCGCTGACGGTCCAACCTGAGCAATGGTGACATTCCGACCTGAGCTCACTTGGTCAACGCCAAACCCCCAAGTTGCCGACATGCTCCTACCCACGCCTTCCAAAGCGAGTGCTAGAAGGAGCTGGCTTACAACAAGTCAGCCTGATGGAGTTGATGTTACAGGAGTTATGCCTGGTACTGCCACCACTCACCTCTCCCCTTCTCTACGTAGGTAATAGGTACCTTATTAAAACAGAAAGAAGATATTTGAGGCGATACCATGCAAAATAAACTTGGGGGTGTGGTCTCTCATTCATCAAGCCCTCGCTAGCTCATCACGTCTTCACATTCAAACCGGTCTGTCGTACAGCCTCTCCATCTACACTGCTCTTTCGACAAGCTTTGGCCTCTCCGTTCGCTTTACGGATGCCATACACCGCCCCATTCCCAGAGCCTTTGGCTCCCGTACATGACACGCTTAGTTCTGCTTCGTGGTTTTCCGCCGCCTCGCTTGTAGGCTTCGAGTCTCCGCGTATGTTTCCACGCTCAAAATTCGAGAATTATTGTAGCGGCACGTGTCGAGACCACTCAGATAAGGTATTACTGTATACACAGTAAGGTAATTGAAGGCACTACCTAATTAGAGCACGCCCACTCCGTGGATCTGGAGAAGTACACCTGAATCAGTCAGCTTAGCCGATTGCGCATTTTAGCGGGGCTGTTTGGCGGCTGCTGGAACCGGCAATCTCAGGCAGCGAAAATCGACAGCTCACACAGCGACAATACGCTTTTTTTGTTGTGATACTGTAGTAAGGCGCGAGCGCTCTTGCTAAGTAGACCTTCGATTGAGACCGACTGCTCTGAGTAGATAGTACTCACCCAACGGTCTAGTACACTATCGACCAGACTGGGACTTGGCTGCTACTCCGTACTAAATATCCTGAGAATCCACTGCTTTGGCCGGCTTTCACTTATCAAGCGGTGGAACCCCCCCATCGGCCAAGGCGAGCCTCGGGGCCGGCCGGTGTTGATACTCAGACACCGCCTCGGACTCACCTGAAGTTACCTCTCTGTGACTTTCCTTGGTTGGCAACCCACAAATAGGACACGGCTTGCAACCCGCGGATCTCCCACCCAGCATGACACTCTCAGGGCAAGCATTACGCCTGACGAGGCAATCACGTCCGAGTGTCCGATCCTTGGCAATCAGCTCAGCACACCCCAACAACTCGTCGTGGCAATGCTCAGCGGCCCAAGGTCGTCGCGCATCGCACCTGCGGCGCTCGTTCTACTCTACAAAGCATGGCGCACCGCCACCGTCTGGCCTGGCGGCGGTCCTTCAAGTGTCCGAGGAGGTCGCCGACGCTGTCGCTACTAATAAGCCCGTGGTTGCGCTAGAGTCGACCATCTACACCCACGGAGCGCTGGGAAAAGAACTACCGGCGTACCTTGAATCTGTCGTCCGTCAACATGGCGGCATCCCCGCTACTATCGGCGTCCTGGACGGCATACCGAGGGTCGGCCTGACGCCCGCGGAAATCGAGCGTATGGTGCATGAAGGAGCCCGCAAGGTGTCCAGGCGAGACTTGGCCTATATTGTCGGCACGGTAAGCTCTGCTTCTCAAGTTTCACTCTGTTCCCCAGACCGCGAGCCCTCGGGCGAGCAACTGTGGTCTGCGTCGATCATAACTAAAGCCGCACCAGGGCATGACCGGACGTAAAGTCCACGGTGGTACCACTATTTCAGGCACCATGGTCCTCTCCAGATTGGCTGGAATCCGCGTCTTCGGCACTGGCGGCCTTGGGGGCGTCCACCGTGGCGGCCAGGACTCCATGGACGTCTCGGCAGACCTCACCGAGCTGGGCAGGACTCGGGTCGCCGTCGTGAGCAGCGGCTGCAAGGGATTCCTCGACATCGCGAGGACTCTCGAGTTCCTCGAGACTCAGGGCGTCCTAGTGGGCACCTTTGCCGACGGCAGAACCGGAAATGTTGACTTCCCCGCCTTCTGGGCGAGAGACAGCGGCATCAAGAGCCCCTTCGTGGTGCCAGACGAGAAGCAGGCGGCCGCCATGATCCTGGCGCAAGAACAGCTCGGCATCGAGACTGGCATGCTCTTTGCGAACCCGATCGCCGAGGAGCATGGCATCCCCAAGAGGGACATGGAGAAAGTTATCAGCATTGCCCTGCGCGAGGCGGACGAGAAGGGCATTGCCGGGAGCGCGAACACGCCGTTTATTCTGAAGAGGATCGCAGAGCTCACTCATGGCAAAACCGTCCCGGCGAACAAGGAACTAGTGCGGGCAAACGTCGCTCGCGCTACGCGAGTCGCTGTTGAGCTCTCAAAGCTTCAGTCCACAGGTACCGCAGCTGATGATGTCCGGTGAGACGCTTCTGTCTGGTTTTCCTGCGTGTACGTAGTACCTAATGCCAGAAGCAAATAGCACAGCTACATATTTTCCTCCTCGCCCTAAATCCGAAAGCAGTTCTACAGTTGTCAAGAAGACAGAGCAGGTGAGATGAGCATTTCTTGTACCCGCCGCATGAGCAGCCGCTTCACTTGCCACAGAGTCTATATTGTCATATATGCTGACTATCTCAGGCGTCAGCCTCTCAGGTAGACATACTAGTTGCTGGCTCCGTGGCCGTTGACCTGAGTTGTGACTATGCGGGAGACGCATCTGCCGGTGCCATATCAGTGTCCCCAAAGCTGCATACGTCAAACCCTGCGACGATTACCCAGACTGTAGGTGGAGTTGGGCACAATGTTGCCCTTGCCGCCCACAGGGCCAACTACAAGTCGAAAGTACGGCTATGTAGCATGGTCGGCGACGACATGTAAGTGGCCCCTTATCATCACACAGTACGCGCGGATCGGCTGAGTATCGTCAGTGCTGGTGCGAGCATTCTGTCTTCACTGGAGTCTTCCGGCCTAGATACGTCCTACATCCGCCAGCTGGGCCATGAGTATCACTCGGCGCGAACAGCACAGTACATTGCAGTGAATGACGCAGACAAGAACCTGATGGTGGCCATGGCGGACATGGCCATCCTGACGAGCCACTCCTTCCCGTCGTACTGGACATCGGCAGTCGCGGCAGCGAAGCCCAAATGGCTCGTCGTCGACGGGAACTGGAGCGAGCAGGACATACAGACGTGGCTGCGCGCAGGCCGGAAGAACCACTCCAGGATCGCGTTCGAGCCCGTCTCTACCGTCAAGGCGGCTAGGCTGTTCCCCAAGACCCACGACGACGGCTTCCAGGTGTTCCCCCACGCGCGCGTCGAACTCGCCACACCGAACCAGTACGAGCTGGCCGCAATGTACGCCGCGGCCAAGGAGCACGGATACTTTGACGCCTCGCGTTGGTTCGAGGTCGTCGACTCCTTCGGCATGCGCGGCGCCCGCGACCGGTTCGTCAGGCTCACCTCGAGCGCCATGACGGACGCCGGCATCCCCATCCAGAGCATCCAGCTGCTGCCGTACATACCGACCATCATCACCAAGATGGGGGCCAACGGGGCGCTGCTCACCATGACGCTGGGCAGGGAGGACCCGCGGCTGTACAGCGCCGAGCACGAGCGCTACATTCTGGCGCGGGGCACGGGCGACAACCCGCACGTCGGCGGGGTGTACATGAGGCTGTTCCCGCCCGCGGAGAAGGTGACGGACGTCGTGTCGGTCAACGGAGTCGGCGACACGTTCCTGGGCACGCTGGTTGCGGGGCTGGCGCAGGGCGGGAAGGTGGAGGATCTGGTCAACGTCGCGCAGAAGGCTGCTGTGCTCACGCTACGGAGCCATCATTCCGTCAGCCACGACTTGGGGGTGCTGCGGAGTGAGCTCCTGCAGGCTGCGGGGGCCTCTGATGTATGATACTTCTGGTTGCAGGAACAAAACTTGGGACTTTTCTCGTTGATGTATCTATTTGCCCGTGATACTCTTAACAAGGCTGAATATAAAGTGGGTCTAAATATGGGACTCAATTTTCTTCCAATCATGAACATATTTGATAAGAAGCGATAAGATAAGGCTGAAGAGCAACAAAAAAATTTCGTGGAGACCCTGACTTCAGCCCACTAGCTGTTTTGTGATTCTCACCAATTGCTGTCACTCAAGCGACAAAATGCCGAAACAGAACCGCAGCCGCCGAGCCGAAGAACATTTGTCGGAAAGTGAGGATGACTTTTCCGACTCTGACGTCGAGAACGTCAACGAGGCCAACCGACCAGTTCACGAAGTAGACGAGAAGGACTCAGATGAAGAGGAGCTCGAGCGGCTCGTGCTTGGCAACAAGGCAGCTTTCAGGGCGAACCTGTTCAAGCATGACGACCTCTTGGAGGACGGCAAGTTCTTGGAGGAACTTGAGCTGGAAGACGCGCACCTAGTGAATGAGGCCGGAATCGAGGAAGTGGACGATTCTTCGCTCTTCTTTCTAGACACGGCACCGCAGGCGACCGGCGAGACGCAGATTGTCAAGTCGAAGACTGCCCTCGCAGAACGCACAGACGACGGGAATGCGCCGGCCTGGATTGACAGCGACGATGAAAGGCTGTCCATATCTCTGGCATCGGTCTCACGGCTACGGAAATTGAGAGAGACTGCGGCGGACGACGTGGTTAGCGGAACCGAGTACGCCAGGAGACTGCGCCAGCAGTACCTCAGATTAAATCCTCTGCCAGACTGGGCACGGGAACCGGAGCGACAAAAGGCAAAGCGCCGGCGGAGATCATCAGCGGCGTCGGCGGCGTCATCTGCGTCGGAGTCGGAAGGAGCCAGCGATGACGAAGGCGATTTCTCGGCTTTCCCCCTCGAGAAGTTCTTGCGCGACGCCAACTCCTTCAACGGCTCTGGGGCCAGAAAGAGGAGAAAGCTGCGACCCGAGGTCATCGACATCCAGAGGACGAGGGACATCCCGGACAAGCACAAGGGCTCCGTCGATTCCTTGTCGTTCCACCCTCAGTACCCCGTCCTGCTCTCCTCGAGCCCGGCCTCCGTTCTCTTCCTCCACCATATCGCGCCGACCGCGCACCCGACGCCGAACCCGCAGTTGACGTCCGTGCAAGTGAAGGGCATCGACGTCCGGACGTCGGAGTTCCTCCGCCCGAGCGGGGAAGACATCATCTTCGCCGGCCGCCGGCGCTACTTCCACAGCTGGAACCTGTCCTCCGGCGTCGTCACCAAGGTGACCCAGATCTACGGGCACAAGCTGGAGCACAAGACGATGGAGCACTTCCGCCTCAGCCCCGACGGGCGGCATATGGCCATCCGGTCCAGCTCCCGCAAGGGCGGCGGCATGCTGAACGTCATCAACGCCGTCACGATGCAGTGGGTGGCGCAGGCCCGGCTGGACAGCCGCGGCGGCATCGCGGACTTCGCCTGGTGGCGCGACGGGGAGGGCCTGACGATCCTGGGCCGGGACGGGCACGTCGCGGAGTGGAGCATGGAGACGCGCCGGACGCTCGGCGTCTGGCGGGACGAGGGCTCCGTGGGCGGCACGGTCATGACCCTCGGCGGGAGCGGCGGGCCGGACGCCCTGGGCGGGGACAGGTGGATCGCGCTGGGGTCGACGAGCGGCGTGCTCAACATCTACGACAGGAACGAGCTGCTGGTGGCGGTGGCGGCGGGCGGCCAGGGGGGGCCGGCGGTGGAAGTCAAGGCGCTGCCGGAGCCGGCGCGGCGCTTCGAGCAGCTGGTGACGCTGGTCACAGCGGTGGCCATAAGCCCGGACGGGCAGCTGCTGGCGTTCGGCAGCCGGCACAAGGCGGACGCGTTCCGGCTGGCGCACCTGCCGAGCTGCACGGTGTACAGGAACTGGCCGACGCAGCAGACGCCGCTGGGACGGGTCACGGCGGTGGCATTCGACGCCGGGAGCGAGGTGCTGGCTGTGGGCAACGACGTGGGCAAGATCAGGCTGTGGGAGATACGGAGCTAGGCTTTACAGCGGAATCTAGAGAGCAAGCACTCCTCCTCATTTCTTTCCCCCGTTTCATTCCGTCCTTGAAGTCCCATCATAAAAGTGAGCCAGCCATGCATCGTTCAGACCTTGGGGGGTTGTCCATCAGAAAATATGTGCCAACAACGCCCGCAAGGGGCTACCCTTCTCGATCTTGCGCTTAGGGTACGTCTTTTTCTCCTCCGCCGTGTACCTCGCGAGGGCGCCTTCGTTCTCGAAGAACTCTACGTCGTCGGGCCGCTTCTTCGCCGCCAGGAAGTCCTTGATGTTCACCCAGACTCCCTTCAGCGCCTTTGAGACTGTTTAGCGAGATCTGTCTGGTCGGAGTGAAGGGGGAGGACTTGTCGGAGCAGAGGAAGAGGACGACATACCTTGCGGCACTGGTTCTTGCTGGGCAGGTCGCCGGGCAGGCCCAGATCGACGCGGAGTCTCCGCCAGTCCTCCAGCTCGCCCTTGCCGAAGTAGTCGTTCCAGTCTGAGACGATCAGGGGCTCCTTGCCGCTGCCATTTTGGGATTTGGCCGCCTGGTTTTGCTTCTGCTTTGGCTTCTTTCTCACAACCATGGTGGCTGAGGCTTAGGGATCGGGAAGTGATGACCAGCGGCTCGAGTTCTTGATGATCCACGGACAGTGTGGAGTGCTGCTTAGGGGTTCGAGAGTGCTAGCTGGCCGTGGGCCTAGGAAAGGATAAGATGAGGGCATCTTGGTTTTCACTTCTCTGAATATATTGCTGTTTACTCGGTGAGTTCCCCTGGCTGCCTTACCGTTTGTCTCCCGGGGCATGCTGAAGGCTTCATGGAGCTGCCTCAGGGGCACCAGAAATGCCCAGGGAGAATTTGATAAGGAGCGTCGGCAAACAGAGACACAGGGGAATGCATGCGGGCCGCCATAGCGGATGAAGTATCAGAAGTCTCCCATTTTCTGCTAGGTTCTATAATCTTAATGAACCAGATCTTTGGGTGTTGTTCCTATATCAGCGTTTGTGGACCGCAGGTTACCGCACCATAGAGCATTACCGTCTGCTTGTAGCCATAAGTCTCCGGGAAGAGGTTCGAACTGCCTCCTATGGTACGTAGGCTGGTTGAAGAAACTGCTACTAGTCATTGAAGGCTCAAGACAACTCGTATGCAAGACAACTTCGACTCTTCACTAAACAATGAGTTGACTATTTACTGCGTGTTATACAGTTCCGGGATGTGGCTCTCGCTGGCAAGCACACAATCATTTCCAGCCTCCCAGATTCTCACTTCAGACACAGTACACTCACACACACATACATGCGAGTCGAAAACGAGCCGGCAGCCTCCGATTATCGTGGAGCTTCCATGGAGAGCATATCCTTGGACTTGTGAACTCGAGCTATACCCGAGGTTATGCGGGCTCTTCACGTATGTTTGTACGGATGTGTCCAAACTAAGGCAAGTTCTCTGGAGGAGCGTCGAGATCACGCAACCCGCGGCAAAGGATGCGGGGACCGGCGACAGAGTGGCTTCATGCGGCAGATTCAGGCCCCACAGGACACCATTTGGACACCTGCAAACCCCGCCGTCACAGGCTCGCAGCAGTCACAGCAGCCGTGGCAGCCGTGGCAGCCGTGGTGGCCGTGGTGGCGGTAGGGTAACTCAGAATGGACACGCAGCCATGCCGGATGCCAGATGCTAAACCCAGATCGACGGGTTTCCCGCTGCAACTGCAGCGACCGCCCGCAGTTGGCAGACCAACCCGTCGGTCTGTCTGTCTTTCTTTTCAGTGCGGATCCTGCCAGTTGGTTTCCTCTTATGCAATGCCGTCAAGCCGTCGGTGACCACGCAGACACCGCCTGGCTCCCGACACGCCTAGCTCCAGCGCCTCGCACAGGCTAAGGGCACACCATTGGCGGGCCACAGAGACGTGGCGGCGACAAAGATCTCTGCAGTTTGAGGCGGTCTGTCTGGTTGACTGGGACACGGAACAAGATCCGCGCTCGATCGACTGCTGGGCGGGCCAAGGGCAAGACAAGATGACGGGAGCCCAGCAGGAGCAACACAAGAGCAACAGCAGCACATGGGACAAATGGGATGGAGGGATCGGGCAAAGCAGCCGCGAGCGGCGAGAGCAGCAGAGGAGGAAAGGCGGAGAGGCCTTAGTGAGGTCGGCAAAACAAGGCAAGACTGACTGGCTGTGCCGTCACAGTCATGCGATTGCTGCCCAGCCCAGAGCGCGTCGTGGCCTCATTTCTGCCCACACCAGGCCCGGCACGCCCCGACCGTGTCTCTTTTTCTGCTGACCTGTCGGCGCTGCTGTGGCTGCTGCTTGCTGGCCCTTTGCTTCTGGCTGCTGCTGATTTGTTGATTTGCATCGCGAGGTACTTGACTCGGCCAGCAAAGCTCGCGGGCCGCGCCAGGTAGAATTCCTCTCCCTGTCTCCTCCACTCTCTACTCCACACGGCGGTCCCGACCTCCGGGTTCTGTTTCTGTGTGTTGTTTACACTTATAAGGCGCACATATACCTTGACCACCCTGGCCGCCCCTTCGCTCTGGTCCTCTTCCCCACGGTACAGTGACTACTACTACTACTCTATTTTGCTTTGTCTTTTTCCTTTCGTTACTCCACTGCCCTTGACTGCCCATGTCGAGGAAGATGGCTTTCGACACTTGCGTTCCCCTTCTTTCCTCCTAAAGAGACCCAGCCGTCCGCATAAACACCGAGGCACCTAGTGGGACGCCAGCTCGAGCTGCCTCCCCACCCCGCCAGCATGGCATGGGACGCTTGCCGTCGCAGATCGGGGCACAGCCAGACACCCTCCTCTGCAAGAGAGGGTGGAGGCAGGCGGTTTTCCCTTAAAAACCTGCTGGTCAGAAAGTCTCGTCCAAAAGCGCCGGAGAAGGACACAGCAAAGGCGCCGGAGAAGGACGAGGCATTGACGCCGGACACGGATACAGCAGAAGTGCCTGAGAAGGATACAGAACCGGCACCAGATAAGCTGCCACTGGTGATGCCGCTACTACCGGCAACGTTGCCGCCGCCGCTGCAGTCACGCGGCTCCGACAGCAGGCGGTCTCGCATCACTGCGCCGCTGGAAGTCAGAGTCACAGTCAGGTTCCTGGACCCCGTCATACGCTCAGTCTACAGCCGAACATACGAGAGCTCGTCGGCACTCGACGTGACGGACAGGTTATGTCGCGGTCTGCTTCGGAGGATCCAGCACTGCAGCGAGGAGCTCATCACGCGCAAAGACTCGGGTGCCCTGAGCCCGGCGCCACAATGCCAGAACAAGCCACCAAAGGATGCACGCTTCGAGATGGACTTCCAGGTGTACCGCAAGGATGTCGGGCTGTGGTCGCAGCGGACCTACACGTCCTTCCAGAAGCAGCCTCTCACGTCCGAGACAGTCAAGGAGGTGGTGCGCTCAACTCACCGCATGATCGGGCTGTTCCTACGGCGGCACGACGCCGGCTTTCGGTGGACTGACGAACCGGTTCCCGAATACTTCTCCGAGAAGCCTGCCACGTTCCGACCGTCGCTCGAAGGCCACTTGTCACTCTGCTGTGTCCCCCGCGGCCGTTTCATCGAGTCGTCGCAGTCTTGGGAGTTCATACCAGGCTACGCCGTTGAGCTCACCATGAGTAGCCATAGCCAATTCCGCAAGGAACATCCAGACTTCAGAAAAACCCTGAGGCTGAGCAGTAGCCAGAGCACACCTCTGACCCTTGCCCTCGGGGAAGAGCTGATCTGGCAGGCCTACAGGTTTGTCCAGGACTCTCTTGACTCGCGGAAACACCTTCTCGACATGGAGCATCGACGCTGCGATCATGATCCCGAGGTAACTTTCGACTGCCAGCATTTCGACGACTACGCCGTGGAGATCGGATTGCGGATAGTCAACAACCTAGGCCCTGCGTATGAGCATCTCTGCCGCAGCCTCCGTACCGATCTGCGGCTATTCCGTTACCCCGACTGCGCAGACTGCGATGAGTTTTTTGAAGAGTCGCAGGTCCAATTTTCTAGGTTGCGAGACGAGGTCGACGGGCAGCTCGCCAAGCTCGAGGACTTCGACTTTCGGATCCTGGACTTGAAGGGTCGCGGCTGGGAAGCCCACAATCCCGCCCGGTTCGTCCTCGACGGCCCGGTTTTCTACTCCCGCCGGATTGTGGAGGCGATCCTTGACCGCATCCAGACCGGTGTCACCGACGTCCTCCGCGGCAACGGTGTCACCATTCACATGGTGGCCTACAAGCGGGGCCACCTCATACTAGACAAAGCTCTTGTCGCCCGCGAAAGTAAAGCAATAGCCGCTCAGGAGGGCGGTGAGACCCCTGAGAGCCAGAAGGCGTTCTTCATCTCCAAGCTGCGCGAACGGATACAGCGAGACTTGGACCTCATCTCTCGCGATACTTGCTATATCGAGGACATACCCGATGAGCCACTTGTGGAACCAAATGGTCCGGTGGGTGTAGTCAGTTCAAAACCAGAGGTCGATACAGTGTCCCGGGAGGGCTCGCCTGCTGTTCTTGAAGTATCAACCCCGACAACACCCACCACGCCCACCGGAAGAGTCTTCCCGCTTGTTCCCTCGAAGTACCGGCTGAGCAGCGACTCTATTGTTCTCGCCAACGGCTCGAGCGGTGATCTCGTGGCGGCTCTGCCCACTGCTGTCGCTGTCCCCGTCCCGATCTCCGCACCTGCTCTTGAGGAGACTCTGATTCGCGCTGTTGATGAGCCTGAAGTTGTCGTAGTCGATGAACCTGTTCTGGTTGCCGTGGACGAGGCTCCCTGCGTCGAACCGACTGTCGTAGTCGCTCCTCAGCTGGACGACGCGAAGGAACTGTCTTCCGAGATCGCAACTACCCCCGAAGAGGTTGCCTCGTTACCAGAGGAGCCTTCTTTCGAGGTAGAAACTGCGCCCACGGAGGTCATTCGTGAACCAGAGCAGGCACACGAGCCGTCTCCGGAGACAATCGATGCTACAGAAAACGTGAACGCTGAATCAGACGACTTGCAAGAGCCTGTGTCTGAGTTAGCAACTGCACCCCAGGAGGTCGCCTCTGTCATAGACTCCTCACGGGAGCCGCCTTCTGAGATGGCAACCGCACTCGAAGTGGCTTCTCCTGGACCAGACGAAGCGCAAGAGGCATCCTCCGTCACATTGATTGTACCCGAAGAGGTCGTTCCTGTGCCAGAAAGCATGGAAGAGCCGCTTGTTGAGACAGCAGTTGCACCTGTCAACACCATCTCTGAACCAAAGGACACGCAAGAGCCGCTTACTGAGAAAGCACCCGCACCAGAAGAGGTCACATCTGAACAAGAGAACGCTCAAGTCCTTCTCGAGTCCCCAGAGCTTCAACCTCAAAGTGATTCTCTGTCGCTCCGCTCTGGCGACGGCGCCGAATCCAGCAGGCCCTCGACCCCTGGCCTGAGCTCGGGCGGCGACGCCTCTCCAGACGCCAGCCTCCTCATCACGCCGACGTTCGTGCGCACCATGCCCGGATCGCAGGAACCCGCGATGCGGTATTCCGACCTCACTCTGGAGCTGGGTACGCCGGGTCCGAGCACCGACGGACATCTCGGGGTCGTCTTGGGCAAGATGAAGGCGGCTTTCGAGCCATGCTTGCCCGACGGGACGTATCCTACGCCGCCGGAGTCGGAGGTTGCGTCAGTAGACATGGAGACTGCTGAAGTATTGAACGAGCCCGAGAGCTCCGACGTCACTGAGGTTGCGACACCTGTCGTGCAGATCGGTGCCGAAGAAGAGAAGTCTCCAGTCGAAGCGGAGGCGTCTGAAGATGTCCCTGAAGAGACTGAGCATGAGCCAAGTATGCCTGAGCTTCCCGTGGTGTCAGAGACGGACGCCGTGGTAGCAACTCATGCGGATGACCGTTCAGTCGAGGCATCTCTATCTGTGGAAAAGGAGGAGCCTAGCATGCCTATCTTGGCTGAGGTCCAGGAGACAGACTCCGTGGAAGGCCCTTCCGTCGACGAGCAACCAATTGAGGCATCTCCAGAGGTTGAGCGTGAGCCCAGCATCCGTGAGCTCGCCGTCATTCCCGAGACAGCCCCTGTGGAAGTTGATGATGCGGATGAGCACCCAGTGGACGATTCTCACGTCAGCCCTCCGCCGCTTCCGTCGGAGTTAGACAATGACATCCCGATTCCCGTTTCGGTGGAAGAAGACATCCCCGAAGCGCTCCACGATGCTGAGCAGCTGCTGGAGGCGGAAGCCGTCTTGTCGGACTTAGGTGACAATGCCATCGCCGATGAAGACATTGGGGAAGCGGAGATCCTAGAAGCGTCAGCAGTGCTTCTAAGCCCTGTGACTCCTAGTCTATCGGAGGCGACGGGAGACGTCTCGCCCTCAGACTCTGGAGCATCGTATACGGAAGAGGGTCTCCCTGCGGAACATCTTGAGGAGACTCCGTCCGTCGGGGTCTCAACGGAGGATATTTCGGCTTTAGAGTCTGAGATACCATCCCAGACCGACAACATCGCCTCTGAACAGCATGAAGAGACTCCGGCAGCCGAGGGCGCTCTGGAGGAAGTTTCGGCTTTAGACTCTGCAATACCGTTCACTGAAGAGGTCAACGCTGTAGAACATTACGAGGAGACTCCGGTACCCGAGGTCCCTCTGGAGAGTGTTCCTGCTTTAGATTCCGCAACCTCTCCCGAGACCGGCGATGTCGTCGTGCAGGACCCCGAAGAGACTCCAGCTGCCGAGATGTCACTGGAGGAAGAGTTAGAGATCCCCGAAGATGCGCAAAGTCCATCGGAGGTGGTTGCAGTCTCCGAGCCTGTGGAATCGGCTGACCCTAGGCTCTACGTCGAAGAGTTGTCCCGTTCCAAGGTTGACTACTTCGAAGATGAGGATGAGGCACTAGAACCACAGACGCTCCCACCCTCAAGCACGGAGGAGAATGAAGCCGTACCGGTGCACGCAGACAGCGAAACGCCGATTCTGGCGTCAGCCCTTCCGGCTGAGAGCGTGCCCGAGCTGTCACAACTGCTTTCTTCGGAGTTAGTTGAGAAACCTAAATCCGATGAGATGGAGAACATCCCCGAGCCCGACCAAATGGTGGAAACAGAGTCCGAAACGCCGACTCTGACATCAGCCCTATCAAGTGAAAGTGTACCCGGCTCACCCTCTTCGGTGTCTACTGAGGAGCCCAATCCCGATGAGCTGGAGGACGGTCTCGAGCTGGACCAGACGGTGGAAGCCGAACCTGAGCCGAACGCCGTTTCGGGATCCGTCCAGGACAGCGAAGCGCCCGAGTCGGCGGAGCCTGCCCAGTCAACAGCCGATGAGGTTGGAGACATCCCCGAACTGTCCCAGACGGAAGAAGTAGAAGCCGAGCCGACCGAGGTTCAAGAGTCCATTCGGGACAGCGATGACCAGGCGGAACCTGCCCAGTCAGCGACCGATGAGCTAGAGAACACCCCTGAGGTGCAATCGTCGGCGGACACTGAGCCCGAGCCGGACAGCGAATTGTCCGATCGGGTGGAACTTTCCCAGTCAACGGCCGATGAACTTCTGCCCGCCCTTGAACCCAATCGGTCGGTGGAAGTCGAGCCCGAGCTGGACGGAGTTCAGGAACCTGCTCCGTCAGCGGTTGATGAGCTCAGCCCTAGTCCGTCGGAGAGTCAAGTACCTGAGGTAGCTATCGTGGAGCTGGAGCCTGTTGTCACCAAGGACTCGTCGGCGTTACCTACCGCCGACGACTCTCCTGTCTCAGAGCCGCTTCAACAACCATCGGAGATACAGCCGACCCCAGCGCTCGCCGAAAAACCCTCCATCCAGTCCTTGGCTGCCCGCCGCAGCCCCTACCTCCTCCCTCCCCTGCAGGTCTCCTCCTCCCACACAAGCATCTCCTCCGAGTGGGAGGACTACGACTCCAACGCCGCCCGGACCTCGACCTCCAAAGACTCCGTCGACACCATACTCCTCCAGGATGAGTCCGTCCCACCGCCGACTACCCGCCCGGCCGTCCCCCAGCGCCTGAGCACCGCGACGGCCGGCTACCTCGGCCTGCACGAGACCCGCCTGGTGGAGATGGGCCTGCGCGGCGCCCTCGTCGGCTCCCACCGCTTCGACGCACCCCGTCCCGCTACCGCCACCTCAGACCTGACCGTCCGCCCCGGCACGCCCCTGTCGCCGTCCAGCGACGCTGCCGCCGCCCCGCGGCCGGCGAAGGCGTCGGTGCGGATCCACCACCACCGGCGGACGCGCAGCGCCGGGTTCAAGGCGATGCTGAAGGCGCCGCGGTCGTCGCTCAAGCTAAGGAAGAAGGGGGGAGAGGTCAGCGGGGAGGTGACAACCACGACGACGAAGGACGCCTCCGGGCACGAGGACGGAGCGAAGGAGGCGGTGGAGGAGGGCGGGGCCTCCCGGGCGTTGCCGAGGGTCATGATGCTGTTTGGAGGCCTGGCGCTCGCGTCGCAGATCATGACGAAGTCCTCGTGAGAGAGGCTCTCATCGTCGCGTTTTCTTGTTTTTCGTTCGATTCATTCTTTATCAAGCATTGCATAGGGTGGGCATCATTAGGAAGGATGGTGGACTACAGCAGTAACTCGTCATGCTGGGCGTCTCTCGATGGAGGAACAGAGAGCACTCTAGGGCATTGGGACGGGATGAGGAGGTGCTAGCAACGTTTGTGGGCCGGCTGCAGACTTATATACCTGAATAGGGGCTTAGATAGGCCCGTCAATGAAGCTTTACGATTTACAAACCTGAGAGCAGGCATGAACGCGTGAAACTGTGTTGGTGTAATCTCACTCCGGAGGAGCTCATGATGCTCTACCTAGTCCTGTGGTAGGCGAGCACGGCTAGCCAGCACTGAATAAGCCTGCAAGAGATGAAATATCCCCGATGACACCTGCATGAACATAAAAGTGACACCGGCCTAACGCTAACTCCCATTTGAGATCAACTTCCTACATCTGCACTGTCCCAAGGTCCTCCTGAAGCAGTAACCCCTGCATCCGACCTCCTAAGGAACAGTCTCGAGGTCTCGGCACATATGCTCTCATTGTCATCAGGGTAGGTAGGTACTCATACAGTGTAGAAACATCATCTACAGCTCGTCCTTAGCCCTGCCGGCATCCTTAGCGGCCTGCTTCGCAGCCTCCTTCTCCTCCTCCCACATCCTCTTCATCGGGTTCGGCTGGTCGGCGCCGTCCGCCGTGCCGTTCGCCGCCTCCTCCCCGGCGTCGTCTCCCGCCCCCTCCTCGGTCCCGTCGACGATGCGCCCAACCTTCTCCACCATGGAGTCGCCCGCATCACCCTGCTGCTGCCTGTCCTTCGCATCCTCTCCGACCCGGACAGTCGGCACCGCTTCATCATCGCCCGCCATCCCCACGACCGTCGCTCTCTCCCCCCTGCTCCCCTCATCCCCGCCAACGATCTCCATCCTCGCCCCTCCACCGCCCCCGACTCTCGCCACGCTGCTGCCCACCCTCCACCCCGTCCCCAGCACCAGCCGCAGCGGCAGCCAGACCAGCCACCACAGCGGGCCGTACAGCAGCCTCCGGAACACCAGCCAGCCCGCCGTGGCCGTCAGCATCCACAGCGCCGTCTGCAGGTACCACGTGTCCGACTTGTTGCTGCGCAGCAGCGTGCCCACCAGGTCGCGGCTGCTGGCCAGCAGGTCGTCCAGCCGCCCGTACGCGCCGTGCAGCTGCCGCAGCTGCGCCGTGCTGTCGCCCAGAGCCTGCTGCGCCGCCACCGACCGCGCGAGCTCCGAGGCGATCAGGTCGTGCGTGCGCCGCAGGGCAGAGGTCACGTCGCTGGAGCGGGCGGTCACGGGGTCGTCCGGGCGGGAGGCTTGTTGCTGCTGCTGGTGCCGCCGGCGGTGGTGCGGTAGTGGCGGCTGTAATTGTTGCGGCTGCTGGCCGGGTGTCGGCGAGGAGGCGGTGGACCGGTTCGGTGTGGTGGACGCCGTGGTGGTAGTGTATGAGGCGAGGAGGATCTGCCGCTCGAGTCGCTGCGCGGCCTCGAGGGAGCGTTTGGCCGACAGTTGAGCATGGCGGAAGCTGGCACGGCAGCTGTAGTACATTGAAAGCTCTTGTTAGCAAACACATCGAAATAGGAGCGAAAACAAACGAAGGCCGGTCTCAGCGCGGTAGGAATCAGCAACCCACCTCCTCAGCTCCGCCTCCAGCCTCTTCGCCCCCTCCGTCAACCGCGTCTTGTTGTGCTCCTGCCCGCTGCCCGGCCGGCCGCCCTTGAGGTCCGCGATCTCCTCTTGCAGCAGCTCGAGGTCCTCCTCCTCCTCCCGCAGGACCTGCCCTATCTCGGCGCTCAGCTCGCCCGCGACGTTGTCCTCGTCGTCTGTCCCGAGGGGCACCGAGCCCGGCTCGAACCTCAGGCCCGCCAGGCGGTCGATCAGCTCCCGCAGCTGCGTGGTCGTCTCCTGCAAGGCATTGAGCCGCTCCTGAAGCGCCTCGAACGACATGGTGGTGTTTGCTGTTTGTGCGGCGTTGCCCCTGAACACGAATTTGCCTGGCCGCTGATATGGCCCTGCGCGTGAGTTTATCGGTGGTAAAGGCTGGCAAGCGTATAGGAGCTGCAACTGCAGTCGAGGTGAGCTTCGCGGCTCAAAGGCTCGGAAGACACTGTTGTCCTTTGGGGAGCTCCCCTGTTCGGAAGAAAGCTGGCCTTTGCCTGCCCGACGTCACTTACATGAGGTGCACGTGACCCCAATTTTCCAAGCTCCCGAGCAGGTACCTTGTACCCAGGTACGTACTGTACCCTGCGGTACCCGGCCCGGCGCTCGTGAACATTTTCTCCGGCTCTCAGCTCCGGCGCAGCACGAGGAGACAGACAGACCCGAGGAATTGACCGTCACTCCCGAGTCTCCCTCGAGATCCGGTTTTACTGAGCGAACCCCGGGAGCTCTGATTTTCAGCTCCTCGCCCCAGCACCAAAAACCGAGCAGCAATCCAAGAAGTGTGTGGACCACCAGAGGAGCAAGCATCCAAGATGATCACCAGGTTCATCACCGAGGTGAACACGAAGTTCAACCCCTTCTCCGCGACCGCCAAGCCCGCGCGCCTCTTCCTCTCCTTCCTGCCGCCCAACGCCCGCGCCACCGGCATGAATATCAGCACCACGCTGCTGCCCCGGGGCTCGGCGGACCCGAGCTCGCTGTCCGTCAAGTTCAGTACGTTCTTCTCTTCGCGGATCATAGACCCAGACCTCCAAGGGGGCTTGGGAGAGTTTTCGGAAGCTAACGAGAGATCTACAACTACAGAGGATGGCAAGCAGATAGATGTGGACTGCGCTAAGATGGACATCAAGAGCATCGTGGAGGAGGTGGACAGACACTCGCGGATGCTGCAGAAGCAGGCCGACCTGTCGGACAGCTAATGGGGGCCAGCTGAGGCTCTTGTACGATATTGGGGTGTTTGATAGTGTTCACAGCATGGTATAGGCGTTGGACGGGATGATCATGCAGCAGACATCCCCGACACTTGTTATACGAAGCAATGCTCTTGGATATAATCGGGCGACTGTATATTGGAGCCGATAGAGCATAAAAGCTCCGTCAAGTATCTACTCGCAAGCTGTGGAATGTCAGGAGACATGCAAACTCGGAATGAGAGACGATCCCATAAGCATTTTCAAGCCCAATTGCAACTTTTGTCTAACGGTGACGAAGAAGACCGTCTAGGACCGCCACCTTACGCGGAAGCTCCGCTGATGAAGAACCACTTGTCTATCGAGGCGTCGATCTTGGCGGGGGGAAGCTCCTCGCTTGGGGGCAGAGGAGGCAGCTGGTCAGGAGAGACACGGCTGGTAGAGTGGGCGACGGTCAGGTTGGTCCTACAAATCGAGTTAGTCGAGCTATGCTGAGGGTACGGAGACGCTAAGTAAACCTACGTCGAGATGTTTCCAGGCTGGGTCTTGCCGGTGATGAGTCTCTCCCAAGCCTCAGAGCACTCACGGACAACGTCCATGGCGTACCTGCGTTCCCAAGTCAGCGATCATACCGTAGAGGGTTTGAGTTGGGGAATCGGATCTTACTTCTTGTTCTTGCACTCGCCGGTGAAGGCAAACTGGTTCTCGGGCTTGCCGTCGGGGATCTTGTAGATGCGGAACCACTCGTTCGTGGCGCGCAGGAGGCCGGGCAGGTGGCGCTCGACGTCCTCGACGTCGTTCAGCTTAGGGGCGAGCGGGTCGTTGATGTCGATGACGATGACCTTCCAGTCCGTCTCCTCCTCGTCGAGGAGGGCCATGACGCCGAGGACCTTGACCTGCTTGACCTGGCCGGTGTAGCCAACCAGCTCGCCGATCTCGCAGACGTCGAGAGGGTCGTTGTCACCCTTGGCCTTGGTCTCGGGGTGGACGACGTTGGGGTCCTCCCAGGTCTGGTCACGATGCTGTCAGTAACGCAGCCATTGACGGTCATGTTGCAGCTTGTGGAGGGTCTATCTAACGTACCTGGGGGAAGGCGCCGTAATTCCACAGGTAGCCCTTGTGGGGGAAGCAGTTGCGGACATATCGAAGCTTGCCCTTCTTGATATCTTGCTTGATGGGGTTGAGGAGCTCATCCTTGGAGATCTGTGTGTTTCAATCGTGATCAGTATTCGCGTGTCTTGCTGAGAGTGTGCATGTCGTCATCCTCTGCCTCTCCAACGCCAGCTGTGCTTGGCGGGCATTGTGCACGTGGTGCGCAACTTTCGTCACCAAAGAGAGGCAGATGGGCAGCACGCAACAGAGAAGAGAGGTAAGCTTACCTCCAGCTTGGCATTGGTCCACCGGGGGATCTCGACGATCATGTTCAGGACGGTCTGCTCCGGGTTGGCATAGAGAGGGATGTCGTGGAACGTCGAGATGGGGACGCCGTCCTTCTCGATGTACACGCGGTGCTCGAGCGTGTTGGGCGCCGCGACCTTTCGCACGCTGTACGACATGGTGGGCGACGGTGCGGGGGGGCTGTCTTGCTGCTGGTGCTGGGTTTGGTCGGTGGAGGAATTGGCGGTGCTCGAAAGGTGACGAGCGATCTGGGCGGCGCGGAGGGACGAAATTTTGGCAGACGAGGACGGTGAGGGCCTTGCTGCCGGTGGTGCTGCCGGAGGGGGAGAAGAGTTTGAAGATGAGGTCTGCAAGTTGCGGGCAGCGGTGGCGGTGGAGCAGAGAGTGGGAGAAGAGCGAGGAGGGGGAGGGGCTCTAGGGCGGGGTCCCGCTCCGAATTTGCTGGGCAGATTGTGTGACGCCAGCGCAAACCCTCGCGCTGTGGCTTGCGCCAATAATCGGCTGTTGTTGGCCTGGACGACCGGACGAAGCTGGGTCCGGCAGCGGGAGAAGGTGCAGCAGCAGCGGCGGTGCGTTGCGGTGAGCAGAGGCAGAGCCCGTTGGGAGGACATGCAGCTCGGTAGGTATATTAGTGAGGTAAGGTGGAAGACGGAGGCTTAAAGGCCTTAGAGGCAGCACAAGAACCCTGTGAGCCCCGTTGAGAGCCTCGGTAGACGGGATGGCAGGCGGTGAAAAAGATCGATCGAGCGATGCAAGCAAAAGTCCCCCTTGGTGTTCCCGCCGTGGCCGAAGAGATCAGGGACCGCGGTACACAAGCCACGCCAGTTAATCTGGGTACCTTAGCCCTGCCGCCGGCAGCGTCACTCCTACTGGGTACGTGTGCCGCCGTAATTGATCTGCTAGGGGCACCTGTGAGCGGCGCGGGAGGATTCGGCTGTTGCGTGCTTCCGTTCGGATCGAAGGATGATGATCTGTCTGTGGCCGGAGCTTCAGGTGCTCTTGGCTGCCGCTACGGCTTCCAGTAATTCCGTGATAACCGTGATACCCGGATCTCTGCTTCAACTCGATATAAGGGAAGACGAGAGAATTATCTAATGGTGATGTTTGCAAGCACAGGCAAAAAGGCTTGCCTTCTCTCACTCTTTCTTTCACAAGCAAAAATTGTCCTCTATCGAGGCCGGTATTTAAATGAAGCTTCAGGGGTCCCGGACACTCCCAATATCACCAGCCACATTGTGGCTGAGGTCCCTTTCCGCAAGGACATAAGCACCTATCATTCACAGATATCCTCAGCGTCAATGAAGCACCGCATATGCCCGGCTACCTTGCGAGAATACCAGTTTAATGCTACCATCTGCCTGCCTAATAGAGCTAACAAGACGTAATCGTTCAAACAATGCTGCTGTGCTGTCCCCACGGTCCCGCAAAGCCCAGCTTTCTCTCAGGGGTATCTGCTGCTCGCCCAAGGGGGGAAAAGAAAGCAAACGAAAAAGCATAACGACCGCAACAAATGACCCGTAACCACGCATTCGACGCAGTAGGCTCGTTCTCGTCATGACACAACACCCCTCGTCTCACACAAAACCATAGCCTCCGTCAATCACCGCCTAGGCAGGCTGTTCCGCCCAAGCTGCCCGGCGGTGTTCCAACCCTGGTGGATGCTCTGCCGGACGATCATGGCCGCCGCCTGGCTCGCCGCCATCCGCTCCTTCTGCCGGTGCCTCTCCTTGAGGTACCCCACCGCCTCAGGCCGCATGCGCAGGATCCGCAGGATCATGTCGTCCGACGGGTCGGCCTGGGCCTCGCGCCGCCGCTCCTCCTTGGCCTGCCGCATCGCCACCAGGTTGCGGTTCATCATGATGCTCTTGCCGCGCCGGATCGTGCCCATGCTGCCGAATGCCGCCGCCCCGCTGAATGTCGGCCCGAACGTCGGCGGCGCCGACAGCCGGTTGTGCTGGAAGGCCTGCCCGCCGGCGGCAGCCTGCTGGAACTGCTGCTGTGCCCGCTGCTGCGTCGCCGCCACCATGCGCTCCGACGTGCGGATCAGGTTCTCGGTCGTATCGAAGTAGAAGAAGTTGAGCGACGCGAGCTCGTGCCACTTAGGCGACTTGAGCACCTCCGCCGGCACCCCCAGCACCTCGCCGTTCTCGTCCTTGGCATTGAAGAACTCGAAGAGCAGTTGTAGCCACTTATACACAACGTCCAGCTCCGCCTCGGTTAGAGGCTTCTGCGACGACGGCTTATCAGACAACGGGGGCACCAGGAGCTTCTCGATCGCTATCAGCACTTCCTTCCACAGGCGGGTCATGACCGCCAACATGGTCGCGTCTGTCAGAGTCTGCTTCATGATAGCAAAGTTCTCGTCGAAATATGTGAACAGCGACTGCAGCGCGTTTTCCACGTCCGCTTGCGTCAGCTGCGGCGCAACAGACTTCCGGTTCTTCCACATGCCTGTAATCGAGGCGGCGATGCCACGGCTGAGCAAAGCCTTCAGGGCATCGTGCGACAACGATGCATTGATATGGGCAGTGAGCTGAACACGAGTTAGCAACGTGAGTACAACTTCGAAAACGAAGTCCGGTGCAGTCTTACCTTGTCGGTGATCTTGCGCACCATGTTGCGCTCCGTCCTCTTCAGGTGCCTGAAGGCCTTCCCAAAGTGGAACTGGATATCGTCCTTCTCGCCCTCCATGCTGACTCGTAACAGCAGTCTGCCTTGAGTGTCCAGGTCTAGCCAGAACTCACGGGGGAGGTAGTCGCTGAAGTGTACGGGATCAAGCTTAAGGGAAGTCCTCCCGACGAAGTCATGGTCTCCGAAAGTATCGTAGTCCCAGATCGTCGCAATCAGGTTCAGAGGGCCGGTGACTCTTATATCCACGGCCTCGTCCCAGGAAGGATTCAGATTTCTAGGGATGACCCGCGTCTTCGCGAGTCGCTTCTGGTACTCGTCACAAAGAACCACATACGGATCACTATAGCCGTTCGGGTCGCAAGCTTTGAGGTCTTCCGCTTCCACAATCTTGACCGTAAAAACGTACGTGCTCGGCCGGCGGATTTGCTCCTTAGGACCTTCCGCACGACGTAGAACTTCGGCGCATTGTTCAACGTTCATGAGCTTCTCCAGTTTATCAAGCGCCTGCATTGCGTACTCGATATTGTTCAATTTCACAAATGACTAGAAACGAGTTAGTCGCAATGTCTATAGCATCGCCAGAAACATTGCACATACCTCGGGATAGAATTGGAAGGGTTCAATCCGGTCCTTCGTGTTCCAGGCGTCCTTGGCCATCTGCATGATGCGCTCCTGTGCTGTCTTTTGGGCCGCGGCAAGCTCCTGAGCCGTCTGTCTGTCCATTTCGCGGTTGAATCTTTGCTCGACAATCTCGCAGTAGCGACCAATACCCGAAGCAAACGCCTTAGCAAGGGCTGTCATGAACTTGGCATGATGAACGTCGTCGTCCCACTCCAGCTGGAACACCTGATCGACGGTCTGGTTGAAGAGCTGAAAGACATCGACAACGGAGACGCTGTGGCGTTCCGCATCGCTGGGGATACCGTCCGGGTTCTGGGTTCGGACCTGGAACTGGTCCTGCTTGATGGCCTGCTCAACGAACTCCTCCATGCGTGTTTCAGCGTTGTTGATCCAGCGCCAAACGAACTCCGCCAGGAGGCTCTCAATACTGAAAGCAAATGGGACACCGGGAAGCGATTCGACGTGGATCTTGCGGATGTCCACAAGTTCCTTATACAGATCAAATCCATCCTGAAGATCGATTTCGACGCCGCGGTCCTTGGCCACGGTGATGATCCTCTCAATTATGACGTTAGCATCCTTCTCGAAATTCGGGAATATCGTCTCGACAAGGACCGTGAACGGACTGACGCCCAAGATCTCGGGGTTCTTCCGGTAGCGATTCTTTATTTTCTGGCTGAGCCCAGTGACCTTCTTCCCCAAGCCGACGACATGGCTGAAGTCCCAGTCTTCCTGACTGATGGGGATTTCGGCATCCAAATAACCACGGTAGACATTGGCAGCTTGTTGGCGGAGGCCCTCAGAGAGGAGCTTCGAGAACTCCGCAGCGTCCTCCGGCTTCCGGGAGAATGACGGATCGTTGTAGATATGGTTCGTCAGAACATACATGACCGCGCCCACTGACGGGGGTTTTGGTTCGTAGCAGTGCTGAAGCAGGTCATAGAGGTCTCGGAGGAGAGCATCGTTTAAGCTGTTCAGAGTGTGCTGAAAGACTGCAAAATCCTGTATAGTCCACTTGCTGGTATCGATCTCGTGCAACGCCGCATGGTGGCTCTGGATATAGGGCGGCTTCCTGTGCTCTGGAGGTGGCTCCTTCACGAATTCGAATACGGCATTCACATCTTCGACACTGATCTCCTCATCCATAAACTTACGGGTAGCAACCTCGAGCAGAGTGACGTGCCGCGTAAACTGAGGAATCCGCCAGCGGACACACAACTCTGTCAACAACTCCATAGACTGTCTTGACAAAGGGGTGTAGGGTATAGAAGGGTCAGCATGCACCAAGTCGAACTGCATAGCATGCTGGAGTATGACCTTGTAATGGGCGCGGGGATCGGGGGGGATGTACGTGTAGCTAGCATCATCTCCACTTCTGATACTGGAAGCATCTTCGATAGACAGACTGCTCAAGCTAAGAGACGGGTCGAAGCCCAGCGAGCCCGAGTCTGGGTTGGAGATCATCCTAGCGAGATCAGAATATGCCTGGTCTTCCCCATAGGTGGACTGGGGCCGGACAGGTAGAGGCTTCTCGTAGCTCCCAGTGGATGTCTTGCTCAGTTCAGGCCTGGCAGTCAAAATATCGAGCATCATGGAGGACAGGTGGCCCCGCTCGCCTCTCCTCCATTCCTCAAAGGCATCATCAAGGTCAAAATCTTGCCGTCTCAGTGCGCCGAGCATGTTCGAGTCCAGGCGATGCTGGTAGGCCTTCAGGTCCTTCAGGGCAGCTTCCTCGGTCCACACGTTGCGGTTCGCATCGATATCAGCCTGCACCTGGGAGTGGACGCGGCCGAAGATCTTTGCAACAATCTGCACCATGGGCATGTCCTTGACATCATAGGTCAAAGGCACCTCGACCTCGATGGTCTTGTGCTCCGCATCCTGGCCAGTGTCGATGAACAGGTCTTGGTCATTCCTGAGCAGCTTCTGCTCCAGCGTGTGGAGACGGCTCATCAGCTCAGGCTTGTCTCGGTCGCCGCCGTGGTCCTTGAGGACATTCGCTATAAGCCTCACAAACAGAGCAAGGTGCCTGTCGACCAGAATCTTCCAGGTGATGTCTTCTTGACCAGTGTGGAACTGCCTCTGCACCTTGGTCGCGGAGGAGTAGAAGATGAGGACTAGCGGCTCGAGCTTGCGGTCCTTGTCTATGGATTTGCGGAAGTTGGCATCGGTAAAAGCGATGTATGCCTCGCCGAACGACCTCTTGACCGCCGCATCGTTGAAGCCTGGCTGTTTCTCTATTCCCTGCAGCACGCCCTGCATGCGCTTCTCAAGGGCGGCGCGGAAGCTATGCGGGAGCTTGAGGCTGGAGGTGCTCGAGCCGGTAGGCATGAACTCCTTCATGAGGTCGGTGACGTTGGAGGTGTGTGTGCGGTGGACGGGCTTTGGCGTCGTAATGTACTCCTTGCGCTTCTTCTTGGGCTGCAAAAGATAGTGCAAGTAGGCGACGCGGAGGGCGAAGCTGTAAGCATCTTCAAAGGTGACGACGGTCTGGAAGGCCCTCGAGCCAGCGCGCGACCTCCTGCGGGCTTCATCCTGCAGCCTGTTGACGCTGGCCCGGTTCGGCTTCCACGACCTGCTCGACGCCGACGACATTTTGGCGGTCGCGGTCGTGGTCGCGGTCGTGGGCGGCCGCGGAGATCGGGAGGCTGGAGGCTGGAGGCTGGAGGCGGGGGTGGCCGCACGGGCAGTTCAGACGGGGGCGCTTGCGGGCGTTGTCATGAGAACGGTATATCGCTGGGAAACTTGGAGCAGCAACGCAGAGAAGCGATCGAGGCCACTGTAGAATTAATCGGTGCTAGTGATGACAGGCGACGTTGTGCAAATTCGGGGCTGTTTGTGTGGTGGTGGTTTCGTCAGGGTGTTTTTAGTTGGGGTTGGATCGATTGATTGATGTCCAACCCAACTACTCTACTACTGCAACTGCCGGGGGCGCTTGTTGGTGGTGATCAACGTCATCTGGACACACGCCTCCGGCCACACCAGCGACCACACCACAGCACGAGATTTGGCGGCCAAAGCGGCGGCGCGCGGTGGGGGCTGCGACCGTAATCTGCTTCGTATTTTTGGCATCACAGGGGGGGTTTGGAAACACGCTATAACAGGCGCTATTATACGGGCGTGCTTCGCAGCCACCGCAGTCCATCCTACCGTCACAAGTTTTTTGCTTGCTAAAGCACCGCAGGAATCTGCGAATATTCTTTACATTCCGGCACGTTCAGGGTCTCTGGTGGCTTTGATTGTTCATCAGCGAGATGAACGAAGTACTCTCCCTCTATGTGGATTGATGACGCCGTATTCTACACCTTGACGACCTCCAGGGACTGCTCTCCGCCACGCTGACAAACTCTCGTCCATATTCCAACCTGGACTCTCGGGTTCGAACCACGCCCGTCCGGCCTTACAAAGCTACTGTCGTGGCTTGCATTAGATGAAGGCCGCACCCGTCGGGCGTCCCGCGAAACCTCCAAAAATCCACTCTCTGCACACCAACGTGCTGACTGGTTAGCAGCAGATAGCTGTCCTATTTCACAGTAGCCTAGTTGCCGCCGTGCTAGTTTGTGCTCCCACAGGACTTGATCCAGACTTCCACAGAAGCACCAGGGCAACGGCTGCTCACATAGCAACTGTGTGTACGGACGAATTAGACTGGCGCTCCTGAGGAACCTCGGAGTTGCCCTATGCTACGTCTTTTCCTCTTGTATCTGAGGACTTGGGCAAAAATGCGTCCCTAGTTCCGCATGTTGGGTTCCTCCAGGAGCCTCTCGTGCTTTTATATCTTACTGAGCATGCTCCCACGATGTGACGTGTGCACTCTCTCTTCTAGAGTCATCTGGTTACACACGGCAACAATATCTCCGTCAGGGTCCAGGATCAAGATCTCGGCATCCAGCCGACCGTTACGGATGCGTTTGCTTTGCTGCCAACAACGCTATGAGCAAGAGAAACATCATGACAAAGACGAATGCGCGAGGCAGAGACTCACCACGCGTACGAAGAGGAATTCTGCCCCTGCGGCTGGCAATATCTTCTTGATGTCCATGTTCAAGATAGCTGGTGTTGTCTTATACAGAAAGGGCAGCGAAAGGTCCGTCAAAGCAAGCGCTTTGTCGTGCAGGTCAGACTTAGCCACACATATGTCGGCCACGATGCCTAGCGACGACGTTGAGAAGGTTGTCCCATCAGAGAAGCTTATCCAGTGATCGAGTGTGGGCCGGGGCAGCGTCGGCTCCTTCTCTAGGAACAAATCGACGGTATCGCGGCCACTGTCGGTCTGTCTGAACGTCTAGTGGTCTTCTGTCAGTGATGGTTTGACATCACTTCCTGAAGTCGGAAGCGGCGTGCTTGATGGATCGCAAGGAGATCGAACCCTTGAAAAGTGGTGAAGGAACGCGACATACCAAAGCTCCATGCAATTTCCATGACGCATCTTCATCCTCTCTGAGTTTTTGAAGGTTGACTGGCCGCGGCGCGGGTCGAAGCTCAAAATTCGTTTCGATGCTAGAACCCTTCAACTGAGCCATGTTGGTATTGGTGAGGTAGGCAGTGACCAGCTCATCGCCGAGCCTGGCTGGGTCCAACCTCCCCGACAGACCGGCTGTGTCGCCGCTGTAGTCAATCAAGGTCGTTTGCACGACGGACGTCTGCCCTCCGAGCTTCAAGTCTCTGACCTTAAAGACAGCACAGCCGCCATGAGTTGGCCGGAGATAATTTAGCTGGACAGCAACAGTATGTGGCTGATGATAAGCCGCCAAGGTCGTGCTGAAGTGGATTCGAGAGACCTCAAGAAAACAAGACGCTTCACCGGCAAGTCAGCTGTGACGTTCAAGGAGAATTGTAGGTATCAGAGAACCGTCTGCCAGACCTATGTATCCGGGGCTAGGGATATCGGATCGTTCGGAATCGTAACCTAGCTCAACCACATAAGTGTGGGAGCTCAGCCTCCTGATGGACAAACCCTCTTGGAGAGACGCAAGGGTGATCATCTTGGGGACTGATGACGGTTTGAGTTTGAAGTATCAGTTCAAGGGCCCCGAGGGCTGAGCAGGGAAAGCCAATCTTTTGTATGAGGCAAAGAGCTAGGTTAGTCTACTTCATGGAAGGACACTGGATATGGACAAAGCTCTACTTGTAAGCTGATATCATAACCCAACCGTCAGTCCTACAGAACAAGACGTATGCTTGGGAGGTGTTATAGCAGGGCATGCCACTGCCAGGGAACGCAATGTCTTTGACCACCAATGCGCTCGTCCCGCACAGCACGTTCAGTCAGAAATCCGGCGCAGGTGAGAACGGCACCAGCTGGTCCAACGCTTCCTCCTAGCAAATGACGACCAACATCACTGCCATCAGGTTATGGATCCGGATGCGAGAGACCAGCCTAGAACCAGTCAGATGTGGCCACCCTCATCTGAGATTTGGGGGCCCCATCCGGCCAGTGGTCGAGACAGCGCATCCCTCAGGATCAGGTCCACGTACAAAGGACTTTGGAAAAGAAGGCTGCGAGGTGTGCGGGAAGGCTAGGATAAGCAGGACATCGGCGGTCTTCATCAGTCAGCATCTCCACCCTACGCCGGGTGCTCTACTATATTTTGCGCATAAGCATGAGCTCGATCCTTCGCCTACTCCGAACCTGGAGGACGGTGTGATGAGACCGGCGTAAAGGCGCACGTGCCCAGTCCCGCGTGCAGTGTGTATAAGGGGAAGGGCAAACTTCATTACAATGGAACGGTAAGACTCAAGCCTTATACCTATGTATCTATCGATGCTATCACCAAGGAGATAGCCAGGGCACAAACCCACCACAATATTTCCTCAAGATTCCACGATCTGGTCACTGTTCCTCCGCCGGCCTTGGGAGAATATGCTAACCTCTAATGAACAGAAGATACCCCTATGACCCGACGAGTCTGATGAAGGACGGTACCTTGACCAATGATTATGGAATTGGAGAGCCTGCCACACGTTGCCCCCCGGCATCTTGGAAATGGCGGGAATTGCAACGAGTTGTGGCACACCGGCCCTGCGGTCACTGAGTCTCGAGCCCTCTAGCTGCCGCAGCCTTGCTGCCATGCTCTATTCCATAGGACATACGGCTCTCTTGCGGCAGCGCGGCAAGAAGCCAGCGGCCTGGACTGCGACCCAACCTTCAGCACGGCTGCATATTCGCGAAGCACCATCTTTCAAAGCCTTTCCAGCTGAACATGCTCTTTCTTGCACCTTCAGACTGTACAAAATCGGCCTGCCCGCTTTCCGATCCATCTTTCCAAAACCTAGCCAACGTATTTCCTTTATTCACACACTCCCAGTCCCGAAAGGAAGTTTGTTGTATTCTCTCGCAAGTGGACCGATCGCTTCTTTTCATCCTTTCGGCTCTGCAGTATGGCCCATTACCCTCGCAGCATGGGATTTGTCCCTGGGAACAACGTCTATGGCACTCGCGGCGCGGTCCCCATACCTGGCAACAGCGTCCATGGTCTTGGCAGCATGGTCCATGTTCCTCGCAATGTGGCCTCCGCCCCTTGCAGGATAGTCCCTACTCCTCCTAGCAGGGTTCCTCCCGAATCAAAGTGTTACTTCTCAAATTGCGGTTTTAAGCGTTCAGAGCAGAGTTCCTACTGCGAGAGGCGTAAGTTAAAGTCATAGGTAACCAGAAACCTACCTCAACTCCAATGCTGACGCGGTCTTGCTCCAAATACTAGACACGTGTTCCGCCCCTGGTGAAGGCGCTCTGTGCAATGTAGCAGTAGCATTTGACGATGCTGAAAGATGCCCGATGCGTAAGCTGTCCCCGTTTCCGCTAAGCATGCCTCCGCCTTTCCCTGATTCCCAAGCCCTACGAAGCCTGTTTGGCGATAACTCTAGCTGATCTTCTGCCTTATATACTCTAGATAAATGTAAACATCAGTTCTGTCCAATGACAAAAATGCAGAACGGATCCGGCTATTGCTCTACACGTAAACGATTAGCATTACCTAACAGATTGGCAAGCAAGATTTAGGATGAACTGCTAATGCTATGACAGACTACTCTCCTCCGAGGACGGTTTCGGACTCTCGTCCTCCACAGACGGTGCCCGGAAGGACGGGACCCGTCTATCGTCTTCCAATAGAGGCAGCCAACTATTCTGACGATAAGTGTGGTTGTACTATACTGTAACCGGAGGCGTTTAGAGCGTGCTACGCTCTGTAGATGGCGCTGAAATAAACTGGCCTCATTTCACTTGCCCCATACAAAACTTCACAGTTCACATGGAGCCAGTACAAGGAGATTCACTCGGAGAAGTTCTTATAGTAATGTATCTTCAGGCAGAATCACGGGGAGCGTTTCGATCTGGCTTATAGTCGGCCTTAGCAGAGCCAAACCGAGATTGCCAGGTCAATACTCGAATGCTGGAGGATTGAAAACCGTGGCGACGGACGACAAGGAATGGACACGTTCAACAGGACTCCGAGTAACCTGAAAACTAGCGACTATTGCGAAAGGTATTGAAGTTGTTTTTGGTGGTCGAGGATTTCAATGTAGTTTCAAGCTCATGGGCAGATCACGGCCACGCGGCGCCGGGAGCCGGGGGGCCGGAGTCGACGTCACCGGGATGCTCCTCCGGGATTAGGGGTCTTTTTAGGAGGAGGGGGGGGGGGGGGGTCAAAGGTGGGCCCTATTCTGACCGTTAGTACACGAGTTAAAGCACCACATCAAAGCCTTGGATTTGCGCTAAGGAAGACAAGCCTCGATCTTGTGACGGCCTATCGTGGCATAGTGCGGACAAGACGAGGATACACAAGATTCATAAGCAGGTGCATGTTCCATTTCTGGCTCGTGTGGCCCTGAGACTTCACGGTACCTAGCTACTGTGATACATAGTAGGACATGATGGTCACGGTGTTTCTCATGTAGAGAGATGCGGCAGCGGCGCGTGCAGGAACGATAAAATACTTCGGTGCGATAAAGATGGGATCTTTGGCGGCAGACGAGGCCGTTGCTTAAAAGGATGACTTGGTACTTCGCATAACGTTATGAAAGTTAAGAAATACCTGGTGGTGCATCGCCTTAAGCAGGAGCAATCAGCAGGTGCGATGCAATGTGAGACAGAGACATCGCCTGCCCTGGGCTGAGTCCCTGACAGATCGATAACGTTAGGCGAAGTACCTCGCCTTGGCCTATGCGAGTTGAGATACCTTGAGGTGCACCAAGTGCCTTGGATGCGTACCTTACCTACCTAAGGTAAGGTACCTCAGGTAAGGTAGGTAGGCATGGTATATGAATGATACGGGCGTCAAGCCACTTCTTCGCCTCAATGTCAGCCCGTGACTCGTTAATTCTTAACCTACCAGGCCTACTGCTCCCGTATGACACCCGGCCAACAACGGTTTTTCCCTTTTCCATCGAGCGTTGCCTGCTGCGCTGCCGCTGCTCTATTCTTGGAAATGGACGAGTTACGTCGGCCCTGTCATTTTACACATCCTTAGGGCGCCTTTTTAGCACCGGCGAGGGGAACAGATCGCCGTTGCTCCTGGCCTGGGTTGATATTCCTTTGGCTTGGCGTGCGTCCCCCCTGTATCTAACCCCGCCGCTGCGAAACGGGGCCGCCAAATTCCCATTCCGAGCAGACGGCACTTGCCCCGTTCCTCTTCCAGTTCAACCAACACTTCTTACCGCCGGCCAGCCATCATAGAGCCTCAGTATTCTTGCTCCTCTTCCTCTCCGCTCCTCGGGAGACGGCCTGTCCTCCAAGTTCCTCGTCATGGGCAATGTCTCCAGCAGGCCCGACGAGGGCGCCGCCCTCTACCTGAGAGACCAGAACCGATGTAAGCCTTGCCACGAAACGACGTCGCGACATCCTGCCCTCCTCCCGTCCCCGTCGCCTTCGCCGTCGCCGGCTGCGAGCGAGCGCGCTGACCTTCTGTTCCACAGTATCCATCTCCTCCGTCGTCGTTAGCTGCCCTCGCAAGCGCACGTCCATAAATATCGTTCCGAATGCATTTCCCGCTACGAGATTATCGGCTGCCCGTCCTGCGGGCGACAACTCTCCTATCGAGTTTGTTCAGGTGCGCACCTCATCCCTATCCCCTCTCCGCCTCCCCTTTCGCATGCGCTTACCGGCCGCTCCGGCAGGACACCGAGCTGTCTAGCCCTGGTCTAGGGCCCTCCTTTCTGCTCAAGCTCAGCAACGACGACGACCTCATATTTACGTTTACCTTCATTGTTCGCCAAATAAAGCAACTACCGCAGAGTGGGGTTGCCGGCAACGTCGAGGCCAACGGGTCGGTCGCCGATACCAACATCAGCGGGCTCACCTATGTCTACGCTTCCACTGCTCGAGAGGTCGAGAACCTCGTCACTCGTGAATTCCACGCCGACCCAAACCTGCACAAGAATTCAAATGTCGAACTGGTCGGCGATATCCACACTGGCGGTAGCCCTTCGGTGTCGTTCGAGTGGTCATGGAAGTGGAAGCCGCCCAAGAACACAGAGGATAGAGGCGGAGGCTGGCACAATTCCTGCAGTGTACGTCCAAATCGCCGTGCTCGACTTGCCGGGATTGGGTCGCTGATATACTCCTAGTTTGTAGAATACGACCCACGCGCCCACCGCCTGGATACCCTTGCCAGCTTTTCGTTCTGGGTGCAGAGTAAGCCGCAAAACGCTGCCTCCACTGGACAGAGACTCATTGCATACAGATACAACCCCCTATCTCAGTCATCCTAACTCGCCGTCCCCGCCTTTCCTATTGGGCGTTCCACCCAAGAACCGTGTTCCTTCCTCGCAATCGGTCGACTCGAGAATGAGCGGCGTTGATGTCGAAGAACCTGTCTCTCCGCAGCCCATAGCCACGGAGTTCAACAACGCTATGCTTGTGCCACCGCTTCCCCCAGCCGTTGCTGTGACTGCAGCGGTCTCCAGCTCTGCCCCTGAACCTGTCAAAGTAGACATCAGTTGCCCTCGTCCCGGTGACGACGTGTCGGTTACGGACGATGGACCTGTCTTCCGGGCTACCATGAAGGCACTGGAACAGAAAACGGGCAACATGCGCACGCAGATGAAGAAGGTGATCAAGAAGGCTGAAGCAGCTCATGCAGCACAACTTGAAGCGAATGACGCCTTCTCGACCTTCATTGACGCACTCAAAGAAGCTTCATCCACCAATGCCAATGCCGTCCAGCCGGCTATCGAACACTACTTCGACAGGATCGCCAAGGAGATCCTGCGTTATGAAGGCCAGAACGCACACAACCTCTTCAAGATGGTCATCGAACCCCTGAACAAGCTTTATACTATAGATATCAAGCAAGCGGAGGCGAAGAAGCGTGACTTTGAAGAAGAGAGCAAGGACTACTACGCCTACGTTGGGCGTTATCTTGGCCAGAGGCATGACTCAGTGAAGGCCAAGCAGAGTGATTCGAAATACCAGAACAAGCGGCGCAACTTTGAGCTCAAGCGATTCGACTACTCCTCCTTCATGCAGGATCTTTCGGGCGGTCGAAAAGAGCAGGAAGTCCTATCCCACCTCACCAAATACGCCGATGCTCAGGCTAGGGCTTTCCTCGCCGCGTCAAAGAAGGTCGACGCCCTCCTGCCTCAGCTCGAGGCGTTATCGAACGAGGTGCAGGTGGCAGACAAAGAGTATCAGTACCAGAGACGAGAGAGAGAAGAGAAGCGCCGTCTGTTAGAGAAGAGCAACCTGTCTTATACCGAACCTGAGACCCCGGTATCAAATGGTCAAGTGATAGCCGCCAACGGTAATCAGTCCAATTCCGAGTCTGACCTAGGTCGAGCGGACAGTACTGGGTCAACACTCAAACCTGTTGGGAGCGGTAATTCTAACCCCGTGGCCAATCCCGCCGATCTCTCCCGATCTCCGGGAAGTCATGGCCACTCCACGGTCGGGAGCCCTCCTCAGACTTCTAAGTTCAAGGGCATCCGTGATCTCGAAGAACGTGATCCAATCCAGGCGGTGATCGCGGAGAAGGGCGGTGGCACTCAACGGAAGGAAGGCCTACTCTGGGCTCTTAGCAGGCCGGGCAGTCATGTGGACCCTCGGTCCTTAAATAAACAGGGATGGCACAAGTAAGTCGACACACCAATGGAGAGCATGCCGTGATGCTGACTCTTAACCAGGTTCTGGATTGTTTTGGACCAAGGAAAACTGTCGGAATACAGCAACTGGAAACAGAAGCTCGATCTCCACATGGATCCGATCGATCTACGCATGGCGTCCGTGCGAGAGGCCAGGAACGCAGAGCGGAGATTCTGCTTCGAGGTCATAACGCCACACTATAAACGGGTGTATCAAGCAACGTCTGAAGAGGACATGAACAACTGGATCACATCTATCAACAACGCCCTGCAGAGTGCCGTCGAGGGTCGTGGGGTGCGAGACAAGCCGGCGCACCCGACCACGCCAAATGAAACGAGTTCGTTGAGGAGAGACATTGGCTCGATCTTGACTGGCAAGAGCCCTTCTCTCGGCCACGGGCACGCGCCGCCATCTCTCGCCGCGGGCTTCCCAAGCCGGCGTACTACAGTGGGCGCGAGACCTGTAACTCAACGGAGCAGCAGCAGCAGTTTCGACGACAGTCCGGACAAGTTGCTTCAGATGCTTCGTGAAAATGACCAGGGCAACTGCTGGTGCGCGGATTGCGGCTCGGGAGCCAAAGTCGAGTGGGTGTCGATCAATCTCGCCATCATCCTGTGCATTGAATGCAGTGGAATTCACAGGTCCCTCGGAACCCACATCAGCAAAGTCCGCTCCCTTACTCTGGATATCACATCCTTCACGCCTGATATCGTGGAGTTGCTTCTTCTTGTTGGTAACCGGGTGTCAAATATGGTCTGGGAGGCCAGGCTGGATCCTGCCCTCAAGCCGACACCGCACGCCACTCGCGAGCAGCGCTTGAAGTTCATCACTGCGAAGTATGTCGACAGAGCTTATGTCGAGCCTATCTCCGCAACGCTCTCTCAGTGGCCCACGCCGGAAGAAACACTTCTTGCAGCGATCAAGAAGAACGATATCCAGCAGGTGATATATGCTCTGGCTCTCCGTGCAAACCCCAATGTCACCGATAGATCCAGGGGAACACATGCTGTCTTCCTAGCTCTTGCAGCTGCAGACCCGGCAGCTCCGAGCCCGACGGCAACACCAACGCCACCTGATACCAAGCCTGTGCCGTTTCCTGTCGCCGAAATGCTGATCCAAAACGGTGCTGAGGTGCCGGCAACTATGCCTGCTTTTCCTCTCAGCCGTAGTGCTCAGCTATACCTGGAACTCAAGCGCGGGAGAGCTGCTGCGATGGCGACCACCGGACTCGGTTCCCGCGACGGTGTGAGCTCCTTGCCCGAAGCCATGTCGCCGGCGGAGAAGATGGCGAAGGAGAAAGAGGCCCGACTCCAGAAGCGAGTGAGCGCCGGAGGGAGGCTGGCGAAGTCACCGATCCCCGAAAGGTAGAGCTTTCGGAGGCACGTGGCCAGCCACTAGCGAAAAGCTGGCAAGCCCGCGTCTTCTTCATTTCGACCCTGTACGATTTTCTACGAAGCTTCGCTCGGAGCGCTTGGCTGCGTGGCAGCTTACCCCCCGAATGCCAGTTACGCTTCATGACGGACCAAGTGGCTTTCTGAATGATGGGGGCCTTATGAGACGCCAAAAACTGGGGTTTGGGAGATGTGCCATGTTCTTTTCCGTATACACGATACTCGGCGTCGGGGACGAAATCAGATGGAAGGGAGCTAGCTGTTCGCACATCAGCACAGCGCAGCACAGCACAGCACAGCGAGACAGAGCGCAGCGAGGGCATTGGGTGGGTCACGACTGGATATCATGAGGGCGAGGGATGCCGCTATCTATTCTACATAGGTAGGTGACTGACTGAAGACGGCGTGGGAGAGGGGCAGTCCAAGCAGGGAGGCGTGTGACTGCTTTTTCCTTTTGTGGGACCCGAGTCGAGGCTTTGGAAAGCTGGAGGAGCCGCCGCATTGGAACCGGAATGGGTATTGTAAGGATAGTTCATAATAGTAATGATACGAAGCATGCGATGTGCCTGCACGACTGTACCACTGAAGTTTCTTGCCTGAAGTCTTCCCAACGTCTGTGACTGCTGGCTTACATAGATGGTCCTTTGAACCTAGCTCGGAGACTTCGTCATTTGAGACATGCTCGATTTCTCATGAAAACTACTTATATAAGGCAAGTAGCTGAATCTTCCCGACACCCTGACGCCCGGTTGGAAACGAGACGCCCTTTGCTTTTTGCTTTTTTGTACACACTGCACCGTCGATACTCCTTTGCCCCTCCCCGGCCTCCGTGTGACCCTTCCACCCAGTCCAGTCCGTCCTCTTCCTCACCTCGCGGCAACTCGTATCCATTAGCAGTAGTATGATACCTACAACACAGCAACAGCAGCAACAGCAACGCTAAGCAATGCGACCAACTCAGCCACCCGCGATGAAAGCCCCAGTAAAAGAAGAGGAAGAAAAGATGCCAGGAGCGAACCGAGCCCTGTAAGGCACACACAACTACACCCTGGGAAAGAAAGAAAAAAGGGATGGGATGGCGACGGGCTTTCCCCCGATAACCGTCCTCCCCGATCTGGAGCCATAAGATGACCGATAACAGAGCATAAACCAAGAAAGAAAGAGTAAAGAAACCCCAGAGCCCGCTCAGCCAGCCAGCCCGACAAGGCAGGAGACGGCGCCGCGCAACTAGTGCTTCTTCCCCTTGCCCTTGCCCTTCTTCTTAGCCAGGTCCGCCTTGGAGTACACGCTGGCCGGGTCGTTGCCGAACAGCTCCTGGTCCCCCTTGCCGCCCATCTCCATGAACTCGCCGGGCCTCCGGGCGTCGTCCGGGCGCGACTCCACCGCCGCCGCCGCCGGTGCCGCGTCAGGATTCTTGGCGAACACCTTGACGGGCTGTGCGCCCGGCCTGGCGCTCCCCGGGACGCGATTGACCTGCACGGAGTTGATGGAGCTGAGCAGGGTGCGCTCGCGCGTGACGCCGCGCCGGTTCACCTCGAGGCGGGTGATGCCGCCGACCAGGCCGTCGGTGCTATCGTTCACGCCCGGGGCGCCGGCGGTCATCCAGGGGTGGCTGAGGCACTGGTCGACGGTGTAGCGCCTCTCCGGGTCCACCACGAGCATGTGGTCGATGAGGTCCACTGCAGGGGAACACGGTTAGCTTGGCTCTCGCCTGCAGTTTGTAGAGGAAGACTTTTTATACGTACGCGCTGGATCGCCGACTGAATCCCAATACGGCGAGGGGTAGTCGAATCGACCGCTCTTGATCTGCTGCGACAGGGTGTATGGGAATTCCTTAGAGTGCAGCTCGTCCGAGAAGGGCGGGAATCCGCACAGACAGATGTACAACACGACGCCGAGCGACCAGATGTCGACAGCCTTGGTGTACTTTCTGTGCCGGCCGTCGGCTAGGATCTCCGGCGCGACGTAGCTCGGCGTGCCGCACAGTGTGGTCGTGAAAGACTCCTCGCCGATGATCTTGGCGAGCCCGAAGTCGGCGAGCTTGACATGCAAGTCTTTGTCCACCAGCAGGATGTTCTCCGGCTTGATGTCGCGATGGACAATGTTGCGGTCATGCTACTCCAAGGTCAGAATACAGGAGAGGAGACGAAAGACAGGGATAGTTATGGGTGGGGAGAGTTGCACTCACCAGGTATTTTATGCCTTGGAACAACTGGGTGAATAGCTTGCGGGTTTCGGCTTCCGAGAGCTTCCCCCTCTGGACGATGAGGTTGAACAGCTCGCCCTCCGCCGCCAGCTCCAGAACCAGGTAGACAGCGTTGCGCTCATTAAACGTATCCTTCAGGCAAAGCACATTCGGATGGCTGACACCCATCAAAACAGCAATCTCTTGCTGGAGACCCTCCGTCTTGGACCGCTCCTCCATGCCAGGCGTCTTGGTGAAGATCTTGACGGCATAGCGTTGTCCCGTAGACTTTTCCACGCAGAGGAACACTTCAGCAAAATGGCCCTTTCCAAGTCTTTCGAGGAGAGTGTACTGTTGCAGGAACGCGCTTGTGGTACGGCTCCTAGGGTATCTGAAGATGAATCGCGCCTTGTCCGCGACCGCAATCTCGTCTTGCTCCTGAAGCTCTCTCCTCTGGTTTCTCCCAAGGAGCGCTTCGTTTACAAAGGTGCCGTTGCTAGACAGGTCTTCTATGACAGCAACCGTATCATTACCTTTGTTCTCTGTAAAGATCAAGCAGTGCCGGTTTGAGACAATGGGGTCGTCCACCACAATATCTGCCGATGGTATTAGTTTCGAATCAAATGATGGTCGCCTCCCCTACAACTTACCGCACTCCGGATGGCGACCTATCAGGTAGCCTCCGGCCGGTATGCCCGATATTTTTGTCTCCTCAAATTCCTTCTCCTGCTCTTTGGGCGCCTTCTTGCCCTTCTTCTTAGGAAGCGCCTCTTCGACGTCGTCAGGACAAGGGCAAGCCATACGCTTCCTCATGACAAGACAACGGCCTCCATATCGTGTGTCGAGAGGGAACAGGTAGCCCCACACGCCCTCCTTGACCTCATCCTCAACCTCGTCGGAGAGGGCGGCGTTGGGGTCGACATACTGCGATGGGAAGGCCTGAGTGTCCTGTGGCGGCGACGAGAATGCTTGCGTCTGGGAGTACGGCTCCTCGTTGCGGTTGTGGTGCTGGATCTGGCTGGGGCGGCCCTCCTCGGGGGTGGCGGTAGCCTCCTTGAAGAGCGTGCTCGTCTCCTCGGTGGTGAGGTGGGTAACGGGCGACGGCAGCTGCTGTTTGGTGCTCACGGGCGTCTTGAGCGGGTCGTCGTTGTCGGTGCGCTGCGACAGGCGCTCGGATCGGCGGGGCTTCTTTGTGGATTCACGTTCGGGTTCTGAGGGCGAGCCCTGGCGCCGGCGGGTTAACAACAGGCATAAGTTCATGGTTCGTTGCCTGCGACTGTGACAACTGCCTGCCATCTAGGGGACGCTTGGCTGCAGGAGGGACGGCAGAGGCAGAGAGGGCATACGTACGCGGGCCCTTTTCAATTGGCTCTGTTCGGTGCGAGGAGCCATGATAGCTTCGTGGCGATACCGTCGCAGCGAGGCGGATCCGTCCAGATAAACAGGAAAATCACAAAATTACGAGGCCGCCGGGTGACGATGTTTGCCTGGAGGGTTGAGGTGCCTGGGGCTCCGGGGGGGCCAAGGAGCTACAACACCATTAAAAAAGCTCCAGCCACAAGGCCACAGAGAGGGTGGAGTGGAGCTGCTGGGGGGGAAGCCTGGTCCGCCCAGAACCGTCATTGCCTGCGGCACCTGGCCTGGCTGAGTCAACGCCCTCCAGGGCACAAGGCCATCCAGTCAAATCATCCGCTCCTTCACAGCTGTCATGCAGGGGCCTCCATCGAAGACAGACGGGCTCCGCCACTCATGCTGGGTGTCGGCGAGTGCTCATTCCCTGTGCAGAGCGCGGCTCGCAGGACGCGGCTGATATTGTCACGTACGCGAATCATCCATGGCTGACTCGGGGACAACCAGACAGTCTCGGCGTTGTCTGTGGCCTCGAGGCGCCCTTGACGCAGACGACACTGTCTACCCACCAAGCCCAGCATCATGCTGACAAAACCATACCAAGCCCCTCAGCTAACCCCCCAGGTCCCCCTGCGTGCTTGAAGAACAGCCAGATAGCAGACGGCATTTTTGCCTGGACTAATGGTCCTCAGCCACGTACAAGCGTTCCTTGACGAGAATAAGAGCGCGGCTCATGTCACGTCCCCGTACGGATCACCATTTCAGCTCGTGCGTACCTAGGCAGATGAGTTTAAAGATTGTACTGCTGCTTGGACACTCCTCCAGTCCTATTGATGCAATATCAACTCGTAAAGGCCGGCCCGAAGACCGGCCTGCGTGCTCAAGGTCACGGGAGGCTGGCAGCAACTCGCGGCCGCCGACGAGTCTCCAAGTATCCCGTGCCAGCCATGTCTCGGTCTGCACAAAGCCATGAGGTCGATCTGCGGAGACGGTAAGGAGGACTCAGGCGCACGGGTACATCCGCTCATGTCATCAAGCTTTCCCGGTGGACGTTACCACGAGGCTTGTTGGCTGCATTGGTATTGCTGTGTAAGCTGTCCTGTACTGAAGTGAAAGAGGGAAGCAGTGGTCTAAGAGAGCGTTTTCTGTTGCACAGGTCTAGCTGTGCTCCATATCGTATATATATACATGTATTTAGTCTAGCTGTCGCTCTACAGAATGCCCCTCCTTCGTCAATCGAAGAGTTCAATTCGACCGTACTGTTTCTGTATATGCAGTGTGTATGAGTAATAGCGACAATTGCCCAGAGAAAGAAAGAAAAGTGAGGTGCAGGCTGAGGTGCAGGCAGAGCTGTTGTGAGGCTGTGAGATGTAGACGCGTGATTGGCTGTCATGGGATCGCTTCTTGGTGGGGCTAAACTCCCTCCCCACCTGCCTTTTCTCCGACACTTCCGAACTTCACCCACACCGCCCTCGGATCGGAGAAACATCACCACCGAGAAAATGAGTTCTGCCACCCACAACCCCAACGGCCCCACTGCGGGCGAAGAAACAGAATCGGACTGGGAGTGGGAGGTCGAATTGCTGGATTTGTACGTGAACACCGTGAGCCCAGAGGACGTCAGAACAGTCGACCTCGGCGAAGTCCCCCTTCCCGAGCCACATTCCCCTCTGCGCGCCGATATCACGCCGCCCGTTTCCACTTCAGAGGAGGATTCCCATTCCGAGACTACCGATCGCGCCGACTCCCCATCCAAGATGCCCGAGAGACGACCCTATCGCCGTGAGCTCATCCACGTGGATGGCTCCGACGTCGAGCTCCTGCAGGAGATCGCCGGCGTGTGCAAGGTCGGCGATGAGGTGAAGGATCTACTAGAGAAGGAGCAGAAGGAGGAGGCTCTCGGAAAGATCGTCAAGGCTTCTATCGCCCTCAACTCTGTTCCGGAGAAGGACTTCGGCCCCGCCTACAACCTCCTCATCTTCCTCGTTCTCGAGTCTGAGGACCCCAAGAAATATTTACCCACCATCTGCCAGAACCTGCAGAAGCCCATCACGTCCTCGCCTGTCAACGGCCGCGATCTCGCCATCGGCGAGCTGACCAACGTCTTCAACCTCCTGGCAAAGAACGACCCGTTGCGCTACAATGTCTTCATGCAGATCCTGCGCTTCGTCAAGATGCACAGCATGTTCGATCTTATCAGCGGTGCCCTCAAGAACATTCCCGGCTGGCTCGAGGAGTGGGACATGGACGATGAGGACAAGCGGACGATGTACGTCGAGATCTCGAATGCTGCTGCCGAGGCCGATGCGAAGGAGTAAGTACAAAGGAATATCCAGTTGAAGTCTCCTTGGAGATACAGCGTGACTGACGCAAGATACTTGCAGGGAGGCATATCGCCACCTTCTGCTGGCGCTGCGCACGTTCGATCCTAATGACGCCGAGGAGTTTAAGTCTGAGGAGGCCCAGCAGCTGTCCCTCCGTGCCCTGCGCATGATCCTGCTCATCGACAAGCCGTGGGCCTACGACTTCCAGGGTCTCCAGGTGCTCGCCCCCGTCCAGGCGCTGTCCGAGTCTCACCCCGTCTACGCCCAGCTCCTCGACATCTTCACGGAGCAGGACCTCGACGACTTCAACGACTTCAACGAGGAGCACGAGGGCTTCCTGGAGAAGGAGAACCTCGACTACAAGACGCTGCAGACCAAGATGCGCCTGCTCACCTTCGCCAGCGTGGCCGCCAGCCACGAGCGGACCCGCGAGGTCCCCTACGACGTGATCGCCAAGGCGCTCCAGATCCCCCAGGAGCAGGTCGAGCTGTGGATCATCGACGTGATCCGGGCGCAGCTGGTGGAGGGCCGGATGTCGCAGCGGGAGAAGGTCTTCAAGGTGCACCGGACGACCCACCGCGTCTTTAGTGAGAAGCAGTGGCGCGAGCTGCAGAGCCGCATCGACGGCTGGAAGACGACGCTCACCTCGGTCGAGGGCGTCATCCGCCAGGCCCAGACCGAGGCGGAGCAGGCCCGCGAGCGGCAGGCGCAGGAGGTCGAGCGCCGGCTCCAGCAGGCGGGCCTCGGCGACGGCCCACAGCGGGGGGACCGCCGGGGCGGCGGCCGTGGCCAGCAGTCGCAGCAGCGTGAGCGTACGGACAACGATGACTAGAGAGAGGTGTGAAAGTGGAGGGTTGACGACATGGCCGCTTGCTTTTGCCTACTTCTGAGCTAGGGGAGAGAGAGGAGAGACGGTGATTTGCACCGCGAGGTTCCTTGTGATCATAGAATTCTCTCGCGAACGATATCATGGCCTGGATGTGCAACGGCGTTCAATGCAGCTAGCACCGTATGGGGCCATGCATCACCGTATGGGCCAACGGCTTCATTTGCATAAAGGAGGGGATCAAAAAGCATTCACGAGGGAAAATGCTTCTACTGGCAGAGATGAAATGAAAAAGACGACTTCTATAAAACAAATGGCCTGTGGCTGACCGGGCTGAGGCCCAGTGACTGTGATGGTCTCTTGGTTGACCTGTGTTTCCAGGAGTCCTCCGCCCTCCTACGCACACTATCTAGGGACCAGCAAGTCCAGCAGGCTCATCTGTGCCCTGCAGCTCTTCACTCCGTCGATTTCCTTGATGCTGCGAATGCGAGACACGCACAGGACATATGACCACCTCGAGAAAAGTGTGCCCACATTCATGACCGGAAGAGGCTGACCCTGCATATGACATGCTACAGTGAGAGGAGAGTTGATGATGACAGGGTGGCTATTAGGCACCACCTCTCATATACAACGTGAACCAGAAGAGGATAAGGGGTATGTAGCCACCAAGAGGAGTCCTCGAAGCGCCCTTCCTTCTGCTATCCTGTGCTTTGCGACTTACCGTACGCTTCTCATTACTTTTGACGGTGTCATGAAAGGGCATACAGGTGAGAAGAGCAGCAGATCCGAGTCATTTAGATCATGGCCGCGAAGGTGACGTAGTTTGTCCATTTATAGCCTAAGGTAGGTGACCTGCGCTATCAATACGACACGACAGAGGAAGCCCATCAGCCCGTTTCGAAATCTTCATCTTCTTCCCTCTCCTCTCGGTAGTTGTACAGATAGGTGATAGTAGATACGATCCTTCCCCCCGACAAATTAAAAGTAGTAGCACCTGCTGCTCTGCTGCTGCCGCGCTCACTCGCTACGTTTCCATCCATATAAAGTGAGAAACTGACTTAGGAGCGACAGCAGGTGATTTCCCCCAACTGGCCCAGCCCCCCGCAAACGCCAATGGTATAATCCTAAGTATTTTGAAGAAAGAAAAGGCTTCAGCTCAGCTCAGCTGAAAGAGTAAGTAGAAGAAGTGTTTATGAGGCAGGATGGGAGGGCAAGGGCCAAGCCACCCGGGTGAGGACGACCCCAGCTGTGCTCACCGCAGACCAAAGGAGGTCTGCGAGGCGGGCGGGCTCTTCACAGCCGCGCCGGCATAGGCGCCAGGGATGGGCACGGCATCGTACTGCTGCTCTCCAGGCGCGACGGGACCGTGCTCGTTGATCTTCTCCCCAGTCAGCTGGGGCGCGGTCGTCTCCACAGGCGATCGGAAGCCGGTCTGGCCGAGCTTGGGCGTGGCAGACGGGGCCTTGGGAGGCGGCGCCTGCAGCTTGAACGAGGGGGTGACGGCAGGCTTGCTGAAGGACGACTGCGGCTCGGGGATGCGCTGGCCGCCGGGCGTGAAGGGAGAGGCCTCCTCGATGTCGCCGAGGGAGCGATAGGCGGCGGGCGGAGGGAAGCGCGGGGACAGGGCGTACTGAGAGAAGGCAGGGGACTTGGGGCCGCCAGAGGTGTACTGGGAGAAGGCGGGCGACTTGGGGCCGAAGCCAGGAGTGTTGGGGGCGGACTGGGTGCGCAGCTGGGCGAGATAGAGGTCGGAGCGGGCCTTGTCGCGCATGTCCATGGACTTGGTGAGGCGGCGCTTGGAGTAGTAACGGTAGAAGATGACGCTGTAGAGCGTGATGCTGATGACCTCCACGACGATCTCGATGATGATGCAGATCAGAGACCAGTTCTGTGTCATAGTCAGCGATGTGTAGCCTCGAACAGCTCTCCCGAAAGCCGAAACTCACCTGAAGCCTGCAAACAAGGGCGTAGTCGACCTTCTCGGAGAAGAGCTGCGAGCGGTGGTTCTGCACGCAGGCCCAACCCCACATGTCTTGGTTGTTGCTGTTGTTCCTGCTGAACTGCAGCACGCCGGCCGCCAGGGCCCACATGGCCATGCTGAAGATGAACCAACCGACGGCGAAGAGCGTGTAGTAGACGCCAACCTTCTCGGCGCGCCGGTGGCCGCCGCGGCAGTAGCCGATGAAGACAATGATGCAGATGAGCAGGGACACGCACGACGAGGCTAGCACGACCTTCTGCGGCCAGGCGTTGGTGCCGTGCGCCCACGGCGGCAGGCCGTTCTGTGCGGGCAGCGACTTGGTCGCGTTGAAGATGGCGAAGGAGCTGGAGAGCATGGACAGCACGATCAGGCTGCAGCTGAAGTTGACACCACGGAGCGCGAACTTAGCCATCCGGACGCGGGTCTTGATTTTCTGCGGTGGCTGTTAGCATGAGGTCCGTCTCTTGTGCCTGGAGAGCACATACCACGTCCTTGGCCTGCTCTTTCTCTGTCATTGCCTCTCTCTTCTCTAGGACTTGCTCCTCCCTGAAGGTGGGGCTCAGCGGGTTGGTGAAGCCCCTGCCGGGAGTCCCTGGCACCTTCATGGCGCTCTTGAGTGGTGACCTAGGCGTCATCGGGACGGTCACTGACTCCCGGTTGGAGTCGTCATTGATGTATCCAAAGCCGATATCGCCTGGCTGAGCCTGAGCCACCATAGATCTGTCCTTGAACGGCAGTTCCCCCTCCACAGGAGAGTGGACAGTAGTAGCCTCAGCAAAGCGCGGTGTCCTTGGCGGCTTGGCCAGGGAAGAGGATGTGGATGATGAGTCGGTTGAATCTGATCGCTTGGGGGCGAGGTGAAGAGCGGCAGGCCGCTTCTTGTCGTCGTTGATCGCCATTCTGACGAGGACTTCTGTGGACGACGACGCAAAACCAAAAGAGCAGACACCAGACCAGTTCTATATAGAGGACGACTAAAGGGAAGTGAAAGGCAAGAAGATAATGAGTCTGTGTATATGCAGTGAAGAGACACCTTCTTCAAGTAATACCATCCAGGTTAGGAGAGACCAGCTGTCGAGGAGAGAGAAGAAGGCCCAGAGCCAGAACAGCTGGGGAGGATAGTGATTTTGAGTTGGCGCCGCCGCGAGGGGGAGCAGGGAAGCCGGGCCTCGTGGGAAGGCCGCCTGCACGGGATATTAGCGGAGGCTACTACTTGGAAGCAATGAGATGTCGTACGTTAACAAGGGTGGCAGTAGCTACGGCCCAGTTGAGGTCCTGATAGGGTAGCTCCTTGAGCTCCCAATAGAAGCCGGCGATTCGAGATAGAAATAGACGCCCAGCAAGTGACAGAGTGGCACCGTGCAACAGGCGTCTAGCCTAACAGTTCGAGGGTCTCCGGCGTGGGCCGTGCAATGGAGTGCTCGCAGGATGTTGAAGGAGGGTCTCTGGGACACAGTCTGTGCGTATATACAGCCTCTTCCAGAGAGAGATAGGGACAGCTCTCTCCTCGCAACACTGCCCGGGCGTTCTGAGTCTCTTGAAGACGGAAGCAAAGAAGAAGAGAAAGCGATATCGAGTGAGCTGCTCAGATAACACCGCAGAAGAGGGGTCGACCAGGGCTCATGTAGAGGCGGTAGGAATGCGAGTGCCTCTCGCCCACATGTCGGCTGCTCAAAATATCACAGGGACGGCAGCCCGGTGGTGGTAATCGCTGTGTACGAAGTACCTCGACTGGCTGTTGGCGCCTTTGTCGTTGCAGACCGGGACTCGCATCTGCACGACAGAGGCGCCGATTGGTGTGGGATGCCCGGGGGCACCCACGCATTCTTCCAAATTTGACAAAGGACAGCAGCCACTTGGCTGGAGAGACCAGGGACAGAGGAGGATCGTGGGCGACTCGGCAGAGGGCGAGGGACGTGGTTGGGCGGCAAGAGACATGACAAGGAGAGGGGGAGCGGGCTGGAGAGACGGTACTCGCAGAGGACGGGCGTGAATCCATGCGCAGATTGGCCATCACCAACCCTGTACATCGTCGACAGGGACCCTTGCAGCCAGCGCTAGCATCGCGGAATCGACGCCCGCCCCCTCATAGGCTGCACCTCGAAAACGCACGTCCAATCAGCTCGCCCGTTCGATGTGATTCCCGCCGTCCATCTGCATGTTTCGCACCTGGGCGGTAAGCAACGCAACCTCCATCACCTCCCTCCGGGCGCCAGAGCTGGCTGCCCGGGCCGTTTTCAAGCCTGGATCTGAAAGAAGGAGGGCGTGATGGACTTGGCACTCAAATCTGGACTTTAAGCTGGTCATTTTGCCCTCTCCGGAGTACTTACACCTCGACTCCCAGTCTGGAACCTGCGAGTAGTGAGAGACAAAAGAGCCTAGAGCAATTATGTTGTAGTCGTAGGGCAAAGAGGATGCAAAGAAAGAGAGTATGCCTGCAAAGAAATCTGGGAGTCTCAATGGGAACTCTTTGTCTCGCACAAGCACAAGACCAAAATCTCACATACGCCCTGCTCTCTCTGCCTTCTGTCCCAGAAGTCTCGATGCACTCTCTCTGCTCGGATCTCCTTGCTCTACGTTCTTGGGCATGCAGGTCATAATTAATCGCTCCATATGGAATAACCGGGAGATTCTGCATCTCAATCCTCTGGTCGCGACCTTGACAACTAACCGGTCGGCTACAGAGGCTGCAGGACGTGCTGTCAGAAGGACGGCTACTTAGCCCGCCTCTCTTTGCCTATTTTTAACCCATCTTCATTCCTCTGGGCAAATAGACGTCGAGGCCAGCCCACCATTTAGCCCAGTTTTCTAGAAGGCCGTCAAGCTAGGAGGATGTGAAGAGAGGTGCATCTGCGCCAAGCTCACAAATCCCGGATCTTTCCCTCTCTTAAGGTTCTCCCGCTTCTCAACCGTAAATCCTATAATCCTCCAACGGTGAGGAGGGACCGGCAGTCAAAGATCGTCTGCAATGATTACTGTACGTTAGCCGGGTTGCTATTTATTACCACAGTACACAGCTACGTAGCGCTGCAATATCATTCGTGGGGTCTGGTAATGCGTCACTCGGTCGTCTTGTGCATCAACCTATGGACTGCGATTAGCAGATACTCCGATAGATATCTTGAAGACAGAACAGTCGCCATGAACCGACCCTGGAGTAGAATACCAAGAGTGCACGGCGCGGTTGTCCGACGGGGGTCGTCGAGGTCCAGAACATCGATCATCTCGGCAACCGCTGCGACATGATATACTGTGTTCCGTAGTTGTTCAGCTTGTGAATTTGCCGTTTCATACCCATCATACTTGCTCATCCAGTAGTTCAGTCCATAATCTAGTCACTTGCGCCCTCTTATCTCACCGAAGTTGAGGGAAAACGTCCTGCAGGCCTTCCGGGCTAACGAATAGCTTATCGACTCGACTCACCGAGCCAGAAAAGAAGACGAGTTGGGAATCATTTTGCCTCTTGAATTTCCGTTGTCGATATGCGGATTATTTGTATCGAGACATCCATCCCACTGCTATCCAAGGCGGTGCAAATAAAGCCTACAACGTAGATATATTGGGGCTATAGAGTGGATTGTCAGCAGCTGCATGACCAGCCTCATACCGGAATCTCCAGAGCATTGTGCTACTCTGAACGGATGCTCCAACCGGATGGGAATCAACGGTAGGCAATGCGATGTCTATCTACGTCTACCCCGTCGGGGACTCTTCAGGCAGTTCTCTCTCCTTGGTTAACTACACCGGAGACAGAGTGAGCGGAGCCATCGCGGGGCAGCACAACCTTATCAGCTTATCGGAGAACAGCCGCGGCCCAAAGAGGACTAGCGCAGAATATCCTGGCTGCGAGTCCATCCATGACTGCACACGAAATTTTGTCACGGTGGAGGCAAAATAGGCGTGACTCTGAGAAGCTCCGCCCTCGTTCTGGACTTGACGACCAAACTTGCGAGTGTCTCCTCTTCCAGCCGACTCCTTGATCGACTCGAAGACAGCAGCTACCCCCACCTGAAACCGGCCCTTGAAAACGCATCACATCGAGAACTCGAGTCCATACCCGAATATATCGAGTCATCAGAGGGGCGGAATCGCGAATTACCCCGCGCATCACCAAATATGGCTTCCAACGGCGACAAGTTTGGAAACGACGTCGAATCCGGGTCTGAGTCGGGAGGGGAGTCCCCTGCCCTCGAGCCTCAGCACCTGTCGGACCATGAAATCGAAGAGAAGCCCCTGAAGCCCGCGCTGAAGAAGACCACCCCGGCGCCTGCTGTTCAAAGACCGTATCTGCCGCCGCAAACGGAGCCGAAAGATCTCGACGTCAAGTCTCTTTCCCCGTTAACGCCAGAAATTATTGCGCGGCAAGCGACCATCAATATCGGCACGATCGGCCATGTCGCCCACGGAAAGTCGACGGTCGTTAAGGCTATCTCGGGTGTGCAGACGGTCCGATTCAAGAACGAGCTGATCCGAAACATTACCATCAAGTTAGGTTATGCCAACGCCAAAATATACAAGTGCGACAACGTCGAGTGCCCCCGGCCAGGATGCTTCCGGAGTTACAAGAGCGACAAGGAGGTCGACCCTGCCTGCGAGCGGGAAGGCTGCGGAGGAACCTACAGACTGCTGAGACACGTCTCGTAAGTCTTGCTCCTTTTCGTTGACTTCTGTGGAAAGTACGGAGCGCTGATTGATTCGTAAGATTCGTTGACTGTCCCGGACACGACATTCTCATGAGCACCATGTTGTCGGGTGCCGCAGTCATGGACGCTGCGCTACTGCTGATCGCGGGTAACGAATCATGCCCGCAGCCCCAGACGTCGGAACATCTGGCAGCTATCGAGATTATGAAGCTCGACAAGATCATTATCCTCCAGAACAAGGTTGATCTGATGAGGGAAGAGGCCGCCAAGCAGCACTATGAGTCAATCCTCAAGTTTATCCGAGGCACTGTGGCTGGCAAGTCTCCGATTATCCCCATCTCTGCACAGCTCAAGTTCAACATCGACGCCATCAACGAGGCTATCGTCAACACCATCCCCGTCCCTCCCAGAGATTTCAGCATGGATCCCCAGATGATTGTGATTCGATCGTTCGACGTCAACAAGCCTGGTGCCGAGATCGACGAGCTGAAGGGAGGTGTCGCTGGTGGCAGTATCTTGCACGGTGTGCTCAAGCTTGGCGACGAGATCGAGATCCGGCCCGGCATTGTTACCCGCGACGACAAGGGAGATCTTAAGTGCACTCCCATTTTCAGTCGCATCGTGTCTCTGAACTCCGAGGCCAACGACCTCAAGTACGCCGTTCCCGGAGGCCTGATCGGTGTTGGTACCCGCATCGACCCGACTCTGTGCAGAGCCGATCGCCTGGTCGGTTTCGTCCTCGGCCTCAAGGGCAGGCTGCCCGAGATCTACAGCGAGATCGAGGTTAACTTCTACCTGCTTCGCCGCCTCCTCGGTGTCCGGACAGCGGACGGCAAGCAGGCTAAGGTTGAGAAGCTGGCGAAGAATGAAGTCATCATGGTCAACATCGGCTCGACTTCCACTGGCGCCAAGGTCGCTGCCATCAAAAAGGACGCAGCCAAGCTGATCCTGACCAGCCCTGCTTGCACCAACATCGGCGAGAAGGTCGCCCTGAGTCGGCGTATCGAGAAGCACTGGCGCCTGATCGGATGGGCCACCATCGCGGCGTAAGTTCTAGCATCCTGGAGTTCCCTTCCTCCTTTACTAACATATCGGTAGCGGTGTCACGCTTGAGCCGAGCGCGTAGATGTGCGGCAGTTCCTGATACAACACGTATGTACTTCGGTATAGGCATAGACGGTGCGCAAAAGTCCGGGGGCATGTGGAGTTCCGCGGCAGAGGAGACGGAGTCGAGAGGACTTGGACTGACTCGAGCGGGAGGCACATAATACTCCCGCCTGAACCGTCTATAATTACCTAGGTAGTTTGAGCCTTTTGATGGACCGGCCTGGCCCATTCACGCAGCATTAGGAGCGCTCATATCCGTGGACGCCAGAAGGACAGCCCCCCATATTCTAACAAGATGATTGCCAAACCTGCTTTGCGCCCTGAACTTTTTCTCACTTCCTGACCTTCCGTGCATGCTTTACCAGGTTTTCTATGACGCCTTCGAATGCCTCTCGGTCGCCGATCTTCTCGTCTGTCCTCTTGGTCCAGTACTCCAGCACCTCCTTCGCCGTGACCTCTAGCGTCTCCAGCTTGGCGACGTGCTCCGTCATCTCCTTGTCCGTCATGCCGTTCAGGGCCTCCTCCGTAGTCGTGCAGAGCTGCTTCGCAGCCACGAGGTCCAGCTCCGGCTCCGGCGGCGGTCCCTTCCTCCTCTTGCCGGACGACGGGCCCGACGCCGCCGGCCGGCCCTGGGAGTCGACTGACGTGGACGACGCGTTGGCGCCGGCCTGCCTCAGCCTGGAGACGTTAGACCGCGAGTCCGAGGAGGTGCGCAGGGAGCTGGAGGAGCCCGCGCGGTGCAGCGAGGGCAGCACCAGCTTCTTCTGCTTGGATGCGGGCAGGATCTCGTCCAGGTCGACGGGCACGCCGAGCGAGACGAGGAACAGCCGCCGGATCCGCGAGCGGATCCAGTCGGGCGGCTGCAGGGGCGGGGGCGCCACGAGCTGGGACCACAGCGAGGCGCTCCGCGGGGTGAGGAATATGGGGTTCTCCTTTGAGAGGGGCGGTATGGACGGGACCTCGGCGTCGTCAGCGGGGAAGAGCGCGTTGAGGTAGGGTTCTGTTGCTGCGAATATGTCGTCCGAGTCCATGCCTTCGAAGTCGGGTATTGGCTGCGGTGCTGGTTAGTACATCTCGATGAACCCCTCGTTACGGTATTGAGGAAACTGTGGGATCTGCAACGTACAAATGATAGAGGTTGGACGGCTGGTATTGATGATGGTACTGGCGCAGGGGTAGAAGGTGAAGGTTGTTCTGTAGGCTCTTGGAAACCATCGTCGAAGTCCCCGAAATCGGCATCGCCGTCGCCCTCCTCGAAGTCATCGAAGTCGTCCCCGAAGGCGTCATCATCACCATCCGCTAAGCCCGCACTGCGAGGACCGGCAGATAATGGGTTCGCGGCAGAGTTAAAGGAGGATTTTCGTCTTGTACGACCCGCGCTGGGTGATTTAAGACCTGGTGATTTTGGGGCATCTACAGGGATACAGCTTTAGTATTTGAGGGGTTCTAGACCTGGCGGAGAAGAACTACAGAGCCGTACCAGTAGCGCCTCCTGAATCCTCCTTGCCGTCGGCAGTCAGTCTGAGATCTGGCGGAGGATCCGCCCTGTGCTTTATCTCGGGGTGCGTCTGCACCTCTGAGCCACCAGGACTCTCCTCAACCACCGTCTTGGGGATGGGCTTGCCACCCGGCGTGGTAGGCCGCTCCACCTCCTCGTCCTGAGAGCTCGGGGGCCTGGAAGCCTTCTCGTTCTCCTCGTCGGGGATGATGGCTATCTCGTCCGGTTCGGCATCTCCCTCCCGCTTCTTATACGCATCCGTGCCAGGCACCTCACCATAGGACGGCTCATGGCTGACCTTCTCGACCCGGGTCTTGGGGATGGGTGAGTTTCTGGAGCTAGCCTGGACCGACTGGGCATCGGAGAAGTGGTCTTCGGAGCCGGAACCGGACGATTCTGCGCAGGAGAGTCAGCAAGGTGTCTATAAGGGGCGGCGAGAAGGCTGTGGGACACTTACCAAGATCATGGGCTCCGGGGTCTTCGATGCCCTCCTTCTCGGGAGGAGTGAGGGTATTCCTCCTCGGTGGCATGGTGCTCGAATCGGACGTGCTATGCGTTCCGAGAGATAGAACTAGGGTATTCCGGCGGTGGGGAGGATATACGGAGAATAGCTCTGAGGCCCTGCCTCCAGGGCTATTGAATAGAATCGAAGAGGCTAGCACCGACCGCTCCGAGAAAAAGGACAAGCACAACAAGACAGATTAGATGGGCCCTTCCAAAGGTTCCTCTTGTTAAATTGGACGAACTTTCAGGTTATGCAGGGCATGGGGATAGTATAGCTAAGGTATCATGGATGAGCATAAGGCGTCGAGGCCTTGTGGCCTGGGCGGTCTAGCCCACCATGTCCCTGACTAACGTAAGCGAGTGCACGGACGCCGTCGAGGAGCCAGACCAAAAGTCACAGGGCAAAGCTCTGCATTACAGAGATACAGCTTTCTTAGGCACCGGTCTGCCGACTGTCAAGGTCTTCAGCTAACTTCCCCAGAGCTGCGCAGCGGTACCTTTCTTAGCGCGATAAGGGCAGGCGCGCTTCAAGCTTGACCCAGTCGCGAAAGAAAAGCTCCCTGGTGATTCTAACCGCATTTTTGCTGTCCCCATTAAGCTACCTGCGATACCTGACCGGCGGGACAACAACAACCGCCCACGCTGATCAAGATCGGGCTACGATTCTCTTCGCTCGCCTCAAGACTGGCTTTTTCTCAGCAAGAAGCGGTGGCACGACGACGACCGCCTGCCGCACATCTTTGTGAAGGAGGAGAGAGGCGCTAGCCAAGGTCGCAACCATCGTCATTGATTCTACGACCCTTTGTCCCAGCGCTCTGCGATCTATCGACCGATATCAAGATGTCCACGCCAACTTTCAGCTTCGGAGCACCCGCATCTAGCGCGGCCTCTTCTACTCCGTCTGCAGCGACGACGTCTACGGCCCCGGGCTCCACGAGTCTCTTTGGACAAGCGACAGGCACTTCCAGCTTCTCTTTCGGAAATGCTTCTGCTGGCGGTACAGATGCAGGTAAGCCCAGCGGAGGAGGCCTATTCGGCGGCGGGAACTCGACCAGCGGAACACAGAAATCTTTATTCGGTGGTGCCTCTGGCACGTCGGCTTCGCCAGCCACCGGTGGCTCCGTGTTTGGTCAGTCAACCACGGGAGGCAGTGGAGATGGCGGTCCGTTTGGAGCCAACGCCAACAAGACGCAAACAGGAGGTCTTTTTGGTGGCGGACCAACCACATCATCTGCCCCTGCGGGAACGGCTTCTGGTGGAGGACTGTTTGGTAACTCGAGCACACCCACTACTTCTGGTGCCGCACCTTCTCTGTTTGGCTCAGCTCCCACCGGCCAAGGAAGTGCTTTTACATCTACTGCGCCATCCTCAGGAGGACTCTTCGCCAGTTCCGGCAAGTCATTATTTCCGTCTGCCGCAGGTGGCAGCTCTAGCACGGCGAACACGGCGGCTCAGGCTACCACTCCGGCGAAGCCTCTGTTTTCTTTGAACTCGACGACGCCGGCTGGTGCACCCCCTGCCGACTCCGCGAAACCAACACCGAGTCTCTTTGGCAGCGCTGCCTCCCAGCAACCATTGCCCAGTCTCCAGTCCAACCAAGCGGGCGGGAAGTCGGAAACCCCATCCTTGTTCATTCAGCAACCTGCCAAGACCGGAGGTCTCTTTAGTAGTCCAAGCAGCACGCCGACTCTTCAGACCGGATCGACTGCAACTGGAGGAAGCAATCTCTTTGGTGGTACTTCTACAACTCCCGCTACTACTACCACTGGTCAAGGTGATTCTTCTCAGAAGTCCGGCTTGTTTGGCGGCTCCGCAGCGTCCACCCCCAGCTTGTTTGCGAAGCCAGCTGCAAGCTCTTCCTCGAATCTTTTTGGTGGCGCTGCTGCCTCATCTTCTCAACCCGCCCAGCCCGCCGCTGGGACGACATCTACTCTTTTCGGAGGTAACAAGGCCTCCGCGCAATCTTCTCAGCCTGCGTCTGGCACCACCCCTAGTCTTTTCGGAGCTAAGCCCGCTACGACGACCGCGCCTACAAGGAGCGCGACCATGCCGGCCGGAACAACTTCATCTACCCCGAGTCTCTTCGGAGCAGCGGCGCCGACTGACACCACGCCAGCGACCTCAAAGCCGTCTCTTTTTGGTGGGCTAGGAGGTGCCACATCGACCACAAGCGCTGCTGCGGATTCCACATCCGGTCAGACGAAGTCTCTCTTTGGTGCTCCTGCTACAACGACTGCGGCTCCGACCGCTTCGGCCGCCACCACTACGCCTAGCTTGTTCTCAGGCTCGTCAGCTACATCAGCTCCAGCGGCCGCAAGTAACGCGGCCGCTTCAGGTACGACCGCTGCTGGAGGTATGGCTGGAAGCACGCTTGGTGCGCTGGGAGCTGGAAAGACTGCAGAGACAACGCCTGCGGCAGCCACATCGTCAACAACCCAGAATGCAGCTGCGTCCACCGCCAATCTATCAGCCTCGACTATGGGACCCCCATCACAACTCCCACGCTTGAAGAATAAGACGATGGATGAGATTATCACGCGTTGGGCTACCGACCTTTCCAAATACCAGAAAGAGTTCAAGGAGCAGGCTGGAAAGGTCGCAGCATGGGATCGTCTACTTGTTGAGAATGGTGAGAAGATCCAGAAGCTGTACCTGGACACTTATGAGGCAGAGCGAGCCAGCAACGAGATTGAGCGTCAGCTTCAGCAAGTCGAGGGCAACCAGGAGGAGCTGGAGGCCTGGCTTGACCGGTACGAGGAAGAGGTCAATCAGCTCTACTCCCGGCAGGTCGGCCCGACTGATCAACTGGGCGGTCCGGATCAGGAGCGCGAGCACACGTACAAGCTTGCGGAGAATCTGACTGACCGTCTCGACGAGATGGGTAAGGACCTCGGCAAGATGATCAAAGAGATCAACGATATCTCTGGCACACTGAGCAAGGGTAGCAAGCCTGACGATCCGGTGAGTTCGCACAATTTATTCTATTCCCGACAGCGTGTCGCTAACACCGTCATTAGCTGAGCAACATTGTCCGCGTCCTCAACGGCCATCTTACCCAGCTTCAGTGGATCGACAGCAATGCTGCAGCCCTCCAGGCTAAGGTGGCAGCCGCCCAGAAAGCCAGCAGCGGCATGGGAAGCCAGTATAATGCTCCGGAGAGCGATGCAGCTGAAAGCTTTTATCGGTCCTACGTGGGCCGGCGTTAAGTTCTTGCCAGGGGCCAAGACCTCTGTGGTTTGCATCACCATAAATGCACATGATGAATACGCAGGCGTCTCTGCCTGTCACATGCTTGGAATTCGAAAACGGCCGGAGCAATCGGTTACTCTAGAGAGGACTGTATCTCTTCATTTTGCTTTGCAGTGGGGGAGGATGGATGCACGCAACAGTGCGCGTGCATATGTACATGTACAAGTAGTTGTTAAGATGCAGAGTGGAAAGAGCAGCGAGATGTTGCTCAGTCCAATCTTCTTAAGCAAGATCAACCAGACATTCCGATTGTAAATCAAGCTGTCAACATCCTCCAGTGCCAGTCTCCCTTTCTCTACAAGTCTCTCTGTCCCGGTGTCCCCGCGAGGTCCATTCAATTCTGTCTTGCTCAAGCGGGGAAGCGAGGACCGAAGGGCATTCTAATTGTGCTCGCCACCCTGCTCCCTGGTGATCTCGTCACTATGAAGGAGATGTGTTAGTCTTGAACTACATCAAAGGCAGCATTCGAGCAGCAAGGGTTCTGTCGGATGAGGATCCGGGGATAGTCGGAACTGACATGTGGTCGGAAAGCTGCTTGAGGTGGGCCTGCTGCTCGGCGAGCTTCTTCTTCAGCTCGAGGAGCTTCTCCTTCTCGCGCTGGCGGATAGCGAAGTCCTCGGCGGCGCGCTCACGCTTCTGAAAGGCGTCACTGCGGACAGGAGAAGAGCGGTTAGCCAGCTGCGTCTTTGCCGAGACGGGGTGCGGGGCGGGCACCCCGGGAAGACGGGGGAAAACAAAAAAGAGCAAAGATATGGGCGGGAAAACCTACGCCTGCCCGGTCTTGGGAGGGGCGCCGGTGTCGCCTTCTGCCATTGCTCGCGCGGTGACTGAGAACGCCCGGCTGGGGGTTATCGACAGCGTCGGGCGAGGAAGCTTGGTCTTGAGGAAGGACTGGCGAAGCATTGTGATGGTATGCGGTGGTTTTCTGCTCGTTGAGGGATAATGGTGGTTTTGGCGGGCCGAAGGTGGTTTAATGGATCTGGGAAATCTGGATGTGGCAATCCGGGGTAGAGCTGGGCTGCTGACGCTTTCTCTGGCTTGTCTGCTGCCTCCGGTGCGTGTCAGTAGCTGGATGGGCGTGGAGGGGCCGGTGGTTACTGGGTTTCGCTGCCCTCACTCACTTGTTGTAGCTTGAGAATGATGTGTGGTCAGGACAGGAAACAGGCGATTTCAATTCGTCAAGGTAGCTGCTGATCGGGTGATGGGCCTAAGCTTTCCCGTAGCTCGGCTGTCCGACGGCAAACTGAAGATCTTGCTACTTGCATATCTTGGATATATCGCATCTTGGATTCTGCAATCTTGCGCGGCTATGTAACAAACACGCGTAGAACATCCGCTAAAACAAACCCCCAATACTGCTTAATCGCGCCCCCGTGTTTCCGAGGTCTTCCCCTCATATTGAATCACGGGGTAATGGCCAAACTGGATCACATGGCCCCTGCTAACCGCCAATTGGAACTGCTGGAGAGCCGCCTATAGCGATATGTCGAGGGGTCGTTGCAACAGTCTCACGACTCAATGACTCTGGCTCCGGCCTCGAAGGCGACGATGGGATTTGATGAGTGTTGAAGGGTTTGCAGATCTTCCCTCTCCATAGGATATGCGGAGTCAAACGAGCGCCTCTCGGCCCTCTGACGTGCCTCTTTAACGTAGATGCGCATCAACAGAGCTACTCTCGAGCTGTGACCACCAAATTTCAATCTACCAAGCGCAAAATAGCAGCAAAAGATCAGACATTGTCTGTTCTGCTCAATAATCCTGAAGTCTTCAAAGGAGTTCCATGGGCGTTATCGAGCACGTGGTTAGCATCAAGGTGCCAATCTCCCATGGTTGGCGCCTCTGGAACTGTTGGTTTTCGGCAACTGTTGCCAGTTGGACGGCAGGGCTGTGACATGACAGGACACGGTAACGCCGGCTCGCCAAGGAAAGGGAGAATGGGCACTGATCGATATGGGGGAGCCGCGCGAAATGAAACTTTCCCCATCATGCGGCGACTCTTGCCCCTGGAAATGAGAGTTCTCTCCTAGTCTCTTTTATCCCTTCCCTTCCTTGCCTGCTGATAGGCCGCCTGGAAAGCAAGTTGAAGCAGCTGCAAACGGCATAAACAATGCCTGGGCCGTACGAGATACACATCAGACGTGTTAGGCAGGGCAGCAGAGCGCTCCGACAAAGTAAACATCTTGCTCCAGCGTCTCCAGCTGCCATTGTTTCATCAGTTCGGCAGAGACCTGGAGAGATGCAGGGCAAGCTGCAGGCAAGGAGAATTGTTTGGGTCCAGATCGTGCAGTCTATTGGTCGTCATGTGTTATTTCGGGGGTTTCCATGGGAAGTGACGTTATCCCGTTGCTGGATGGGCTCAAAGGAAATCGGGAAATCAGCCTGAGGCCCATCAATTGCGGTGGCAGTGGCTGTGCCTATTTTTTACGCACTTAGCCCGACTAGGAAGGAGACCTGCCTGTTTGGGAAGTATTTATAGTCACGTGCAGCCTCTGCGTGCGTGCTGGCGGGTGATTTGTTGGCAGCGAACCAGAAAGAAGGCGACGGGGGGGCGGTCGGGGGACACAGTAGCAAGGGCCGCGCTGCTCATCTGCCCTTTAGGTTAGGTGGTAGGCAGTTGAGGTCGTGCGGGCGTGCCACCAAGAAGCACCCCTTCCTCTATTTTCTTCTTCCAACTTCAACAACCTCAGCAAAAAGCCAACTTTTCCCATCACCGTACCGCCTCCGATTCCTTCTTGCGCCATTTCTCTTGGTTCACTTCTCGACAAATCTGTCACCGAAATCCATCTCTATTCCATCAAGGTCAGTCCCGCCCACGCTTGCCTATCATCAGCCTTTAGCAGCTCTCCCCGCCTTGTCCCTCACAGCAGTGCGAGGTGGTCGAGGCAGGCGGCCTGTGTTGCACACCACCACTTTCGTCATCGCATCCCCTCATCACCGCCTCAACCCGCATTCTTCTTGCACTCTGCGCGGCGCATCACGGTTTGGAGCATCTCCTGCCAGGAACGCGACTTGGCCTTTCGGCATCATCGTGTCAGGCGCTTCTGCTAGACCCGGGACGCGCACGAAACCCCGCCGTGTGGAGCGGGGAGCCTCCTTTTTCGTCATGAAGTCAGCGAGCGAGGCGCATTCCACCACTGCCGCCTCAATTTCCATTGAGAGCATTGTGATTGTCTGCGCCTCTTTGGCATCCTCCAGGATCCGCGTCTTTCTTCAGGATCTGAACACACCACCCTACGCGCGCCTGAATCGTCTTTTATTAGCTTCCGCGAGCATTAAGCTGACAATCCCTCTCTAGATACCACAGTCATCAACATGGGTCACGAAGATGCTGTCTATTTGGCCAAGCTCGCCGAGCAGGCTGAGCGCTACGAGGGTACGTACACGAGGATATACGAGGCCGATGCACGGTGCTAATGCCACCTTCTCAGAGATGGTCGACAACATGAAGATCGTCGCCTCCGAGGACCGGGATCTGACTGTTGAGGAGCGAAATCTCCTGTCTGTCGCCTACAAGAACGTCATCGGTGCCCGCCGCGCTTCCTGGAGAATCGTTACCTCTATCGAGCAGAAGGAGGAGTCGAAGGGCAACTCCGCCCAGGTTACCCTCATTAAGGAGTACCGCCAGAAGATCGAGGGCGAGCTAGCCAAGATCTGCGAGGATATCCTCAGCGTTCTCGACAAGCACCTCATCCCGTCTGCCAAGACCGGCGAGTCCAAGGTGTTCTACCACAAGATGTACGCGCTGCTTCGCACACCGCCAATTATAACTCTCTGCTAACCCGTTTGACAGGAAGGGCGATTATCACCGCTACCTCGCTGAGTTCGCCGTTGGCGACCGCCGCAAGGACTCCGCCGACAAGTCCCTCGAGGCCTACAAGGCTGCTACCGAGGTTGCTCAGACCGAGCTTCCTCCTACGCACCCCATCCGCCTTGGTCTTGCACTGAACTTCTCGGTGTTCTACTACGAGATCCTGAACGCCCCCGACCAGGCCTGCCACCTTGCCAAGCAGGCGTTCGATGATGCTATTGCCGGTAAGTGACGCGAATTGTCTAGATAAACGAGGGATATGAGCGTGTGCTAACAAACAACCCACAGAGCTTGACACCCTGAGCGAGGAGAGCTACAAGGACTCGACTCTGATCATGCAGCTCCTCCGGGACAACCTGGTGAGCCCTTCCCATGACACGTTGTCCATAACAGAAGTACTAACTTATGATTCTAGACCCTGTGGACTTCTTCTGAGGCGGAGCCTGCCGCCGCTTCCGGCCAGCCTGAGGCTGCTCCTGCGGAGGAGAAGGCTCCTGAGCCGGCTCCCGAGGAGCCCAAGGCTGCCGAGTAGGCGGCGGTGTTTCTCGATGTCATGGCCGGTTTCCATTGGTTGATCCTTCAGAGGATATGGTGTCTTTGGAGTGTGGATCGGAGAACCTTTAAGACTATGCCGAATGCTTTATTCGAATACACGCGTCTGGGGCGATTTCTCTGTCTTGCGCAGAGGCTAATGATGGCACTTTGGAGGCTTTTCCACAGCTTGCTTGTTATCTAGACTCTAATGCAACAGAAACCAGAATCGCCATGGGGAATAAAACCTCTTTATCTTCGTGATGCACGCTCCTTTAACTAGACTTATGGAAACCTTCTATTGTTCCCTCTACTACAATAATCCTCCTCAATAACCGCGCGGGTATCGTGTATCAATCCTAGACCCACCACCAGGGCCCGTCTGGATATTCGTGGCAAAGTTCCCCCAGCAATCGTAGGGGCTGCTTATCACGCTGGTAGAACCGTTCTCAAGCTTGGAGCTCATCCTTAGTCGGCTCAGGTGACTGAACGGTCGGTTGGACCTGTGTTGACTTGATCGAATAACGAACGAGCTATGCAAGGAGTGCGGCTGTCTTCTCATGCAGAACAGAAGTCGACATCGCGCAGCTGACATCCTTTTTTCTCGTGATCAATGCAGTCATCACCCCACCACGTCAACCGGGCTGCCTAGCGGCAGACAAGTTCGCCTCGTCGACGACGGCGAAGTGCACGCGCAACCACAGGCTGCAGTCCTGGCAGCCAACGATCAGCTCGCCGAGGTCCCCGGCCTCCTCCAGGTCGGGCTCCCCGAAGGCGAACCCGCGCTCGTTGCCGCACCGGCAGGGCCTGTACCAGCGGCGCCGCGCCTCGTCGAAGGCCAGGTCGTCGAGGTCGGCGCTCTCGATCCCCGTCTGGAAGCGCTGCTGCCTGGCGCGGCCCTCGAGCCCGCGCGCCAGCCTGAGCGCGCGGTCGTACTCGGCGCGGCGGGCCGGGTCGGACAGCGCCGCGTAGGCGGCGGAGATCTGGTCCACGGAGAAGACGGTCGAGTGGGCGCCCGTGCTGGTCACGGGAGGGTCGCCGGGCCGCATGCGGAAGGCCTTGTCCGGGTGGTTGCGCAGGAGGGCGCGGTGGTAGGCCGTCTTGATGATCTGCGAGGGGTCCCGGTCGTCCTCGAGGTAGCTGCGCGGGATGCCGAGGACCTCGTAGTGGGTCGGCTCCAGGGCGTCTCCTTCTTCCGGAAGGGAGGCCATCTGCGCAGGAGGAGAGGCGGTTCGGGCCACTCGAGGATGTAAGGTTTACAGCAGAGAAAATGAAGTATGCGGGCCGGTCGATCTGGTGGAAAGTAGAACTTAAAAGAAGCTATGGCGATACAGAGATATAGCGATCACGTGCAGGTCATATGGGCCGGTCAGAATGAAGGTATTCAAGGTGAAGTTTGGGAAGAAAAACTGCCGGAGATGTCGATGATGACATCCTACGTATGACATAGCTGTTCGAAGAGTTACTGCGCTCACATGCATCCTTTGCTGTCTGCGATAAGGCACTGCTCTAGAAGTGTAACCCACCCGCAAGATATTAAGCTCCTGATAAGGGAAGATCCAGTCAGAGACCTTCCCTGACAAGTCTCAGAAAGTCCTGCCCTCAATATGGACTGCAGAGCAATATAAGAAGATTTTGTCTGCTGAAATGGGTATACATTGATGGTACACTTTGTATATACAATCGAGGACTGTCCTCTCGCAGCCGCGAGAATATCACATCTCTTATTTGGGGAACTTTGTCCAGTTTCGCTTGCCGACCTATTATAATGTGAGCATAGCGACACTAGATCTATATTGTAGATCCTGAACTTACTGCTTTCCATTGTCTGATGAGCTTCGGCATGTTGAGCATCGCTTCTCTCCTCTTCTCCATCCTGCCCACCGGTCAGCATCACAGTAATGTCTCGGACCGTAGATATTGGAACGTACTTCGCAATCAGGGTTCTCTCGTAGGCATGTCCCTTGACCTTCTGGCCGACACCCGTGCCCTTGACTCTCAATCCGAACTCGACGCGCTTCCCTAACCTCTCCTCGGTGCCCTTGGGCGTGTATGGCAGCAGTTCCTCCACCCCATGCTCCCTAGCCAGCTTGACCAGCTCGGCTTGCCTCCGTAGCGAGAACACAGGGTCGTGCCACTGGCCCGTCACGGGGTGTTTCGTAGAGCGGAAGGGGTTCGGTGTCGCCTCCTGGTAGGCAGTCTTGGGGACCTCGCCATTCGCAGTGGGCGTCAGGATGGACTGAGGCGGGTAGCGAGCGAAAAACCGCTGCAGCCGGGGTGGTAGGGTTTTGGCCAGCTGGACGTACTGTGACGTGGTCGCCATGGCGCAGGGCTGTCGTCGGGGCGGCTCGTTGAAGCTGTCAAACCCCGGGTCATGCAGAAGGCTGTAAGCTCAAAATTCTGGCTGCTAACATTCACGGTGCCGGCCCGGCTGTCGGATGGACAAGGCCAGACCGTTGAGGCGGAAAGCATAAGTGGGTCTTTACACCGAGTCAGTTTGGTCATTGGCTGATATGCCAGCCGGCGAAGGTGGGGCTTACGGATATGTCAGCCTTGTCTTGGGCGGCGACACTTAACACTTCTTTAGCGACAGAAGAAGAACGAAACTCTATCAAACAACAAACAATCCTTTTTGAACCCCTCTCCTGGGCTCGAACTATTCCGCGCCCTGTGTCACGACGACAACTTAGGCGTAAAATACAACGTCCAGCAGTACTCGCATCTTCAGAAGCATATCGATTGTGACTGAACATGGCCACGACCGTGAATGGCATCGGCAACGGCGCCGCGCGGCGGAAGCCGCTCGATTTGGAGGATCTCTTGCGAAAGAAGAAAGAAGCAGACGCAGCGGCCTCGAAGCCACGTTTTATTCCCAAGTCAGAGCGTGAGAAGCTCGCTGCCAAGAAGGTGCAGGAGGAACGGGAGCGAGAGGAGCAACGGGAACGGGAAAAGAGAGCGGCTTCGTTACGACGAAGCAGCTCGGGAGAGGACAGGAACAGGTCAGGCAACTATCGTCATAGTGGACCTGCTGTGCCGACTGGGCCCAGGGCCATGAACCAGAATGGCTACTCTGACCGTGATCGCGGGCACCACGCGAACGGGCGCGACAACGGGCGTGCGAACGGCCAACATAACCGCAAGGAGTCCGCCGCGGCGTCGAAGGCCAGCAAGCGCTCCGCAGAAGACGACGAAGAGGCGCGCATACGTGCACGATATATGGGCCCGGATGTCAACCAGAGCACGTTCTCCGCGAAGAAGAAGCGCCGGCGAATGACGGAAAAGAAGTTCAACTTCGAGTGGGACGCAGAGGAAGATACGACTCAGGATCACGATCCGGTCTACGCAGAACAGAAGGGCCCATCATTCTTCGGCGCCGGCCGATTAGGTGGATTCGATGATTCCATGGCGGAGGAGCAGATGAAGGAATATTGCCGCTCCCTGGAGCAGAGGGACCCAGAGCATGGCAGGGAGCGCGCTCGAGAGCTGATGGAGCAGTGGCGACGAGGGAAGGAGAGAGCAAATCGCAACGCCCTGGGGAAGCATTGGTCGGAGAAGAGCCTCGATGAGATGCGCGAGAGAGACTGGCGCATCTTCAAAGAGGACTTCGGTATCTCTACGAAGGGAGGGTCCATTCCGAACCCGATGCGAAGCTGGAAGGAATCCGGTCTGCCGCGAACCCTGCTCTCAGTTGTGGAGAACGTGGGCTATACGGAGCCCACGCCTATCCAGAAGGCGGCTATTCCGATCGCTCTTCAAGCGAGAGATCTTATCGGTGTAGCCGTAACTGGTTCCGGAAAGACGGCTGCCTTCCTTCTTCCCCTGCTCGTCTATATCTCTGGACTACCACCGTTGGATGAATACACCAAGGCCGATGGTCCCTACGCGCTTATTCTCGCCCCAACTCGTGAACTGGCGCAGCAGATCGAGAGCGAGGCGAAGAAGTTTGCTACACCACTGGGCTTTACTTGCGTTAGCATCGTCGGTGGCCATTCTCTTGAGGAGCAAGCATATGCGCTGCGGAACGGTGCAGAGATCGTCGTCGCCACTCCTGGTCGTCTCGTCGACTGCATTGAGAGACGCCTGCTCGTCCTTTCCCAATGCTGTTATATCATTATGGACGAGGCAGATCGCATGATCGATCTAGGCTTCGAGGAGTCTCTCAACAAGATTCTCGATGCCCTTCCCGTTACTAACGAGAAGCCGGACACGGAAGAAGCAGAGAATGCCCAACTCATGAGCAAGTACCTGGGAGGCAGAGACAGGTACAGACAGACGATGATGTATACTGCGACAATGCCCCCGCTAGTCGAGAAAATCGCCAAGAAATACTTGCGGCGCCCAGCTATTGTCACTATTGGCAACGTTGGTGAAGCCGTCGAGACTGTGGAGCAGCGTGTGGAGTTTATCAACGGAGAAGACAGGCGGAAGAAGCGCTTGGGCGAGATTCTTATGTCTGGCCAGTTCCAACCCCCCATCATCGTTTTCGTCAACATCAAGCGAAATTGCGACATGGTGGCTCGAGACATCAAGCACTGGGGTTTCTCTGCGGTCACCCTGCATGGAAGCAAGACGCAAGAGCAGAGAGAGTCCGCGCTGGCGTCGCTGCGTAACGGCCAGACGGACATCTTGGTGGCTACCGACTTGGCTGGTCGTGGTATCGACGTTCCGGACGTGTCTCTCGTGATCAACTTCAACATGGCGCCCAGTATCGAGGCCTACACGCATCGTATTGGTCGTACCGGTCGTGCCGGAAAGAGTGGTGTCGCCATCACGTTCCTGGGCAACGAGGATGCAGACGTCATGTACGACCTGAAGCAGATGATCATAAAGTCGTCGATCTCCAAGCTGCCGGACGAGCTGAGGAGACACGAGGCTGCACAGCAGAAGCCCGTGAAGGGTAGGAAGGTAGAGGACGTGTCAGCGCCTTCGGGATTCGGAGGCAAATCCGGCGGGTGGTAGACAGCTTGTGTTAGATACCCTTAATGTACGGAGTATGTTTGCTACTATAGAGTACTATGCGATTCATGAGCTGCCCTCTAGATCGCTCATGGTGTCATGTTCATGACCCCTGACCCCTGAGACGGACTCGAATAGTAGCAGCCAGCCGGCCATTCAGCAAGAGACTTCGGATCTGATAACCCACCTCACGAAGTTTGGGTACGTAACGTGTACTGTACGTACCCCTGCGCTCCAGCATGTGATACGCATGGTTGGTTGATTTTGGCTGAAAGGCTCCCCGAGAACGGCCGGAGAGAAGTGCCCCTCTGCCCCTCTGCCCCTCATACCCCGCGCAGATGCGCTACTAACGTTAGCACGTTAGCACGTTGCTTGGGCTCTGCAGCAGGGACCGCATTTCTGGGTACGAAAGACCATGAAATTTGACTCAAATTTTGTAACGGCGACTTTTTCCCGGCTCCAAAGAGGCCTGTCCGTCCACCTCCACCGTCCACGCCAGCGACGAAGACTTCACCGCCGGATGGTTCCCACTCCCTGCACAGTGGTACCTCGGTTTCAAGGGGCTCGTCCAAATACCATGACACCACATTATCTTATCTGATCTTGATCTTTCCGACATCGTCGCCCGGGCTCGAAGGAGCATCCTTGCGACATGTGCCTGTTCATCCGCCCCGCCCCTGACCCTCCACGACTGCCGCTCCATATCGTCGAGCGGTGACAGAGCAGAGCCCACCAACCTCTTGTCCGTTGTTGGCTCTGCTCCTGCATACAGGAAGACACACTTCCATCCTCTGCAAATCTCTTGTCTGGTGGCGTTCCTTCGACACTCCAGGCCGTATAAAGCGTGCATTTCAGCTGAGGCAAACACCAACTCCTTTCAAGGTAAGGACAACTACGGACTGCTGGGGATTCCTCTCATAGTTTTGTTCACATTCACTACCACCAATCCTAAAAGCCTCATGTGTGACGAGGTCTGGCGTTTCATTCATTCACCGACTAACATGGATGAAGGCGTGCAGCAGAAGCTTCCTCTTACTTTGAGGTCGCTTTGTTCTTCTAAGTACCTTCACTCCCCTGGTCACAACTGCTTGACCGTCGGCGCCCAAGATGGAGCCGGTTCCTCATACCACCGTTGGGATTCCGAGCAGAGCTCCCATGGCTACGCCGTTGGATATCAAGGCCCGAGGCGCTCTCACCGAGTCTATTGAGGACATTCTCTACGGATCAGTGAGTCGCCGCTCCCGGGCCACCTTGTTCACCCGAGCCCTTACTAAAACGCACCGCAGATTGCCGGCGTCGTGGGCAAATACATTGAATACCCATTCGATACGGTGAAAGTTCGTCTACAGTCACAGCCAGATCATCTGCCCCTTAGGTATAGAGGGCCCTTAGATTGCTTCAGGCAGTCCATCAGATCCGACGGGTTCCTCGGCCTGTACCGCGGCATTAGCGCACCGCTTGTGGGAGCTGCGCTTGAGACGAGTAGTCTGTTCTTTTTCGAAGGAGTGGGAAGGGACGTCGTTTACAAGTCTGGATTCTGCCCAGCGGACAAGTCTCTGCCTTTGCCGGCTCTCTGGTTCACCGGGGCCTTCTCCGGTGCCTTCACCTCATTTGTCCTCACTCCGATCGAGCTGGTCAAGTGCAAGATCCAAGTTCCCGAAACCGAAGCAGGTATGGCCAAGGTACCTTTAAAACCGATAGCCGTCATTCGCGACATATTCCGGCATGAGGGGTTCCTTGGATTCTGGCACGGGCAGATGGGAACGTTGATCCGCGAAGCAGGAGGCTGTGCTGCTTGGTTTGGATTCAAGGAGACGACCACCAAACTGTTTCGGGACTTGAACATCAAAAGGGCAACTTCCAAAGAGGAAATTGCCTCCATCATCGCCAACCCTCTCCCTCTCTGGCAACAAGCTCTGGCAGGAGCGTCCGCCGGAATGTCATACAACTTCCTCTTCTTCCCCGCCGATACGGTCAAGTCACGCATGCAGACCACCCCTATCGGCGGGTCAGGTCTAAAACGAACATTCTGGGGCGAAAGCGTCGCTCTGTGGAACCAGGCAGGCGTCCGCGGCTTCTACCGCGGGTGTGGTATCACAGTCTTGCGATCTGCCCCCAGCTCTGCCTTCATCTTCATGGTGTACGATGGCCTCAAGAAACACCTTCCGTTACCATGAGCCGACAACGATGCGGCCATAACAAAATAGCGTGAGCCACCTATTGGTGCGTCAAGGAGCGATGGCAAAAGGCGTTGCTTTGACGGGATATGAAAACGAAATCACATAGACTTAGACGACTGACTAGATAGACGGCGTTTGGCGGATATGCTCGGGACTTTTTGGCCCTCAAGAAACTCGACTAGGTAAATGCCCAAAATACAAGACGCTGACCGGTGGGGAGCGTTTCAATTGACTATACATACTCATTCTCTCGTTTCATAGTAACAATGATAATCCATCAGGCCGATTTCAGCCACCCAATACCCCGTTCCTTTACTCCGACTTGGGAAAGTCCTTGCCCTTCAGCCTCCAGTTGTTCAGGTACCCAGCGCCGGCGCTCAGGTACGTCGCGAAGCCCAGCCAGCCCAGGTAGGGCACCATGAGCAGGCCGGCGACCTTGTCGACGGAGCCCCAGAGGTAGGTCAGGTAGCCGTTGATGCCGAGCAGGGCGACGAGGTCAGCAGTGGCCTCGACGGGGCGCCTGAGGCCGAAGAACAGCGGCATGTAGGCCAGGTTGAGCACGAGCTGGACGGTGTACAGCGTGGCGCCCTGCTTGGTCATGCGAATGTGGTCGACGGAGCTGAGGGGGCCCAGGCCGACGCTGACGGCGCGGTAGGCGGCGTAGCCCATCACGCCGTAGAGGACCGTCCACACGGGGCCGAAGACCTGTGGGGGCGGGTGGTACGGCGGCTGCTTGACTGCCAGGTAGGTCCTCTGGGTCTCGGTCGCTGTTGTGCGGGCAGGGGGACGTGGTCAGCTGGGTGCAATTGCGTGATGGGGGGGACGCGGGCATGCGGTGACTTACGACGGGTGCTGTACCCTACGGCGGTGCCTAGGGCGATGGGCAGGAGGATGGATGCCGCCGGGTTGGCGAACACCGAGTGGGGGAGGGTCAGGGCTGGGATATAGGTGGTCATGTTGGCCTGAGTGTGGGACTGGTGAATGAATTGGGAGTTTCTGGGAGAACAAGTTCGTTCCTGTAGCTCTGGCTGAGTCTCGCTGTTTATATGTACGTGCAGCTATTCACGGGTGGGAGCTTGTGTTCTGGACAGCGGAGAGTCCGGGGAAGTGGTCTTATTCCAGTGGTCATATGACGACATACCACCTTACGACGCCTGGAGCAGGGAGCTATCCCCCCCGTACTACGTGCTACGTGTGCACTGCCGAGGCCCCCCGACTCCCGCGATCCTGCCTTATCGCAGGCTTATCTGGCCATCGGCGCGCCTTGCCCCAAACGGCATTACCTTCTGATATAGTCACGTGATATAGTCACGGCTGAAGCTCGGAAGATCATCACCTTATTCAGCCGCCTCCAATTGAACCCATTCCCTTTCCAATGCATCCTCGCCCGGACCAGCCTCACTCAGTGGATCAGAGCAAGCAGCGGCATCACCCTCGAGGCCAGGCTTGATTCTTCTGGTCCGCATACTCTGTCTATCTTCTCAGCAACTGTTCGTTTTTCCATTTTCCATTCAGTCACGCATCCTCTGTCCTTGTCGGACTGCCCTTCTCAATCATCCTTGGCTGCGCACGTCGTCCCTCACATCCACCTCGCTTGCCTACTGCCGTCAATTGCTCCCTCCTTCCCCAGCCGTCTTCCTCCCACAGTATCTTCTTGTTCGTTTGCTCAGGGCGGCATCTTGCGCGCGCTATCTTTCTCCGCATAATTGCCTTCTCAAGCTCTTCTTGCTTCTCAATCCACTTCCATCCTCGTTTCAAACACTTCTATTCGGGATGTTTTCTCTAACGGCAATCATGGCGCCAAACATTAGGCTCCTGCTCCTCTTTGGAAGCTCTCAGTTTACAAGCATAAGATAGAGCGGTTGACGAAGCTCCTCCCCCGCCGCCCTGAGAACCCACGGGACTCCTCCCTCCCTCCCTGGCGCCCGATTGTCCTCCGACCGCATCGATTCCCTAAGGACGTCATGGATTCATACACCTACAGGGACTCGGCGCGCTCGCCGAGCGACCGGGACAGGGACAGAGCCTGGAGCACCCGCGATGACTCCAGATCTAAAGATGAGAGGGTGGATACATTCTACCGCGGTAGATCACCTGGTGTGTTATATTCTCCTATCCGTTTCCGCGGGCTGTGCATCCCCTGTTACGTTTCACTGGCCTGCTTCGAGCCTTTCGAACTCTCGCTTGCATGCTTACACTTCTGCTCTATAGGTCACGAACGCCGTCGGAATCGTTCCCGATCTCCCGCAGCTGTCGATAGGTACGAGCCGAGACGCACCAGAGATGACTATCCCACAGCACGCGATCGCGACGACCGTCGACGGATCGGCTCCCCTCCAGCCAATATTGATCGTTATGTGCCCGGTCAAGAGCCGGGCCCGGCTGTGCAGCTAACGAACCCTATTCCTAATCCGTTCAGACTTTCGTATCAAGTTGGATTCTCATACTTCGGCGAGTGGTGGAGAATGGAACAGAAGATAAAGGATGCCAAAGAGCGTCAGCGGACTGGTCGTCGGCCCCAGCCCGAGCGCGTGCGGAGCCCCAAAGAAGCGCAAGACGAGCGCGAGAAAGAGAAGGCCAAGATCCAGGCCGCTTACGACGCCTACAAGGAGGAGCTCCAGGCGAAGATGGCTCAGACCTTCGTGAAGCAACACAAAGAGGAGCAGTGGTTCCGCGAGCGTTATGTGCCCGAGGTTCGAGATCCACTCAAGAAGGAGCTCAATGAATTCCGCCGTGGTGCCTACACACAGTGGGAGCAAGACCTCGAGTCAGGTACCTTTGACGAGTTTACCTTAGAGGGCATACCCAAGAGCGAGAGCAATGGAGCTGGTGGAGTGGTTGAGAAGGAAGAGGGCGAGGCGACGGCGGCCAACGAAGTTCTGGGCGTCGGAGATCTCGTTCCCGCCAATAGCACCGAGATCCGGGATGAGAACCTCTTTCAGCCTACGCTTCTGATCAAGACGATTGCTCCAAGCGTCAGCCGCGCTAACCTCGTGGCATTCTGCAAGGAGCATCTTGGTGAAGGGGAAGGTGGCTTTAAGTGGTTATCCCTCAGCGACCCCAACCCGAGCAAGCGCTACCACCGCATCGGATGGATTATGCTTCACCCCACCGCGGAAACTGCTGCGATTGCTGATAGGCCTGATCCAAAAAACGAGGATGAAGACGGTGAGGGCGAGATCAAATCCCCCGTCCCTGTCTCTACCGCGGAGAAGGCTCTTGAAGCGATTAATAGCAAGACAGTGAAAGATGAGGTCCGTGGCGACTTTGTCTGCCACGTAGGTGTTCATAATCCTCCCAGCAACCCTCGGAAGAAGGCGTTGTGGGATTTGTTCTCTGCCCCTGAGCGCATCGACAAAGACCTCGGCCTGGTTCAGCAACTAGTCAACAAGTTTGAGGAAGACTTCGGCTCGGACTTTAACGCCATATTGAAGGTCGAGGAGAGAGTTGATGACCTCAGGAACTCGGGACGTCTCAAGCCTGCTATTTCGGCCCCTTCTACGAAGAAGGTTAAAAAGGAGCGCGTCTTGGATCTGGACGAGGCTATGGACGAAGGCGAGGAGCCTGAAGCAGCCGAAGAAGAGGAAGAAGAGGAAGAGGGCATGGTGGACGACGAAGTGGACGACGAGGATCTGCTTGTTAAGAAGAAGCAGCTTGATCTCCTGATTGAGTATCTTCGCCGCGTCTTCAATTTCTGCTTCTTCTGCGTCTTTGAGAGCGACTCGGTCCATGAGTTGACCCGAAAGTGTCCTGGTGGCCATTTACGGCGCCCTCGGAGCACTCTTTCGTCGTCCGCTAAGGCGGTTGCGCGTGCGAGTGCGTCGGGTGAGCCCTTCCCCAGCAAGAAGCGCACCGAGCCTGCCGAGCTAGAAGAAGGAGAGGCGCCGGAGCCGGAGCGCAAGTTCCGCAATACCTCGAGCAAGACTGAACAGCAGCTCCAGCGGGCTTATAACTGGGTCAAGACTTTTGAGGACAAGCTGATGCAGATCCTGGACCCAGCGACAGTTGACGTTCGGAAGCTTGGCGGTAAACCGATTGATGAGGCGTTGGATGAAGAGCTGTCCAAGTACGTCAAGCAAGAAGATGAGCACAAGTGGCGATGCAAGGTGCCGGATTGCTCGAAGCTTTTCAAGGAGGAACATTTCTGGAAGAAGCATGTGGAGAAACGCCATACCGAGTGGTTGGAGAAGCTGAAAGACGAGGTAAGATATTGTCCCGTGCTGGCCTGCTCTCACACACAACATCACTGATCGATGCGCTAGTTCGAGCTCATCAACGCGTACGTGATGGACCCGGCACACATTGCCCCGTCACGGACTGATGCAAACTCCAATGGACACTTCCCACCTGCCAATGGCCAGAACGCTACGGGTACGCCCCGCGGCTTCAATCTGCAGAACTTCACCATGAACAATATGATGCCCCTTCCGGGATTCGCACCGATGACGGGAGCAGGATTCCCGCCCATGTTCAACCCTGCCGGTCTGCCGTCCGCTGCGGGTTGGCATCCAGGTGGAGGTGATGAAAGAGGCGCTGGACCGATTCGTCGTGGAGGTGCCATGAGCGTCGGCGCTGCCGGGCGTTATAACAACCGTTCTGGGCCGTATGATCGCCGGCCTACCATGCGTTACGACCCTAATGCCGGCGCCTTCGGCATGATGGGCGGCGGCAGCAGAGGCGGCAGGAACGGCGCTGGTCGATGGGGAGATGGTGCTGGTGGTGGAGCAGCCGTCGGCCCGCGTGAGGCTATCCAAGGCAGGACCCTCAAGAGCTATGAAGACCTGGACCAGGTGTCCGGTGGCGGTGCGGGAGAACTTAACTATTAGTGTGTTAAGCTGCTTGCATTCTACGATTCAGTCATACTGGGAATGAGGCACATATTTTCTTGCTCAAGGAGGAAGCACACATCGATAGGTACGGACGTTGCGTCTGTGGAGTCTAGCTAGATTTGCTCATGAGAGGATATCTGAACGCGTTCAGGGATGGCTGCTAGTCTGTCATCGCTTCTTAAAAAAAAAAAGCTGGGGACTTCACCTGAGTCAAGGGCCCCCTATCTGGGAAGTATTGCTCTGCGGACTGGCTCTATAACGACGTTGTTACGATAGCTGAGCTGAAATGGAGCGGTGTTTGGAAATGGTCCTTTTTTAAGTGCATATCCATCACGGAATCTCTAGTGGTGATAGTCTCACAACCCGAAAGCTATATTTTCGTTCGCAATAAAGCCCAGGTAACCCCAGCGCATCCATACATCTCGCCGACAAGCTCTAGCTCCATGGTAGATATACATTCGTCATACTCGACTTGTAGTCCTGCTCCCCTTCCAACCCGTCAGGTCCTCCTCTCCGGCCCCTATCCTGAATCACTACACCCTCCTCTCTCCCTTTACCTGCTCAGGGCAATGTCGTCTATTCTCAGAATCATCTTGACCGTCTCCGCCGCCAGCTCGATCTCGCTCGTGCTCACGAGCAGGGGCTGCAGCACCTTCTCGTTGGCGATGTTGGGGTTGACGCCGCCGGACTTGATGCTCACGCCGGCGTTGCGCTCGCCCATCTCGTGGCGGTGCCGCAGGTCCGTAACCACCTTGATGGAGTTGAGCCCGGCGTTCTCCGCCAGCGTCGTGGGGATCACCTCGAGCGCGTCGGCGAAGGCCTTCCAGCAGATGGCCTCGGTGCCGGGCAGCTCGCGGGCACGGTGGCTCAGCTGGGCGGCGACCTCGATCTCGGGGGCGCCGCCGCCGGCGATGAGCGCCTTCTTCTTGACCAGGCAGCGGATGACGCACAGGGCGTCGTGGAGCGACCGCTCGGCCTCGTCGAGGATCAGCGAGTTGGCGCCGCGCACGACGACCGACACGGTCTTGCCCGCGGACTTGGTCCCCGTCACCTTGACCATGCGGCTGCCGGAGGACTGCACCTCCTCGACCAGGTCGGCGGTGCCGAGCTTGTCCTCGGTGAAGGAGTCGATGTCGGCGATGGGCTTGCAGCCGGTGGACTTGCAGATGAACTCGACCTCGTCGCGCTCGATGTCCTTGACCGCCAGGATGTTCAGCTTAGCCAGGAAGTGCAAGCTGAGGTCGTTGACCGCGTCTCTGAGGATGGACTTCTGGATCAGGAGGACGTTGCACTTGGCCTTCTTGATCTTCTTGACCATGTTCAGCAGGTACAGCCGCTCCTCCTTGACGATCTTATCCATCTGCCGGTAGTCGTTGACCTGGATCGTGTTCTCCATGTCGGGCTTCGGCGGGCTGAGCTGGAACTGGATCAAGCCGATCCGCGCCTTCTCCATCCGGACCGGGCCCGAGGCGTTCTTGATGACCGGCTGAGTCAGGACCAGGCCATCGACCAGCTCGCTGTCCTCGATGGTACCGCCAACCTTCTTGATTATCCTTATGTTCCGCAGGTCGACGTTGTCTGCCGTCTTGGGATCTATCGTCTTCATGACCGAGTTGACCGCCATCGGCCCCAGGAGGTTCGAGTACTGCGAGACGATCTTCGAGGAGAGCGACGTGTTCGCCGCCTGCAGGAGCGCGGCCGTGTCTGTGAGGGAGATGGGCTGTGACATGTCGTGCAGGATTTCTACCGCCGCCGCCGCCGCCCGCTGGAAGGACTCTGAGATGACTGAGGGGTGGATGCCCTTGGACAGCAGCCGGTCCGCGGCGCCGAGCAGACTGCCACAGATGACGACGACGGACGTCGTGCCGTCTCCGGCCTCGACGTCCTGGGCGTTCGACAGGTTGACCAGCATTTTTGCCGTCGGGTGCATCACCGACATGCTCTTGAGCATCGTGCTTCCGTCGTTCGTGATGATCGTCTCGCCCTTCCCGCTCCGAATCATCTTGTCCATACCCCGCGGGCCTAGTGATGTCCTGATCGCGTCGGCAACAGCTGCAATGAGGTTAGACACAGTGTGCTGCTGACTTATAGCGGAGTAGGCAATGTATATCACTGACCTCGTGCTGCGACAATATTCGACGACCGCACCGCCATGGGCTTCTCCTTGTTCTATACCGTCTCGTTAGCCAGAGCTCGTCGAGCTTGCCAGGCAGAGCATGTCCTTACACGGAAGGCGGCATTGCCGCCGGCTCCTGCGCTCTCCGTGGTCGCCATCGTGATAGGATCTCTCGCGTAAATCCTGGGGTGATCGATGCCGGTTGTTGGAGAGGTAAAACTGCACTTGTCGTCTGTTCGCCGCCTTAGTTTCGAGCTCCCCGCCAAATCGCACTCAGGCTGCCGATATTTTTTGGCAGGTCGGTCTGGCAGGTTAATCCAACCCGGAGCTTGGTGGGGCGGTACCTTGCCTCTGAGTTAAGAAGATACCTGGAGAAAGGTGAGAATTGTTCGACTAAAAGTGTACTAGGTCAACTCCACTAAAGGTCCTCTTAGTGTCGAATCTCATCAGCCTTGCAGCTATTGGGTCCATGCTGCTGCTACTGGAAGCTCAAGGCAACTGGTGGATTACGGATGCATCATCTGGTACCTGAACCAGACCAACGCCTCCTCCGAATCTCGTCTTTAAACGACAACATCCCCAATTCTACCCCCGATATCATCGCCGGACGATCTGTCTGCAGTCAACCCCAGAAGAGCCCAGATACGCTTCTCAGAGAGGAGATTCCCCTTCCACACCCATCATGGTGAGTACCCGACGCGCCGTCCCGTTGCCCGGGGCTGCAAACTGACCAGCAACAGCCTTCTGCCACCGGTTCGAACTGGGAGAAGTACCAGAAGAACTATGCCGATGACGAGATAGAAGAGAAGAAGATCACGCCCCTATCCGATGAGTACGCCGCCTCGAATAACAACTTCCGGAGCTCTCTATTCTGACGTTGACCAGGGATATTCAGGTGCTCAAGACCTACGGCGCAGCGCCGTACGGAGCCGCTATCAAGAAGCTCGAACAGCAGATAAAAGAGAAGCAGCAGAGCGTAGATGAGAAGATCGGTGTTAAAGTACGTTATCCAACAAGTCTCGAGCTGTAGCTCGCAGCAGCTAACCGTCGCGGCGCGTAGGAGTCAGATACCGGCCTCGCGCCACCGCACCTGTGGGATGTTGCTGCCGACCGCCAACGAATGTCAGAGGAACAGCCGCTGCAGGTAGCACGGTGCACAAAGATCATCGCCGATGAGAAGGACGACTCCAAGAGCAAATATGTCATCAACGTCAAGCAGATCGCCAAGTTCGTAGTACAGCTCGGCGAGCGGGTCAGCCCCACGGATATCGAAGAAGGCATGCGCGTGGGAGTCGACCGCAACAAGTACCAGATCCTGCTGCCGTTACCGCCCAAGATCGACGCAAGCGTTACAATGATGACGGTCGAGGAGAAGCCAGACGTCACATACGGCGATGTTGGTGGCTGCAAAGAGCAGGTGGAAAAGCTACGTGAGGTCGTCGAGATGCCGCTGCTGTCACCCGAGCGGTTTGTGAACCTCGGCATTGACCCGCCGAAGGGTGCATTGCTCTACGGACCCCCTGGTACCGGAAAGACGCTCTGTGCCCGAGCCGTTGCCAACAGAACCGACGCCACCTTCATCCGAGTCATCGGCAGCGAGCTGGTCCAGAAGTACGTTGGTGAGGGTGCCCGAATGGTTCGTGAGCTGTTCGAGATGGCCCGGACGAAGAAAGCCTGCATCATCTTCTTTGACGAAATCGATGCCATTGGTGGTGCCCGATTCGACGACGGCGCAGGTGGTGACAATGAGGTACAGCGGACTATGCTGGAGCTCATCACTCAGCTGGATGGTTTCGACGCCAGAGGAAACATCAAGGTCATGTTCGCAACCAACAGGCCGTCGACTCTCGACCCTGCCCTGATGCGTCCGGGCCGTATCGACCGCAAGATCGAGTTCTCCCTGCCGGACCTCGAGGGCCGTGCCAACATTCTTCGTATCCACGCCAAGAGCATGTCCGTAGAGCGTGACATCCGTTGGGAGTTGATCTCGCGGTTGTGCCCGAACGCCACCGGCGCTGAGCTCCGGAGTGTGTGCACGGAGGCCGGCATGTTCGCCATCCGCGCGAGGAGAAAGGTCGCCTCGGAGAAGGACTTCCTGAGCGCGGTGGACAAGGTGATCAAGGGCAACTTGAAGTTCAACTCGACTGCAACGTACATGCAGTACAACTAGGCTAGCGTTCGAGACGGGGGTTCGGCGTGTATGAGTAATATGAACCAGCCCGATAGGGGCTTTCTAGACAGCAAGAGAGGTGTTTATGGTTTCGTTGCCTTGTGTAGCTTTACTGTTTCGACATCATCATAGGACTTTTATACGAACGACCCTATTCCCGTTATACCCATTCAGCTTATCCATCTGCCATAGCAAGCTCCCTGTAGAAAGGTCTGTTGTAGTATCGCCGACGAGATAGCCAATCATCCCTATATACGTCCCCGTCAAGATCGGTTATCATGAACAGCCGTCACGGAAGACCTTAGTAGAGTCTAGAGGTTATTGGAGTATGTGTTGGCGGTTACCGGTAGAGCAAGCTTGAAGGCATTTCCTAGGGTTGATATGATTATCACGTCACGTATGCAATACATGAATCTCTGGTTGGAGTGGCAAGACAACGCAGTTATCTGCACGTTCGTTGAAAGCACCACGGATTGCAAGTATGGTATCAAGGCTCGTATAAATCCTCATTAAAAACCTTCAAACAGCAAGCCCCTGGGGCTGCAGCTAGCCTCGGAAGTTTAAAAATACGTGATAAAAGCCGTCTAGGCCCGTAACGGAACATACATGCGTCCCGTGGATATCAGAATGCCCTCGTAAAATCATTGATATGCAGCGTCGTGATAAAACCGTCATATGTAGGGGTCGTACACGAGCGGGAAGGCAAGACAGACCAGCTCCAAGAACATCGCGTCAGGACCTCTAGCCTTCTAGGAATGATAGACAGCCCAGGCAGACGACGTCCCCATCTGCGCCCCTCTCCACGCAGCAACGGCTGCAGATCGTCTGCCGGTGTCCTCCTCTTCCGCCTGCCGCCCAGCCTTGCTCTGCCTTGCTGCTGTCTTTCTGGCCCCAGTCTTGACTCTTGTCAGAGGTGCCGTCCGGCGGCCGGTTGTTGTTGTTATGGCGTTGATCGTTCTCGCTCAGCGCGTCCTCCATATGGAATGACGCGGAGAGGTTCTCCTCCTGAGACGGCGGCCGGTCCCTCAGCATCTCACCATCCTCATCCTCGTCTCTTCCTCCTCCTCCTTCTCCTTGCGTCGGGCCCCCTGCAGCTCCCCAGCTGAGACATTGGCGGATGCAGATGTAGCACGTCCGCTGGCCGCAGCCTTCGCAGTCGGCGAAAGCGTCGAGGTCTGATTTTTTGGTCGGACGTCGGTGGCATATATGGCAAGGGCTGAGCACTGAAGCAGGGCGGCTATTGCCGCTTGTTTGTTGCAGCTCCTTCGCAGGTTGTTTCGGGGAGCGGCGTCTCTCGGAACCGATGCTGTCGCGTTTGTCTTGCCGGTCTTGTTGTGATTTGTCTTCATGAAGGAAGTGGGTGGTCACATCCTCCTCGCCGTTCAGGCGGAGCCGTTTCGTCGGGGGTAGGGGCATGATTTTCCTAGCGAGCAGATGTGGCTGGCCTAGGGAGAGCGGGTCATGGTGGCCATGCTGGAAGAGGGTGTTGTGATGGTCATTTAGCGAGGCGGCGAAGATGTTTTGAGAATGTTGAATATCCTCGGAGCTGTAATTCGGGCGAGTCAGCGCGAGATCTGGAGGATCTGAAGCGTAGAGACAGCAGGCGTCGTACAATGGCAGTGGTATATCGCCGGAGGTGGAATTCTCCCCGCGCCGGCGCTTCTTCGACAGGACAAAGCCTGTATGTTGTGTTACGGATGGCATCGTGGGCTTTCTCGTCTGCGGCGTTCGTGAACGATTTCGTGTGTTGGGCTCGTTATTCTCAAGGGAGCATAGGTCCAGCTACTCCATATATCCAGTTCAGCGTCAATGGTAGCAACCAGCCCCCTGGGGGAGATGAGAACACAAAGGAGGCGAGGGAATGCCAGCGAACGAACGTGCGTGTGGTGTTGTGTTTGGTGGCTTGGACGGGCCGGCCAAACTTAGGTGAAGTCCCCATTCTAGCATTCTAGGTTCGTCGCTGTTGTAGCTTAAAGAGGCACTAGGATATTACTAGAAGCGCCGAATTACGGCGCGTATCATCCCCCTGGAGCCCAGTAACAGAAGAAACCTAGACAGAATTACAGCGCTAAGCGCCGCTTGCACCTTCTGGAAATGCATGTGGCAAGATAGGGAAAGTACGGAGCATTACCTAATTCATGACAGTACGTACTCAGTACTGTGCGGGTACTATTCAGGCAGCAAAGACCCACTTTTGCCAGCTATCAGTCGGAAAGAGAGACGCACCTTGATTCGGTGATAAGATAGCTACGTACCGGCGACCGGGTCCCGGCACGCGGCACCGAGGCGGAGGCAGCGAGAGTTTCTGCCTCAGGCCCCAAAGGCCGCGAAATCTCCAATTCGGGACAGCACGCAAGGATTCGATTCTCTCAAATCATCTCCATCTGTCACTCAGCCCACCACGACCTCCCACCGCGGACCCCATCCCAACTCGACGACATTCTTCTACTCCACCATCTAGCATTTCAGCGTGGATAGACCAACGAAACTGCCATCAAGATATGAGTCGCGTCGGCAAACTCGCCCCCGAAGTCAATAGGTACGGCGCTCTCCGTGCTCTTCCCCCGCGCCGGACCACCACGGTCCCGTGCCGTGGTGCTCCGTCTCCGCGCGCTCGGCGTCCGTGTCATACCTGGAATGTCTTGATTGCTAACGTATCTGCGGCATATATAGAGCTTTATTCGTAAAGAATCTAAGGTTGGTGATGCCTTCCTGTCGCCCCTGGCCGTCGTCACCGTCGTTGCCGCCCGTACCGTACAGTCATCGCTGACCATCCTGCTATAGCTACAACGTCACTCCAGAGGAGCTCTTCGACCTCTTCGGAAAGTTCGGGCCCATTCGGTATGGTTCCTCACTCTTTCTGTAATTGTGATATCTCGTACTAACCCCCTAACAGCCAGGTCCGGCAGGGCATCGCGAACAACACCAAAGGGACCGCCTTCGTTGTCTATGAAGACGTCATGGACGCCAAGCAGGCTTGCGACAAGCTGAACGGCTTCAACTTCCAGAACCGATACCTTGTTGGTGAGTACTCCAAGAAACAGGCAGGCGCCGCAGGCATCTACGTCGTCGCGCAGCACTCCACTCTATTGAATCATGACGGATACTAACTTGCATGTCAGTATTATATCATCAGCCCGAGAAGATGGGCAAGTCAAAAGAGGACCTCGACGCCCGCAAGGAGAATTTAGCGCAGCTCAAGAGGCAGCACGGGATCGATTGACAATCCGACGGGCCTGTGGACACGCCCCTTCAGAACCAACACCCTTCTGCAGGCCCGTCTCCTCTTTCCACATCCCCTCCCTCCGCGGGACACAAGACGAGCCCAAAGAAAGGCAAGCCGATGAGTACCGGTGGCATCCGAACCCCTCTCGTCAAACTCGTCCGCGGACTTCTTCCTACCGTGCCGGAGTGTGCCTAATGTTCTATCCAACCTTGGCTCCTCCGTGGACGTGCTCAATCGCACGTCTGATTTGGTACGGCTGGAGCGGCTTAGGGCTTGCCTAAGCTTTCTTCACAACATGACTACTCGTTTCGCTATGGAGTGCGCTTTCTTTTACGATTGTCACGGATTGGTCGGGTTTTGGCAGTTTGCTCCGGGGATCAGATTGAGACGATTCGGTCAATGAAATCGAGAGGCGCGGCACGTCAGCCCCTCTCATGGCCTTGTGCCTAGAGACAGCTAAACTTGTCTCTGAGCCGAGGACGGATATTATTTGGCGGACGACTACGGAGTACTTGATTGTTTTTCTAACGCAGCTCACCTCATTGAGCATTCCGGTTCGGGAGAGAATGCAAGAGGATGCCCAGTATCAGGGCATCCCAATATCCACTTCCCACGACTCAGACCGTCCCATCTTATGTGTAGAGTATTTGTGTCGCGTGCCCGGATCTGCCGTGATTGCCGTGATTGCCGTGATTACCGTGATGACCGTGGGAGACGGGATCAGATTGTCACCCTGGACTTCCAGTCTTTTGTCGTATGCCGGGACCAGCCCAGAGAGCAGTAAGGACCAGTAGTTGTCTTATATGATAGCCAAGTTCTTTTACGCATCAAGAGTCCCCGAGGTCTGCCGGCGCTATCGGCTTCCAGCGACCGGGGGAACATCCGCGATAACCTTGATATCGGATGCGGCAGCCACGCCTAATACCTTAATTATTCAACAAATGCTAAATGCCCTCTACCGAAGACCCCACCTGCAGATCTCAGATCGTTTTAGGGTGTGCCAAGGCATTCTGGCGCCGTGGAAGCGGTCAAATGCGCAGTTATCAGGCACCTGTTAAGGGCCGCATGCCGCCAATCAGGTGCCCCGGGTAATTGTAGCAAAGCCCCCTTCTCCCCTAACGTTACTGACTAAGAATTACGGCGTGCATCTTTAGGCTGTCTACGGCGAGACATTGAGCATCCAACTGTGCACTCACGCGACGCCCCCCAACGTCGGTCATCGCCACCGACTACCCTCCTTCTACTGCTCATCATTTCACTCTCGCTGGCGATGTGTTGATGGCTTCGCCCGACGTACGAGACACTCAGCCAGAAACACCTAACCACGGCACTTTTCCAACGTTCGTTCGTATCTCTAGTTTCGAGTCCTACTAGCCGGATCAGCAGGCGGAACCCAGCCAGCACGGCTCCTTGTGGCCATCCTTCTTTAGCCGCCCTCCTTGAGCCGCTGAGCTCATGTCTCTCCCATTTGCCCTAGCAGGGGCAGTTGCGAACGTCCTGCGTGATGTCCCGGCATCTGTTGAGTCCGCTGCCTTCGCGATAGCAACGGCCCCCAACTCTCCACCGATCGATGACGCAGCGATATCCACGATGACGAGCAGCATCGCCGCTGCAGCAGCAACCGGCACTGCGACAGCCGCGTCGCACATCGACGACTCGAACGGGGAGTGTAGGCTGCTGGGCCCCTTCGCCATCCTCGTGCAAGCGGCCCTAGGCGCCCTGGCGCTGCTCGCACTGGTCTATAAGAGGTGGAGGGAGAGGCCGCAGCGACCTCTCAAGATCTGGTTCTTCGACGTCTCCAAGCAGGTGTTCGGGTCGGTGCTGGTGCATATCTCGAACATCTTCATGTCCATGTTGACTTCGGGCCGCTTCTCCGTCACGCTGGAGCCAGCCGTCGTGCAGGCAGCAGGGAGGCTCCTCAGGAGGGACGACTACACCCCCAACCCGTGCTCGTTCTACCTTCTCAACCTGGCCATAGATGTATGTCTCACCCAGATGCTATTTCCGTCTTGGTCCTCTTGTCTCGGAGGGTTCCCCATGTGGCTGACGTTTCACAGACCACCCTTGGCATCCCCATTCTCATCTTACTTCTCCGCATCTATACGGCACTCGTGTCGTACACGCCGCTGGGCAAGCCCGCGGAGTCGATCCAGAGCGGCAACTATGGCCAGCCACCGCGGGTGTGGTGGTGGCTGAAGCAGTCGGTCATCTACTTCTGCGGGCTCATGGGCATGAAGCTTTGCGTGCTCGTCATCTTCCTCACGCTACCTTGGATCTCGCGCGTCGGTGACTGGGCACTGGGCTGGACGGAGGGCAACGAGAAGCTGCAGCTGGCCTTCGTCATGATGATCTTCCCGCTCATCATGAACGCGCTGCAGTACTACATCATCGACTCCTTTATCAAGAAGCAGCCGCCCCGCGACATCGACGAGGCCGAGATCCCCACCGGCGGCGCCTACGAGCACCTAGCCGAGAGCGGCGACGACGAGTCGTCGATGGAGCTGGACGACGAGGAGGACATTAAAGATGTGCCTACCAGCAAGTCTAAGGCGGCCAAGGACGAGTCCCGCGAGTACGACCCAGAGACGGATGGACACACGCCGACTATCATCTCGAGCGGCTCCAGCCAGACGGATGAGGGAGGCAAGGTTCCGGAGGACCTGTTGCCGCGCAAGTAACCCTGGCTTACCTATTCGTTGTTCTGAGCTTCGTCGACTGCACTTCGGCGTTCTCTCTTTCGTCCCTGGCTGGCATTACAGGGGTTTTATACACGTTGAGGCAATGGTCCTTGGACCGTTGCACCGCGGTAGCACACGCATCTGATGGCGTCTGGTGTCTCATAGCGTCTGATAATATCATAGATTACTTTCTTGCGAAGCCACACTGGATTTCGGTGGTCCCATGTCAGGAGTTCCGTGACTGTACTATGTAAAGAGCTCATGCGTCCCTAGCCCTTCTCCCATATCAATTCTAGCTTGCGGTAATCTCTCGATCCTTTACAGTCGACCGCAACGAGTGACGTCTCCTGTCACACCATGAAGAATCTATCCAGTCTATGATGGGATAAGTACGACAGCTTTGTCCCCAATGCTGACGTTGCTTCCCTAACCCCCGCTGCAGCAAGTTGTCTCCCCTACTGGCCCATTGCTTCCAACAGAATTCGACCAGTTGCTATTCCTGATTTCCAGACGCCAACCTAGACAGGCTGAGCCTTCCGATTGTATCTTTGCCGGTAGTCACCGGAGAGACGCAGTTTCGCTCGCAAACATTGTGTCTGTCTACCTCTCCGCGCATCCAGAGTCTCATCTTCCTTGAGTCTACGGACGGCAAGCATATGCTTTTCGGCTTGACCAGCGCGAGAGAAACTGCGCACACCGAATGATTGAGTCATGAAGGCAAACGCGCAAGCATGCCCTGCATAAAATAGGACTCATCATCGAACTTGATACGGGTTCTGATGCGATGTAAAAGACGACTTGCTTCTTACAAACGCCTATAGATCGGTGATCACCCTCATCATATATAGCGATATGAGCCTACCTGGATAACGAGCAGGGCCTGCCTCCACTGGATTTCAACTGGGATGGCTTCAAGCTCATGATACACTATTTATAACAACCAACATTATTATACTTCGCTGGCCCTCCACAGAGCTTGATGTTCGTAACACAGCTGTCTTGCCTGACTCTAAACTGACATATTGGCAAGAAATTCTTCAACTTAGCACAGCGCTTTGGCTAATCATTTTCGCCTGGCTCGCCAATATCTATATTTATCCCTGTACGGCCACTGAGGCCGTCATCAACTACGCAGCCAAGTACTGCGCAAAGGCCGAGAACCGTACCGAGACGTGCGCCACCCTGGCAGAGGAGATTCTCCCCCGAGCGGCCGGATCAAACCCACTCCTATCCTTCGTCTCAACGTTGATGAACAAGTTGACCGGGGAGAGGGATTAGCCGGCCCAGGAGGTCTGCTATCTCCTCCTTGGCCTCCCCTTTCACGTTAACTCCCGGACCGTACGGAACGTGAACTGCCGGCCGCTGGCCCAGCAGGGCTCGGCGGTCGAGATTGATTAACAGGGAATCTTCCCCTAATCACATCCTTCGTTTCGTAGGGAGTCCTTGCTCTTTAGTAAGGAACCAAGCACGAATGTACATCAGGATGATAGGAATACCACTCATGAAAAGCGACACTCTGCCCATGGGCACTACAGCTCTCTGAATTTCTTACGGATCCGATATTCACAACAACAACAACATCAGTGGCTACTCCGTGTCAGAAGCCCAGCGGTTTAAGAGGCCGATTCCCTTGCATTGACCGAGGAAACCTTGGCATCCTGGGCATGGGCAAAGAAGATACGGCATACTTGGTCCTCGGCAGGGGTTGTGAATAAATCTGACAGCCTCCGATATTACATTGCATTCCGCCATGGACTGAAATACTACTCTTGGGTCTCTTCAGGGACACGCAAGCTTCTAACAGCACATCGACACTATCGTCAGTAGCAACGGGACTTCTTATACACTTGCGTTTGGGGGAAACAACATGCCGACGCTACCTACAGACAAGGACGGGAATGATGACGTTCTCTGGCGGCACAAAAGCAGATCGGAACAAACACCATGAGGACTACCCACAGTGGCCACAGGGTTAAGCCTACCCATTGACGTCCCGTCATCAAATACATCTCTACCGAACCCCTAACCAGACTCTACTCTATCGAACAACCCGACATTGTCTCGTCGTCGACGTCTGCCTCCTGCGTAGACATGCGGTACATCCTTTCCTGCTCATCCTGTCCAGTATTCTCGCATCTTAGCGTCACGCCTACCTAGTCATCACGTAGCCATGCATCTCGCAGAAGCATTTTCACGGCCATCTCACCGAATCGCTCGTCCCTACGACCCTCGTCAAGACATTTGGGTGCAGGATACTAGTGCTAGAACTACAGTCTAAGACCAAGTAAGCGCTCGCATCCACACGTCGCTATAGGGCGATGAGGACTGACCTCGCGTAACGGCACCAGGAAAGTAGGCTCCTCGAACTACCTCGAGAAGACAACCAAGAGGCTAAGGAGCGAGACACGGAAGACAGGGTACAGACACTGTACAGCGCGCTACATGTGCCATGGGTTGACAGGATGCCGCAAACGCTTCTCGTAACCGAGGAGGGGGGCGGGGGGGCCGACGGGACTGACAAGGCGGTAGATGGCGTCGTAGACGATGATGACGCGCGCAGCGACGGCAGCGACGAGGGCATGGACGATGACACTGCGAGTCCGGAGGGCATCAACGAGGCTGTACACGACAACGAGAATGTAGACACCAAGGGCGCGAACAGCGATGGGTCTGCGGGCGAGCGTGAGGGAGATGATGCGGACGAGTACTCGGGCCCCTCTACACGTAACCCGATCACATACTTTGGCTTCCATGGAACGCTCATTTTGTTACGAGACCCTGGCCGAGAAATCGACATGATCAACCCCGAGTTGACTACCTAACATACCGTTCCGACCAGAGCCGCTCGCAGTGTCTGTCCTCAACACAAACGCTAGATTCTTCGCCTACAACTGTTCTCCCGTGGCCGGTGGGAGTCTGAGCGAAGAGAAAGGATACTCTACTAAACGTCAGAATGGGATTCAGACGAGGGCAGATACCGACACTGCACCCAATTACACTGTCCTGGAGACCCTCGTGAGCGTGACACTCACGACACCACCAGGTAACGGATACAGGAACTCCGAAGACTCGAAGCAATCAACCCTAGAGACGGCCACCAGAATCCGATGCTGGGGGTCCGCACTGGCTCAGCAGAAACGGGGAATGTTCTGCTCTGCTGGAAAAGGAGCCGTCGGCATGGAAACTAGACAAACGACATGAGAACCGAGACCGGAAGCATCCCCGGACGGAGAATGAGGAGGAAGCAGGACAATCATCTGTTCAGTTACATGGAGGTGGCAGCGCAATTTCTTCCCTAGCTGAAAAGGAACGATCGAAAGGTCAACAACTGGTGGACCAGCAACCTTCGACGCTCAGACTCCCAACTGACCAAATTTCTCAAAAGCGCTCGCCCAGGACGCCCAAGTGAGGACACCGGGGTTCCAAAGAATCGACGCCCCTTGCCCGGCAAGCCACAGCGGTGCGAAACGAAACCCCTTCTCGACATTCGTAGGAGCGTTCGCAATGGACCACTCAATAGTTGAGGCCCGAGATCCCCTCGCTCCATTCCGTGCCATCACATGACTGGCAATGACTGGCTTCAGGAGCCAGAGTTGAAGCGGCCTGAGCTCTGCTCGTGGAAGCAGAGCGGCAAGACCTGCGTGCTGCGGGAGCCGTGGGGGGCTCCCATTGGCTGGTTGTGGCCAGCAGGGCCTTTGGGCCTTAGGCTCCAATATATCACGTGTAGATTAGATACCGCCCGGCAGAACAGCAGGGCCCCACTCCCGGGGCCCGTGGCCTTCAGCCTTCAGCCGGGCCAGGCTCCAGCCCTTCTCTCTCTCCATACAATAATTCTATCTATTACCTTCAAAATAGCCTTTCATAGGAATAACTGGTGATATCCCCCTATTGCGCCCTCAGCACTGCGGGCTTTGCATACTTCATCATGTCACGCGTCCCTGAACAGGAGCGGCCAACCTCCATGGCTCCCGTGACTTTGGTGACGTCCTCACCCGTTGGAATCGACTTCGGAGCCATTGTACTTGGCCAGCGCATCGCACACACTTCACTCTAGGCTAGTGATGACCGGAGCGAATCATGGTTGTAGGCGGCAGGAAAGGCGTGCACGGAGACATGGCGAAATGTAGTATTTGGTACGATATGCTTCTTCACGGCACTAGATACCAATATAGACAACTCGCACACTTAGCCGTGCGTGCAGCAAGACCTCCCAGGCTGCTGGCTGAACCGCCACTCTTGTCAGGCGATGTGCGTCCCTGTGTCGTCCCCTAGGGCCACCAAGCGTGAACCACCATCCCAACCCGTGGGCTGCTATCCCCATATCCGACGGAGCCCAGCATCAACGTCCACCCCCAGCAGCCACCACCTCACTAACAGCCGCACCCACCCAGTAGTCAAAGGGCCCCCTCTCAGTCGACAGATAAGAGAAAATCGAAGTGAAACATGCCAACTCCGGCCGACAACTGTAGAAACACCTTCGCACATGAACTCCAAAGACGTCAATGTCCAGATAGAACCAAGAAAGGAAGAAAGAAGGAAGTGCTAAAACAAGCAGCATGCTGTTTTTGTATCCACCAAGCTCCGCCCGATGCTTCGTCTCGTTCTCTCTCCAGGATATATCCTCCTCTGAGATCCATGTAGAACGCATACAAAACGCCCATGAAGAAGCGACATCCATCATGACCTTGCCTCAGCCGAAGGGTTAATCCACGACACCGCGTTATGACGTGATCCTCAGCGACATAAGCGTCCACTAGGCCACCCACAACCCTTACCAGCCGCCCTGAGCCCGCGAGTTATCCGTCGCAGGCTGGTACGCCTTGTAACCCGGATACGCCCCACCTCCACCCTGCGCGCCGCCCTGACCGCCGCCCTGCCGGCCCTCGCTCGGGCGCCGCTCGTACCCGTCGTCCTCGTACGCCTGCGGCCTGCTGAACCCGGAGTTGAAGTCGAACCCGCCGCTGTTCTGCAGGCTCGATGGCGACGCCGGCGCCTGGTCGTACGACTGCTGGCGCCTGGGAGCGGCCAGCGGCCGGGAGGAGGACGAGGAGTCGGCCGAGTACTGCCGCTCAGGCTGGCCGCGCGGATACGCCGCCCGGCTGCCCTGGGGAGGCGGGTACGGCCGACCGTTGTTATTGTTGTAGTTCCGGCCGGCGCCAGCGAAGTCGCCCTGTTGAGGGGCCGGCGACCGGCGGTCGGTGTAGGGCGCGGGGAAGCCGTAGTCGCCCTGCGGGGCGGGGGACTGCCGCACGCGGCTGGGATAGCCGGCGGCGCCCTGGGGACCGGGAGACTGCGTGGTGCGCGCTGGGTAAGCGCCTCCCTGCGGGCCGGGCGACTGAGCGCCGCGGCCGGGATACCCGGCGGCGCCCATCATGTTCGGACCACCCGGCGATCGGCGCCCGGGTCCAGGACCATAGCCCTGGTTCATGCCCGGTGCGCCGGCAACATTCCGTCCGTAGGCGTTGTTGCCATACTCCTGGGACTGTTGGCCCTGGTAACCTTGGTCCATAGGCGGCGGTCCATAGCCGCCGTTTCCGTACTGCTGCGGTGATCGCCTGTCTTGCCCCATAGCCGGTATCGCACCTGCTGGGACAACGCCGTAGCTCTGGTCCGTGCCGAAGGAGTTCTGGGACTGGCCATATACTCCCGCAGTCTGGTTCTGCATGCCGTAGGGATCAGCTGTCGCAGGAGCGCCGGCACCGAAATAGCCGCTCGCCGCAGCCTGACCACCTTGGTGTCCGTAAGGACTCCGGCTGTCCGGCGTCACGGGGCTCACAGCTCCAGGGGTAGCCCCCGTCATGAGAGGAACCGCCTGCGCGCTGTTCTCGGGCTTCTTCAGCTGGTCCATCTCGACCGCCTCTTCTTCCAGCAGCACCTTCTTGCTGCCGGCGCCCTCCCAGCTCGGCATCTCCGGCAGTGCGTCCTCGCCGCCCTTCTTGCTGACGTCGAATTCCGCATACTGCGGTGGCTCCACCGCCGCAGCAGTCGCAACCGGCGCCCGAGTGGGCGCGATGGCTCCCGCGGTCATGGGGGCCTCGGCGCGGTAGCCCTGGTTCGGTGGTATGTAGGGCTCGTCAAGGTACTTGTGCCTCTTCCCGCGCGGGGGATCACAGCACCCGCAGCAGTCGCCGCAGCACTTGAGGCACTGGCAGCACTCGCAGCAGCAGGAGAGGCCGCAGCAGAGGCAGCGGCTGATGCAGTACACCACGGAGAGTATTATGAGGCCGCCTATTACTATCACGGCGATTACCGGCCACCTACAACGTTTGTCAGTCGCCACGGCTAGGGGAGCAGAGGGCGGCAGAACTTACTTGCAAAAGGAGGCCTTCATGCAATTGTCCCAACTTGAGAATGCCGTCTTGACGTCTGTGATCTTGTCCTGTGCATCAGTGATGACATCTCGCCTCTCCAGCGCGGGACGTAAAGAAGCAATCAACAAGTCGACTGCACTCCTCCTCAGACTCCTCTCCATCGCGATGTTTATTGAAGGCATGATGGCCCGCTCTTTTGCGTTGTACAGTGAGCTTAAGGTCTCAACGACCCACACAAGCTATTATTTCGGTGCAGGTGGACAATGGGCGCAAATAAGGTTGTCGAATAGTAGCGAGTGCTAGGGACCCATTATGGGATGCTCCGACGCGGCGTTGATTGATATGATCGTCCTGATATTTCCTTCGCGTTTACAGCCTGATATCGTTGGGTACTGCTCGAGCTGTTGACCGGGTCGCTGGAGCAGATATTATTCACGATCTGGCACAGGTCGTCTTCGAGAAAAGAGAGAAGCGTTTAGGACAATGGCGTCGTGGTCGTGGTCGTGCAGTGATCGTAAAAAGCGAACGTGTCGATTCCAAGGTCGAAATTACAGCGGATCGTTGAAAGTACAGGAGATTCGAGAGATGCGGCCAAGGGGTGTAGTAAAGGGATCGCGACGACAGGACGAGAGAGCCTCGAATTGCGCCCTCGGCTGGTCTTGGCTGAGGGTTGAAAGAGGGCTGTGCAGCCACTTTTGGCGCGCCGCAACGCTCACGGTCCGGTCAGATGCTCCCCAAAAATAACCTCGTCTTTCTGTCTCTCGAGGCTCAGACCGTGCGGTCTGCTGCTTATTTTTCCTGGGACTTGATAGCCGTCTGTCCGTCTAGGTCAGACCTGCAGCCGAAAGATGGGATGGCACTCGGCCAGAGAAGGGCTCGTAAAGGAACGACTACGCTAATCGAAGCGTGAGGGGGCGAGGTAATATCGTCAGATGTAGAGCTGAGACAAGGCCATTAAACGAGCGGGTAGAGGCAGCCCCTTCCGACTGTCTGATCCCTTCAGAATCCCACGAAGGAACGACAATGGACACGGCGAAGCAACACAAGAATGAGGGTGGTGTTGTTCGCTGCCCACAACTAAGGAGGGATGGCAGGCAGAGAAGAGAGAGTGGGTGAGTGAGTGCCGGATGCAGAACCGACGCGAGAAAAGGAAGGGGTCTGCGGGAAAAACGCCGCATGCAACGGCAAATTCAGGAGGGCAGCGACAACACAGAAGCGGCCCCGGCACTTGTTCGTGATAAGCGAGCCTTTGGCCTGTGGGAGATGGGAGATGGGGCCCTGAATTGTGATGCAGCGCCGCCTTTCCCCCTTTGCTGCAGCGTTCCAAGGCCCCTGTGGCCCCCCAGGCCGGCCAAGATTAACATCGACACAGCGCTGGTGTTTCCGGTCCCTGCTTAGCGGCGCCCGGCGATGGAAGCGTGCCAAGCCTGTTTTAGGTAAGCGAGGACCCTTGAGAGGCAGGGGAGGCAGGGGAGGCAGGGAGACATCCGGCGCCGGCGGAGGAGGATGTGAGACCAGGGGGGGGCTGGGGGGAGCGGGGTGTGATGACTTCAGGGTGCATTATATCACGTGCTATATAGCGTAGGTACCTAAGGTAGTCAAGCAGAGGGACAGTTTGCTTTGCTTGCTGCTGGAGTCCTGCGAGCGAGTCTAGCTTAATCCGGGGCGAGGATCCGCCGGTCTCTATTTGCGCCGGGCCACGGCTACTGGCCAGCGGTCCCAACCACGCAGCCAAGGAAGCTGAGAGGAGGCCTCATTGCCACCGTCGTGGAATCTCGTGGCTCGTCGAGGCACTGTGTAAGTGTACCGCGTATACCTACGGAATACGCCGTATTTCTCCAAGGAACCCGGTGGGCGCAGCGCCGCGCCCGCCCGACCTTCCCGCATGGACCTAGATAGCCAGTAATATTGCGCGACCGGCCCAAGAGGAGGGTGCAAAGAGTTGCTCATTTGTCATTGCTGAAGCAATTAGCTCTAGAATACATTAACAGTAGTGAATCGATGTTCGTTAATCCTTGAAGAAGGCCCTCGGGGTTGCCCTACGAGTCCTCAGGTGATGAGCTCCATGACCGGACGTCCCAGACAGCTCTGTTGGCCGCCTGTTAATCGTCGATCGTTGAAGCTGACCTGCCTCGTATCCCCTCGTACTCCTGCACTCAAAAGTGGGCATCAACACAACCGTGCTCTGGCCATTGCCAGCCTGCCTAGAGAGACCTAGTCCGTGACTGATATCCGTAACGCCAGACCCTGTCCCGGTATCCACGGAGTCGCTTCCCTCCTCCGATTCAAAGAATCCCAATCGCAAAGTCTCCAGCCCACGCCTGCACGACACTTCACCTCCAGCAGCTTAGCGCTTGGCCGGAGGCGCGCCCGCGGGAGGCTCGTAGTCGTTGTCGCCGCCTCTTGGGTAGTACGAGTTCTGCGGCTGCTGCAGCGCGATGCCCTGCTGCTGCTGCGGCGGGCCCCAGTAGCCCTCGTTGGGGTTGTACGTCGTGCCCGTATACTGTGGCTGCTGGCTGTACTGCGGCGGGGGCGGGGGAGGCTGCTGGTAGCTGTTGTAGTTGGCGTTGTTCTGGTAGCCGGGTCCGAACTTGGGTCCCAGCCAGCCGGTGCCGTAGCGCGGCGCCAGCCCTTGCCTCCGGCGGCGGCGGTTGCTGAGGCAGCCGAGCAGGACGATGACGGCGAGGATGAAGACGATGACGACGCCGGCGAAGACCCAGCGGCCCCACCAGTACCAGCCCGAATTCCTGTAGCAGTAGCCGCCTGAATAGTGGTAGCCGGACGGGCACATGCTGCAGCGAGAGATGTTAGTCAGTGCTTTTGGGAAGGAGAGTTGCGCGTGTGCGATTTGGGACGGGTTTGCGGGCTTACGCTCTCTTGGCCAGATTGGCCAGGTCGGCAGTTGGCGCCATACTCTGATAACCTCTGGTGGTGATGCCCTCTTTATATCGATATGCGACCGATCGAGGGAATGGGGGATTAGGTTGACGATGTGGTGTTTGATGGAAGCAGGACAAAATGATGGTGTGTCTGCTCCAAATGATAAAAGGTTGCTGAGACGCAAAAAAAGGTTATTGATGGGCCAACAAAGTAGGCGGGATGGATGCCAATGGGCTTTATGAGAAAAGGCGAGCGACCTTGGCAGGAGGAGCAGCCAAGCATACGTAACTGGCGGGGAGAGACGATGACAGCTAGTGACCGGTGGCGTGGTCTGTGTGTGGCTGTGTCTCCTGCCCTCTTTGTTTCCCTCCGCACCCGTAGCATTGCCCGCCTCCAGCCTCTGAGACACCTTCAAAGTGAAGTGCCGACAGTGAATAATTAGCTAAAATCCTCCCTTGTCAGCTCTCTTCGATTGTTATCTTTTCTGTAATTCAACTGATATTCCAAATCACTCGGTCACTTCTGCGACTCGACTGCATCATTTGCATCGCCGGAACCCGAAGGCAGGCAGTCAGTGCTCCATCGCCAAGTGCCGAGACCACTTAGCCTATCACTGCCCCAGAGGTTGAGTAAAGTATCCGGTCCACAGGAGCTCGGCCTAGACCTAGACTGCCATTTTCCATGACCTTGGGAGCAAGAAGTACCAGCAGATGACTCTGGTCCATAGGATTACGCACCCTGAGGTGATAACGGCCGTCCCGGATGGGCGCACTCGCAGCGTGACACGGAGCCCATTGAACCCATAGTGACTACGGAATAAGGCACCATTAGCAGCAGCTGACCCGGCCGGGTCGGTCGGTGGGGATTCCGGGGATGGAATCTTCGATGATGCTAGTGTAGACTGGCTGGGACCATTCGAGGCGTTGCTGGCTGGCTGCGCCTGGCAGTCAGCCTTCCATTCACTTTTCCAGAAGGTCATCCATCACCAACGGAGCCGTCCTGATGACAGCTGCCAATTCCACTGCCTCCCAATGATCTATGGTATTAGACCTGACTTACCCTTGTAGGAGCTATGCGCCTCAATGATTTGAGATTGCTTCCCTGAGCCATGTCAGTGTCGCTGCCAACCTGTCACATGTATTGCATTGTTCTGTAGGCATCCACCTCGTCCGGCTTCCGCCTTCATGAAACATCCGGGGCCGAGTCCTGGTGCCCAGAAGCCCGGAATCACCATCTCTCGTATCCGTGGCCGCTCTGCAAGTGAGCGCGTAGCAGTGAGCGTAGAAAGAACAAACACTGTCGTCCTGTGCCAGAAGAGTGGCATGCGGATAGTGAGAACGAAGCGCGCCTCATACGGTCAGCTCGCCGGACAGTTCGGTGGCCTCTCCGGCCGCATGTTGCCAGGGTCAAATCCTCCTCATGCCCTCCTGCTGACGCATCCAACGAATGGACGCGAGAGCAGGCGACAGACGCATGCACAACAGCACAGCAATACGGAGTAGCAGTAACACATCATGTATGTACGTCCACGTCAAAGGCGCATACGCGCCATCGCGCCCTCCCAATTGGCGTCAACGTTTTTTTCCCATCCTGCCCAGTTCCCTAGTGCATATGCGCCTGCTCGCCCCCTCTAGCTGCTATGGGAACTCACTGCTCGACGCACACAGTATAGTAGTAGGTAGGTGCAGAGCGGAGGGGGTGAAAAGCGAAACAGAGCGGGAAGAAGGGCCCCAGAATGGAGGGGGAACTGCCAGCGCATCAGGGAGCCAAAAACCCCCCCCAACTTTGCGGGAAAGGAAAGGAAAGGGAAATGGTCGGTTCTGTAGCCAATCAATCCGGCCACGGCATATGCAGAAGGGTTCACGCTGCTGGCTCTTCGTTGGCGAACGCATCGCGCATCTGCCAACTCATCAAAAGTGGTCTGTGTGTAAGGTAGCCCGGCCCCCTTCAAGTATCCCCCAGGTGCCGCTCCGTTCCTGGGAATCCTTTCGATCCTCGCTCTTCTTCTTTGAGAAAGCAGCTGGCGTCTGTCATGTGGCTCTCGATTCATAGTGCTTTCGAGGACTTTGCATCCCTGTTTCCCCCGTCTTCTCTCTCTCGGTGAAGGCGAGGATCTGCCTTTTCCTTGGCACTACCTTGTCGCTGGGGACGACCTCAGACACCTTGTCAGACACCTAGACAGGGAAGCCCGAGCTCTGCGCACCCTTGACTCTCCCCTCCGCTTCTTCGCCTTTCATATCTCAACACAGATCAGCTTCTCTGTTGATGAGGCCATATTCTAGGCGCATTGCCCAGAATGATTATTTCGAACAAGCTGCCATTTTATTCAAATCTGTTCTCATGTAGCATTGTCGTCATCGTCATCATAATTCTCGGCCTCCTCCATCTCCCTCTGGCGTACCAATCACATCCTCTCCACAAGCAGCACGGCGAGCACGTCCTGCTTGCATGCTCCCGGAGGCAGTCCTCCTCTCAGACCCTTACAGAAGAGACATTAGATGGTGTGGGGAGGCAAGCGCCAATCCTCTATGCGTCAACAATCATCCGTTTTCTCTCCCTTCGCCAACCGTCGCCACTGACTGAAGAAACCTGGGGGAGATAGAAAGAGATGGTCTTGATGTCTTGATGTGCTGGAGGAAAAATGCGCGCAGCCATCCAGGTCCCCCCCGCGTGAACGTCGCAAGAGAGCTATATATATATATATGTCGATCGGTCGTTGCCGGCCGGGATGTGAACCGTCTTTCCCCCGGAGGTGTCGTCACTGTTATCATGAAAGCGAAATTCCCGCTTGCGCCAAAAAAAAAAGACCAGCCTACCAGGCTGTGCACTGTGAAAAGAATCGCGTCGTTGAGGTTGAAACGATGGCGGGCCGAGCAAGGGCAAATCCCTTGGTGCCTCACTTATGCGCCCACTTCACCAACCACTGCAAGACGGCGTCGAGGTTGGTCTCTTCTTTTGCGCTGATGCCATAGCAGGATACTTCACGCCCACCGATGGCTTTGAGGTCCATTGCGTCGATTAATGCGTCGACCGACAGCTTGTTCTCGAGGTCGCATTTATTGCCAAGCACAAGAAGAGGGATGCCCTCGAGGGTCGGCGACTGCATCAGGGAATGCAGCTCTTCTCGCGCTATGGGCAGCGCATCTACGTCGGCAATGTCGACGATGAAAACGATGGCATTCACTCCTCGGCAATATCTCTCCCACATGGTCCGGAAGCGAGGCTGTCCGCCTAGATCCCAGCACTTCAGAGTCACGAACCCATGCTGCAACTTCTTCATGTTGAAACCAACAGTCGGTATGGTACTACGTTGCGCACCCGTCAGCGACGAACACAGGCCGGCGCCGCGACTGAGACACAGCTCGTCTCGATCCGAGACACGGCACACTCGATCGGTTGAAGCCAGCTGGGAAAAGGGGATCGGGGTTGAGGCTTACTCGATTGTGAACTCGCCGCCCTGGGGTAGTACGCATCAGTGATCGATCGTTGGGTCTTTGGGTCTGCCGAGCACCTACCGCTAGCACTCTTAAAAGCGAGGTCTTGCCCGCGTTCTGAAGTCCAAGAATAGTGACGTCCATCTCAGTCGCCCTATCAATGGATGTTAGCGTGGCTACAAGTTTGGTGCGGGGGAGCCATGAGCCTAGGAGCCGAAGCGAAGAGGGACGGCGTCGGCCTCTCTGCGCAAAAGCTTGGGCAGGCAAGCTTGCATCGACCTACCAGAACCTCCTCATGATCCACTCGTATAGCTTGCGGAACAGCGACATCATGCCGGCTTTTTCAGATCCTATGCTAGGATCCAGTTCGGGCGACAAATTGCCTCGGGGGCTCGGGTGCGTGGGACCTCGAAAGCGTGCAGGAGACCGCGGGTTGGAGCTTCTCGTAACAGGAGAGACGGTGAAGGACGGCGGATCCGATCTCTTAAGTATTCAGCGCACGGGTATTTCGTTGAATATTACGCAGGGAGAGATATCTTGTATGACTGCCGTAACCGACGCGCCCAGCAATTTCGCCAGCAAGAAAGCCTCAAGTCTTTGTGATCGGTGAAATGTGTGAGCAGCCGGATCGTAAACGCAGAGAGGTAAGGTAAGGTAGGTGACGCCGGGCGAGAAGCACAGATTCCCCACCTTGATTATGGGTGCACAACGATGCCGTGGAGGTAAGGTTGGACCGTGCCTCTGTGGGAGCTAGGAGGGTCAACCCTGCAAGTTGAACCTGGCAGCGGCTAGGGAGGACCAGGGTCCCATAAGTTCGCCGGGCTGCGGTGGAGCTGCAACGGCAGAACTGAGAACAGACGGCAGGAAACGCGGGAGAACGGCGAGCGTGATCATCGACCGGGAACTGATTTGTGACAGCCACAGGCAGAAAAGTGCAGGAGGGGCTGGCGGGGCAGCAACCGCCTACGACGTTAAAGGTGTTGAGGCGCCGAAGTTGGCCTGGGTCGGAAATGACACCGGTCTGCCGTGGTCAGCTATATTAGACAGGTGCTGAGCACCGCGGTGGATGGGCTGCGCGCAAAGCACGTCTTGCAAGGAAGGTGGACGTTGCCGCCGTGGATGCTGCAGGTGGCGGACGGGACAGATGGGGATGTCTTGGGTCTGGGCGCTGCTCTGAGCTGAGCTGGTGATGATCTCTTGCCGTGTTCGTCGTGCGTCTGCCCGTCTGCTGTGGTGGGATTACGAGGGCATCCGATCCCTAAATCTAGGACAGAAGGTTATGACGACAGAACTTTTGGGATCGCACTGCCGAGAGAGAAAGAAGCCTCCAAACCGCGCGTGCTCCGGGACTTATGATCAGAAGAAAATTGCCAATTCTGCGGAGGAGCATAGGCCACCAACGGCGGGGTCAAAGCTCGGGATGATTGGGCAACCCCGGTTCGAGATGTGCCCCCAGTCGGAGAGGGCCAATAATGGCGGTAAGTTGTTTGAGGGCAGCAAGAGCGGACAGGCAGGCAGAATGGCTGGTGAGTATGTGCCGCGAATGGAGCACCAAGAGGGAGGCTGGAACCGACGTTTAAATGTTCAAGAGCAGGGAGTGTTGATGTTTTTGTGTTGACATGCCAAAGAGGCCGAAGAGGTCGCAGCAAGCAGCTATTATGACGGCTGGGAGGTCGCCTCCAGTTGGGCCACGCAGTTGGTTGGAGGTCGCAGCAGGTAGGGCAGAAGACGCAAGGCCGAAAGGCAGGCAGCATGTGTTATGCACGGCGGACAGAGGTTGGGCTGCAAGTCGATGCACGTCCTAGCAGTCCCTCGAAAGCTGGTTGGCCTGCGGCCGCGACTTTGGGCCTGGACGGCTTTTTGGGTCGTCATGTCGCGACGGTTGAGACCGGCTCGATGGCGATTTGCTGCGAGGCCGACGCGAGACGGTCCAGAGAAGGCCACAGGACGCCGCTGCACGCTCGGCACAGCCAGTCGTTTGCGCATTATGCTTCGGGGGCCGTCCGGGGGACGAGGCGCGAGAGGTGAGGCAACAGCGTTGAGATCATGCATGAGTACCAGCTTTAGTGGCCCTGGTCTATATGACGGCGGGATGCTGCGGGATGCTGCGCTTGGGTGCACGCAGGATGAGGTCGGGCAGAGAATGGCACGAGGCAAGATGTTTGAAGCGTTCGTTCACCTACGGTGTACATTATTGAAAGTACCTAGGCTTCTTCTCTTTCTTTTTCTTCTCCTGTCTGCTCCCTTAATTGCTCATACACGGCACTGGAAAGAACGGGCCTGAATCCATTCAATACCATCGGTATCTTGCGATGCTGCGATACTCTTCGGTAGTGTTGCCGCTTAGGCGATTTGATGCCAGGTACGGTGAAGATACTGGTGGAGGCGCCTCGCAGGGATGGCCAACCTTTACCGATGGGTGCCCCACAGCAATCGCACGTGACTCTTATCTTATCGTAAAAGTTTCCCAAAAAATTTTGGAGACGGGGAGGGACAAGAACTTCTCCCGCCCTGCAGAAACTGTTCGCTGTCTCGTGGGCATCCTCTGTTCCAGATCGCCGGACAAGGTTCCCTGCAATGGTCCTGTGGCAGAACAACTAGTGCGAATTGCTGTAGGAAGTAGGAGATCTCCAAGAGGTAGGCAGTCCATCCTCGCCTTTCAACCCCCAGCGAATCCCTTCCCCCCTCGTGATATCCCAAACTATTCAGACTTCTGCGGTTGTCTGCCATGGACTAAACAGTGCTCCTCCAGATCACCTCCGATCAACATGGCACCAGCGAAGACGAATCAGCAATGGGACCACGAGTACAACACTCTGCGTCGCGAGCATCTCTTTCGAAACCCCCCCACCGACCGCACTGCCTATCCGCTCCTCCAGACCGCGGTCGACCCTCATATCGAGTCTTTCAATGCCCTGTTCCCAGGGGACGGTCGGACAGGCCTGATCGCGCACGCAATTGCCGACATAGGCACCAAGATCTACTTCGATGCCGGTGATGCCTCATCAGGAGAGCGCAACAAACTTGCAATACGCTTCAAGGGGGTGACCGTCCAGAAGTCATATGTACCGCCGACGAACAAGTTCGCAAAAGTTAGAGAGATATTCCCGGCAGAATGCAGAGAGCGCCATGTCACATACCGAGGCAAACTCTCGGCAACATTTGAGTATAGTATAAACAATGGGGAGACAAAGGAGTTCATCCGTGAGCTCGGACAGATGCCGATCATGGTCAAGGTAGGTCTGAGTCGCTACTCTCGCGTCTGTGACTCTGACTGACAGGGCTTCAGTCCAACAGATGTCACTTGGAGGGGAACTCCCCTGCCCTGCTGGTGCAGCGAAAGGAAGAGTCGGAGGAGTTGGGCGGGTACTTTATCGTCAACGGGAATGAGAAGATTGTCCGAATGCTGCTGCTCAACCGCAGGAATTTCCCAATGGCTATTAACCGACCTAGCTTCCAGAACCGCGGCTCAGCATACACTCCGTACGGCATCATACTACGATCTGTCCGGCCCGACGAGACCTCTCAGACCAACGTCCTTCATTATTTAAACGATGGAAACGTAACCTTTCGCTTCTCGTGGAGGAAGAACGAGTACCTAGTGCCTGTCATGATGATTCTGAAGGCGCTCGTGGAGACGAACGATCGGGAAATCTTCGAGGGTCTGGTCGGCCCAGCTGGCTCTAAGGGCATCGAGAATACTTTCCTTACGGACCGCGTGGAACTTCTTCTACGCACTTATAAGACATACAACCTGTACAGCAAGACCCAGACGCGCGCATACCTTGGAGAGAAGTTTAGAGTGGTGATGGGCGTTCCGGACACCATGTCTCACTATGAAGTGGGAACAGAGTTTCTACGGAAGATCGTCCTGGTTCACCTGGGAAACGTTAACGTCACGGAAGAGCAGGACGCTGACAAGTTCAGGATGCTCCTTTTCATGATTCGGAAGCTTTACGCTCTCGTCGCAGGAGACTGTGCCGTCGACAATCCCGATGCGGTGCAGAATCAAGAGATACTGCTAGGTGGCTTCTTGTACGGACAGATCCTCAAAGAGCGCCTTGATGAGCTACTGTCAGTTGGGCTTCGGGTTGCTCTCCGCGACTACTTTCGAAGATACCCTACCAGGCGCTTTTCGTCGGATGAGTTCGCCAAGGATTTCCCGGCGGTCATTTTTAGGAAGACGACGGAGAATATTGGCCAGCCATTGGAGTACTTCTTGTCGACAGGAAACCTCGTCAGCCCATCGGGCCTGGACCTGCAGCAAACTTCAGGTTTTACGGTCGTGGCTGAAAAGCTCAATTTCCTCCGCTTCATCAGCCATTTCCGCATGGTTCATCGAGGCAGCTTCTTCGCCCAGCTTAAGACGACTACGGTGCGAAAGCTGCTTCCCGAATCATGGGGTTTCCTCTGCCCCGTCCATACCCCGGACGGCGCTCCCTGTGGTCTTCTGAACCATCTGGCTCACAAATGCAAGATCCTCACCACGGCAACAGATGTCTCGGCTCTCCCGCAACTCGCTGTGGAACTTGGAGTGGTGGAGACTTCGTCGGCTGCTACTGACGAGAGCGTTGTGGTCATGCTCGACGGCAAGGTACTAGGCTGGTGTACCCCTAAGGAAGCGAAGAGAATCGCGGATACCTTCAGACATTGGAAGGTCGAGGGTTCTCACGGCGTACCAATACAACTTGAAATTGGCTACGTGCCCCCGTCGAACGGTGGATCCTACCCTGGCATCTACATGGCATCTACTGCCTCCAGATTGACCAGACCAGTGAAGTACCTTCCGCTTGAGAAGGAGGATTTCGTCGGCCCGTACGAGCAGCCTTACATGTCAATTGCCGTTACTGAGCCCGAAATCATCTCTGGCCAATCCACCCATGTCGAGTTCTCCCCAACGAATATGCTCTCAATCTTGGCAAATATGACGCCCTTCTCGGATTTCAACCAGTCTCCTCGAAACATGTACCAGTGCCAGATGGGTAAGCAGACCATGGGCACTCCGGGGACGTCACTTCGGTACAGGACCGACAACAAGATGTACCGCCTGCAGACCGGGCAGACTCCTATCGTCAGGGCGCCGTTGCACAACGCTTACGGTTTTGACAATTTCCCTAATGGCACCAATGCTGTTGTGGCTGTCATCTCATATACTGGATATGACATGGACGATGCTATGATCATCAACAAGTCCGCCCACGAAAGGGGTTTCGGCCACGGTACGATCTACAAGACGAAGAAGGTCAGTCTCAAGGATGAGTCGCGCGCCCGCTCGACGACGAAGATTGAAAAGATGTTCGGATTCGCTCCGGGAAGCACAGTCCGGTCATGGCATCGCGACATGCTTGACGAGGACGGCCTGCCCTACGTTGGCCGCGAGGTCAAAGAAGGTGATGTCATCTGCGCTTGGCATACCGTATCCTTCGACTCCCACGGCAATCCCAGCAATAACGATCACATAACACACTTTGAGAAGTACAAGGACGCTGAAGTGGCGTACATTGAAGAGGTCCGCCTAATCGGGAACGAGAACGGAAATGAGCCGGCCCAGACCATATCTATCAAGTTCCGTATCCCTCGGTCTCCCGTCATTGGCGACAAGTTCTCCTCGAGACACGGACAGAAAGGTGTCCTCTCCCAGAAGTGGCACGCTGTGGACATGCCTTTCTCGGAGTCTGGTATTCAGCCGGACGTCATCATCAACCCGCATGCTTTCCCGTCACGAATGACAATCGGCATGTTCGTGGAATCCCTAGCCGGGAAGTCCGGTGCCCTGCATGGCCTTGCCCAGGACTCCACGCCGTTCAAGTTTGACGAAGACAACACTGCGGCCGATTATTTCGGTCATCAGCTAATGAAGGCAGGCTACAACTACCACGGGAATGAGCCGATGTACTCGGGAATAACCGGCGAGGAGTTCGCTGTGGACATCTACATTGGCGTCGTCTATTACCAGCGACTGCGACACATGGTCAACGACAAGTACCAGGTGCGGACGACTGGACCTGTGGTACCGACCACAGGGCAGCCTATCAAGGGTAGAAAGAGGGGTGGTGGTATCCGTGTGGGCGAGATGGAACGTGACGCTCTCATCGCCCACGGCACCGCTTTCCTCCTCCAGGACCGTCTCCTCAACTGCTCAGACTACTCTCGGACCTGGGTGTGTCGGACGTGCGGCTCCTTCCTGTCGGTGCAGCCGACGGTTTCGCCTTTCATCGGCAAGAGGAAGGCGGTCAACACTGTGCGCTGCAGGAACTGCGCCATACGGCTCGACGACGTGGAGGACCTGGACCTGACGAAACTAGAGGGGGAGATCTGGGAAGACGGACACGGGTACCAGTGGATCGGCGGCGAGAACACGACTGTCGTGGTGGTACCGGGAGCGCTCAAGTTCCTGGACGTGGAGCTCGCCGCCATGGGAGTGAAGCTGAAGTATAACCTGGATCCAAGGGACACCCCAAGGAAGGGACCTCTGAAACGTGTACCATACGACGGCGTACGGTTTGGAAAATCGGTGCAGACGCAGCCTCCGATGGTGGCTGCTTCATAGGGTGACGAGTTAGGTACGGGCTGGGGAACAGGGCGTTATGTGCACATACCTTAGATCATGAATCTGTTTGAACTGTCACGCTGGCTGCTCTTCACCACCATGATTCCCGAGTGACGGGTATAGTGCAATGTACCGTGAAGTTGCCCCGTCCGCCATACGACGGCAGCTTTGATGCTCTCAACATTCGTCCCACACCATATCGTCCCAACAAGCCAGCAGGCTCGAAGCGGGATGCAAATGCAAACAATCGATTTGGCAGTGTGAGACAGACATCGGTGAGGAGCACAATCATCATCTGCCTGGGTGCGAGCACCCGAGAGACGTGTTCCACAATGGCCCCAACGAGCCAGGTTTCTGCTAGATTCTGTGTTCCTCCCGCCATTTTCCGAGGCCGTTGGAGTCCGTAATATCACAGCACGACGTGACAGAGGGCACGCAACGCCGACCACCTGTACAACACCATCCGGGGTGATTGAATCTCTCTCTCTCTCTCTCGTACTAGGGGCGTAGCTGTACTGCAAGGTCTCCTTCGAGCTGAAAGGTCTCGGTCAGTGAGGTTTCTACACGTAACCGTGAGGTACCGGTTTTATATCCTCTTCCACATGTGCCTGGTCGTATCTGCTCGTATCCCTCATAGCAAACCCCGTTATTGGCACCAGATTGACACGAGCCGCGGAGGTTACCCGCACAGGGGTTAGTGAGGGGGGAGGAGACGAGGAAGGCGCGACCGTTGGACGGCTTCCGAAGGTTGTGACTTCCCTCTATATCTTCAGTCTGCCCACCTATGTTAGGTACCTTCACACTTGCAGCTCCTCGTCTGTGGATGGAAGTTCCGTTTTGTCTAGGTACTTGTCATGGCTGTACCTTTACATGGATGCTGTTCGATCTGTGTCTGTCCCTGTGTCACTCGCATCTTCTGACCCCTTTCCCTGCGCGTCCGGCCGCCCGTCTCTGCGTAATGGTCCTCTGCTTTCTCGACCATCTCCTTCTCCCCTCCTCAGTTTGGACAGATTGAACGTGAGATGCTCTGCTCATCAACCCTCTGGCGCCCGCTGTCCACTGTTGTCACCTCCTGTCTCCTCCAGTATCATGGGCCTGCAGGCGATATACTTGTGAGCCGCCGGTTGATCTGCCCTGGAAAGCTGTCAGAAGCCGCATTTTGTCTCCTGGTTACATAGTCTTCAGACCTTCCCGTTCGCACGACCGCGCTTCTTTCGCTGCCAGACTTCGTCTGCCTCTGCTTCTGGAGTATCGATTCTTCAGGTTACATCCCAACATGGCACTGCTCATCTTCGCAGCACTCGTTCTGTTGAGACTTACCTCCGAGGTATCATGCGCATCCTCGGGAGAGTACGACTACGGCTTCGATGTCAACAGGATAGTCAGGCGCCAAGCCTCATCGCAGCAGCAGCCCTTTGTTGTGACAGGCCTGCCTCGAGTGAACGGTGTCACGCCACTTCGAGAGGAGATCCGGCAGCTGCAGAAGAACAATACAAAGTGGACCCTGTACATCCTGGCGTCGAGTCTCATGCAATACACGGATCAGGCACTGCAGGTGTCATTTTTCCAGATCGCAGGTAAGATCCACCGCCCCTAATTAATACCGCCGTCAGCAGACACTTGTAAACTAATCATATCTAAGGCATACACGGCGTCCCTTTCGTCCCTTGGGGAGGCGTGCAGCCAACTCCCGGGAACGAGAATAGCGGCTACTGCACCCATATGTCGGTGCTCTTTCCGCCATGGCATCGACCGTATCTGGTTTTGTATGAGGCAAGTTGGGAAGGCTGTCTCCGAACCTTTAAGGGCTGAGAGGACAGGATATCGGATGATTCTGACCAGCTCTCAGCAACTAATGTGCAACTTGGAACAATGGATTGCCTCGCTCTATTCGGGCAGTGATAAGCAACGCTATCAAACAGCTGCGGCTGAGTGTCGGATCCCGTACTACGACTGGGCGATCCGGCCTCCTCGAGGAGAGAGCAGCCTTCCATTTAGTATTGGAGGCAGCCATTTAGTCGATGTGGCTGGGCCGAACGGCATTCAAAGCATATCGAATCCTCTATTCTCATACGAGTTCAAGCCACCTAATGGTTCAATATTCATCACCTCGCCGGTATGTTCATTGGCTGTCCGACGAGACCTTGACCCCTTTCTAAGAAGATTGAAACTAGTGGGACATGTGGAATAGGACTCTGAGAGCGCCGACAACATCCACAGCCTCAGCGAGATCCAATAACTCCGAGGTAGGAGTTCAGCTTGCCGCAAATCTACCGTCCTTTCAGCAACGACTATACAACCTCTTTTCGAACTATGGAAACTATACTACTTTTAGCAATGAAGCATGGATACCTCAGGGCCAAGAATCCGAATATGACTCCATCGAGTCTCTACATGACACCCTCCATACTATCTTAGGGGGCACAATGGGCCAGATGGCTTATATTCCGTTCTCCTCGTTCGACCCTATCTTTTTCTTACATCACGCTATGGTTGACCGGGTCTTCGCCATGTGGCAGGTGCTTTACCCCGACCAATGGGTTAAGCCGCAGCCAGCGAAGATGAATTCCTATACGACTTCCACCGGCCAGATTCAAGATTCGAAGACGCCCCTGACACCCTTCTATGCCAGCAGCAACGGCACGTTCTGGAATTCAGACATGGTCCGTAATCCCGAGGTCTTCGGCTACACGTATGAAGAAATTACTGGCGCGTCGCTATCCAGTGGGACTTCGAATTTCACAGCAAAGATGCAAGTCATCGAGGCAATCAACAGGCTCTATGGTGGATCAAGTCCAAGCACTCTGAAAATCCATTCGAAGCGTAGAACACCCAAGGGTCCGACATTCGGCAAAAGGTCGTCTGCAGAAGCGCTGACACGAAATATCATCGACAATAACAACCAAATGCGGGACTGGACTGCAAACATTCGCGTTGACAAGCAGGCTTTAGGTGGGCCCTTCTTTGTTCATCTGTTCCTTGGCCCTGTCGCCCACAACTCCACGATATGGAGCACCGCTGACAACTTGGTTGGCACCATGAGCATCTTTGCTGCACCGAAACTCTTCAACGTCAAGGTGCAGACGAATAGCATGGTCACAACCGGGACGGTACCTCTGACCTCATCCTTGGCAGCTAAGGTAGCTAGCGGCCATCTTCCCGGCCTCGCCATAGAAGATGTGGAACATTACCTCCGGCAGAACTTGCGGATCTGTGTGGTCCGATCGGACGGGACACCCGTCGACCATAAGACAGTATCCGGTCTTGGCGTAAGGGTCGTCAGCGCTCTTGTCCAGGTACCCTCGATGGAGGTGGAATTACCAATATGGGACCCAGTCGACTTTGGGTTCGATCTAGTGTGAATTGGGCAGGGATTGAGGTAGCCCGTTGGAGAGGGTGCTGGATCTTTCTTGCCTGCTATCTACGGAACTGGCTATGACATGTCGATTCTTGCTGGGTCCATGTGGGATACTAGCTATGCCTACTAATACTTTGATCGTTTAATGTAATGTGTTCGGGGCTCTGCAGTGGGAGTGATGAGTTTACTTTTCATGTTGTGAGAACTGTACAGTGAAGCTCTGATGAAGACAATTTCCTGACTGGGACTGGCAATGACTCAGATTCGCGGCACGGTGGGCGAGTTGAAGCGGTAACGTGCGCGTCCTGGGTGTACATATGAGAAACTATATAGTCCTAGGCGGTGCGTATGTTGATTTCGTTGAATGTCATCAGAGTTACCTTCATATACCCCAGTCGCTTGCTCAATACATCGCCGCTTTAATCAGGAGCAGCGCATGCTCTACTGAGGCAGACACAGGACTCCCTCATTGAGCCACCGGGAGCGACAGAACAAGAAAAGCGGGGTCAGGTCGCCGTGCGTCCTCTCGCGAAGCCCTCGTGCCTCCTAATTTATCCGATAAGGAATTGAACGTGCCGCCGTTCCATGAAACAAACGATTCACTAGCAGGAAAAGACGCCAACAGAACCGAGGCGGGTTGTTGCGTCAGGAAGCAGGGAACCGAGATGGCTGGATGACGGCGTGGTATGGACGCCGGCCGTGCCCGAATTTTAGCATACTGACCACTCACCCAGCGGGAGGCTCGCGCTAATTCAGGTGCCAAGCTGCGGGCTGAGGCTTAATTAAGGCTGGAATAGTTCCCGAACTCTATCGTGTTGATATCTGGTAACGGCCCCTCACAGGAGAAATTGCGGCTGAAGCAGCTGCAGCGCCGGTAGCGGCTCCTGTGCAGAAGTCAGAATGTCCTCCCAAGTCTACCGCCGACTCAACGAGAGTTTGGAACAGAATCGACCAGTTTCCAGTGTTGAGGGCGTAATATGCGGGTTCTCTGTGGTGTGGGCGGGAGAATTGGCGGACCACCAAAGCCTGCTCGCTTCAGCTCCGAGAGCTCGTACTACCCGACAGCCAGATTGGAAGCATAAGCACCCTTGATCCAATAACGTGCTTTTGGACGGGCCGTAGACGGTGGATCCGCAGATTCTGACGCCAGGAACTGTACATTGCAATTGCTACTGGGAGAAGAGAGAGGGGTGACCGGCACGGAACCATTATACCGAAGAGGAAGCTCTAGACGGCCTTCATTCCCAACATAGTCAGACAAGGACCATTCTGCAGAAACCGTGCGCAGAATTGTGCTCGGTGCATCTTGGAGGATACTGTTCATGTCCTGTCGACACAAGAAAATGATGACTTCAAGCCATCCCCCTGCATCTCGTCTACAGTACTGTGCTGCAACGACCAGAAAGAAGAAGCCATTCGTGAGCCCACTACCCGATAGTCTCGGTGTAGATAACCACGATATGCGGAGATCCTCGAAGTAGACCCTGCCTATTTACATCATCTTGTCCGGGGTATTGCGGGGAACATCATGAGCTGGCCCCGGTCCGTAGCGGACCGAAGGGCATGGTGACAACGGCAATATGAAGGCATGCAGACTTAGTCTCCCATGTAGTGAGTGACTTGGTGACTCGCTTCCCCCAAGCCCCCCCGGAGGCGCCGGGAAATGAGCGGGGATGTATGTTGCGGGGAGAGGTGGGCTGGAAATGGAAACTGCTAATGATCCTCAAGCACATCGGTAGTTGGTTTGCAAATTTGTGGCCCATGCAGTCTCGATTTGTCACCAGAGAATTAGAAAAGCCCATGTTGTCTATTTCATAGAAGCTAAACTTGTTTCCGTCAAGATCTTCACAAGACCGGGGTAAGAAACTGGGCCTCAAGCAAGTCGAACGCCCATACATACAAAGCTCCTGATCAAGGGCTCGTATAGCTTGCTTCTCCAGGATTAGTTTGTTCTCTCTCGCACAAACACCATTATGCTAGCTATGACCGTGACATAAGGCTTCGGCACTATGTCATGTTGCGGTTGTGACCTTCGTCACGCATAAAACTTCTAGAGAAGCTCGGGGCTGACGGTCCGGAAGAGGATTTGAGAGCTTCCTTAATGATCGATGGTGTTCCCCAGATCACCTCACTTCCTATGCAGGAGAATCTCCAATCCGCAATATATACGTATGTTCCTTTCAAGCCGCTGAAGGGTGTCCAGGAGGCCTATACATCCGGGCCCTAATCGATTCAATTTGGTAGACTAGACTCACCGCGTGACAAACCAACATGCGCCTTCACTTAACTTTCATCGCATTAGCTAACATTGCACATGGCATTGTTATGCCGGATGGAAATACGGTAATGATACACTTCCTTCTCTCCTCCACGTCTCTCCTATTCTCTATGCTACTCCCTAACACTCTGCAAGGGAAAACTGCCGACGTTAGGCTGGAATTCATGGAACGCATATGGGTGTGAGATCCAGGAGGATTACTTCCTAGCTTCCGCTGAGGCGCTGGTCAACACGGGCCTGCAAGCGGCAGGGTATACATACGTCAACAGTGAGACACCTCTACACAGCTACCACTATTATTCCCATGTGCAGTGCCCACCCACGTTAGGATCGTTTGAACTGACAGTCAAGAATAGTTGACGACTGCTGGTCTGTGAAGACTGGCCGAAGCGCTACTGGCCATATCCTGCCTAATACCACTCGCTTTCCCGATGGCATCGATGGCCTGGCAAGCAAGGTACACGCAATGAACCTGAGCATCGGAATATACAGCAGTGAGCATGAACATTGCATGCCGAGAGAACCCTTCATTGAGTAACATATTTGATTCCCAGCTGCTGGTACCCGAACTTGTGCAGGATATCCAGCCAGTCTCGGATATGAAGACATCGATGCGGCTGACTTCGCCGCGTGGGGCATTGACTGTATGTTCAAGACACTCATATGCGAAAGCTCAAAAGAACTGACCGGTTATGATTTTAGACCTCAAATATGATAACTGCAATGTACCCGCCAATTGGACGGACGAGTATGTCTTCTGCAATCCAGACTCGGTTGCACACACCAGTAACGGCACCTGCACTTTGGAACTGGATCCGGATCTCGCCCCTCCCGGCTACGATTGGAGCAAATCCAACTCGTCGATCCGTTTCAAGCGCATGCGGGACGCTCTAGCCCACCAGGACCGCGAGATATTGCTATCCTTGTGTATTTGGGGCGACGCAGACGTGTATAGCTGGGGAAATGACACTGGTGTCAACTGGCGGATGAGCAACGACATCGGTCCAAGCTGGGCTGCCATTACGCGCATTCTCAACGACAACTCTTTCCGTCTCAATAGCGTGGACTTCTGGGGCCATAATGACGCCGATATGCTTGAGGTGGGCAATGGAGACCTCTCAACATACGAGACCCGCACTCACTTCGCCTTCTGGGCCGCAATGAAATCTCCACTACTCATTGGCACGGACTTGACGACGCTTTCCGCAGATGCCATCGCGCTTCTCAAAAACGAATACCTGCTCGCCTTTAACCAAGACCCCACCTATGGCTCGCCAGCCACCCCTTACAAATGGGGAACCAACCCGGACTGGACCTGGAATTCAACTTATCCTGCCGAATACTGGTCTGGAGTCGCTGAGGAAGGCACTCTGGTCTTGATGCTCAACTCCATGGATCATTGGGCAGTGAAGACCGCTATGTGGGATGAGATACCCAGCTTGGAGAGTTGTAATTCGTACCACGTCACGGATGTGTGGACGGGAGAGAATTTGGGCTGTCTGCGCGGTTATTCAGCAAATATCTCCAGCCACGATACCAGTGTGATCCTTGTAGGAGACAAGTGCTAGAGTTTGTTGCTTGTTGTCTGGTTTAGCTCGGGGTCGCAGTTTCTCTTAACAAGTCTTGAAGGCCTTCCACAATCGAAAGCGCCAGTGGTGGGGACAGCCGTCTCGCTTCCTGTCCTGCGACAATACGTTTGAGATGTGCCCTAGGGCCCTAGGGTCATCATACAAAGCGTCGCGGTCCCGGTAACTCGCTTTTCATTTTCATTCTCACGTCCAGAGCTGCACAACTGAGATATTGTTGTCCGTTGCCTCCCTAGCCACACGGAACGCTAAGCGTATGGTCGTCTGATGGATGACGAGATGCGGGGAAGCAGCGATTGCACGCGTCTCCCGACCCGATAGCCGGCTCTAATGTATTTTACCTTTTACCTTTTCGCCTTTCGGGAGATTTGATAGCAATCATGGATCGACACTCTGTAAGACCGAATAGGCTTAGGAGAAGAAGTGGTTGAGGTTCTAGGGCTCCCGAGACCGTCCTCATATCACGATTACTCACTGACCTTTCCCGAATGGCCCGACCGAGAGAATTCCAACATACTGGAACGAGATTTGAGCAGAAGACAGTAGCTGAAGAGGGAGGGAGGGAAAAAAGGGGAAGGGGGGAGGGGGGGAGCACGGTAAGGACGGCACGCTTTGCGGGAGGCTTGCTGCATGCGAGGCCGGCATGCTTTTGAAGAGATTCACATGGAGTCATCAAAATCGCCTGACGATCAAGTTCTCAAACGTGACAATGTTTGCTCTTCTCCACCAATCTAACCTGCGCAGTCGAATCGCGGGCGGCTCCGCCTCATTTCGCCGCATGGTTCCTCTTTCAGACAACCCCGCAGAAAGACAGGATGTGTATCTTGATGAACGTCGCGGGAGAGACGGAGCCGAATCAATACGAGATATATCCTCTGTTGCTTCGACTCGCCCCATTGCGGATGGTGTGAGGCTCGAGATTTACTGTCGCAACGGATGCCATGGGTGCCGTGTCATTGCAGACCCAAACGATGCCGGCGAGAGATCACCCGTGGACACTGGCTCATTGCAACGTGACTCCTTCATCCACGCTGTCCGCTGTGATACCGCCGGAGCCTCGTAGCAAGACATGATTGAGCCCACCGCGTTCTTGAACGCAACTATATGTATCCGTGGGTATCTCTCTGTTTCTATCTATATATACAAGTAGATGTCGACTGACCTGTCTTACGAGATATGTCCAAGCATTCAAACTCCTACATCAAAAAGGCGGCATGTTCTTTGTGTATGGGACGTCGTCACTAAAGCAAGACCAAGCCTGAGATGTAAGATGTTGCGTGTACTCGAGGACCATGTATGCCTTTCGAGCTGAAGAAGCCGGGGGTTGGGGATCTCGGAGCCGAGATGAATGGCACTCATGCCCAAGAACACAGAGAATTTGGCAGGGTGGGCAAGATGAGAAACGACCCTGACCGCCGCCTCCCTGAGGTTGCGGCATACCGGATGACACGCAGCCGGCCCGGTGTAAATGGAGGGTAGCATGGCTAACATTGCGGGGTTAGAGGGAAAGGACGAGGGCTGGATGAGGGGAAGCAAACTATTGCTAGTGACTTCTAGACTTGTCCTAGGAATCATCGGTGCCTGGATAGGGTGGTCATCAGATTTACAGAGTCTTGCGTGGGAACAGACCGACGCACTCCAGTGTAACCCCGGCGCGCACCCGAAGAAACACGCCAAGACCGACCGAACCGGCCGGTTTTGACAGATTGCGGGGTCCCCAGCGGCCACGGGAACGACCCCCTTGTCCCAAATACCTCCCTTGGCACCCTCCAATCATGAGTGCCTTGTCTAATTTTGACTAACTTGGGGGCGCATCTCCACACCTCTCATTTCCTCACCTTGTCGTCCACGCCGGCCCTACACTGATCGGCTTAGGTTCTCGGAATGCGGGGACTAGTCGGCCAGGCTAGCACGAGGCCGTCCCCGAGAGGAACCCTAGGAGAAAACCTCCATCGTGTGTGTAAAAGGCACGCCGTGCTGGCGCCAGAGCACAAGATCATCGTCTGATGGTACCCATTTCGGGGATGTCGGATAATTCATCTGGACTCTGGCTGAGAGAGACCGAGGGGCGTGCGCTGGTTGCTAAGTGAGGCCTTTTGTCTATAATAGATCACGATGTTCCCTGAAAGCTCCGTGCGTAAGAGGTTCCTTCACCACATCTGCCTTCTGCTTTACATGTGCATCAAGATCAACCCGGCTTCGTCGCCTGTTTCTCGTCATTGACGAATCTCAAGACAAGATGAAGCAAGGATTCTGTTCCCTCCTCCTGTTGTGCCTCCCGCTCGCTGGGGCTGCGCCTTCGGGTGGCCCATACAGACGTGGCTTAAGCCAGGCAGCGACATCCTTTGACTCTCGTGCCGTGAATGCACTTCCGGGCCAGCCCAATTACACCTCTATCCCCAACGGGCAAGCTTGGTATGATACCGACGGAAATGCCATCGACGCCCACGGTGGCGGCTTTCTCAAAGTAGACGACTGGTACTACTGGGTCGGGGAGTCGTTTTCCACTGGGGTCGGACCACCTTACGACGACGCTCACGTCAAGATGTACAAGTCCCAAGACCTGATGAACTGGGAGTATGTGGGAGCTGTCATCACCGTATACACCCCCGACATAAACGGCAATCATCTCCTGACATATTGCACCACTGAGCGTCCCAAGCTTGTTTATAACAAAGCGACCAATAAATATGTCCTGTGGGTTCACTGGGAAATGTCCGCCAGTTACGATCCTTCCCAGCTTTTTGTGGCAACGGCCGACAACGTAGAGGGTCCCTATACTCTCACTGCCAAAGGCCACTTCCGACCGGGCTCTGGAAATCAGGATTCGAGTGCCATGGGCGACCGCGTCGGAGGGCTCAACATCGACTATAACTCGTCACCCAAAAACAGTGCCAACACTAGTCGCCCGTACAAGCCGGTCTCGGGTTCCGATTATCCCCCTAAAGTCCTTCAGTTCAGCAGCACCGTGGATCCGAGCAATCCGGAGAAGGTCACTTACCTCTCGCAAAGCAGCGGTTACGGAGAGGCTCAGATCGATAACTGGTGGACTTACGAATTGACAGGTGTCTATTTCAATATGACACTGAAAGCGATCGCCGTGAAGATGACGACGTGGGACGTCACATACTACGAGATGTACTCTCCCTACTGGAGTCTCGATACAACTGCTTACGACTACATTTTGCGATACCCCACCAACAATCGCTCGGAGGTCGCAACCTACGCGTTCGAGATGGGAGATCCGGGCAATGAAAGAACTGCCCTTGTTGCGCCGGATATTCACCCAGGCCTGGACGAGTCTTCATCTAATTCTGTCGTTTACGTCCACAGCGGCGACGCGGCATTCGTCACTTGCAATACCACCGACAGTACAGTTTATTATACAACGGATGGTTCTACGCCGACAACAGACAGTTCGGTATACTACACAGGCACGAGAATATCCGTTACCGGTTCAACGGGTTACAATATGACGGTCAAGGCTATTTGCACGCTCAACAACCAGACCAGCTCGATCATATCCCAGACTTACGTGGTGGTTGATAATACTACAGCGGTCCCAATCTTCCGGCCTGTCGTATCCATCCCTCCCGGGACGTACGAGCCGAATGACGCTGCATTCGGGTATGCGGCTGTAAAAATCTACTGCCCTACGTATAATACGGAGTGCTATTACACAATGGACGGCCTTGATCCTGACCCGCCGGTCCTTGGGACCAATATTGGATATCGCAGCCGGGATCTGACCATCTGGCAGGACCCGAAGGACGGAAACGCTTATCTTTTTACCGCCTCGGACAACATCTATAACCGTGTTTGGGCGCTTACAGATGATTATACTGACGTCGTCGCTGACAAAGAGTATGATGTCTTTGTAGACGTATCACGGGAAGCCCCTGCGCTTATCCGTAATGGCGGTGCATCTGGCGAATACGTCTACCTCATCACCTCAACTCAGTCCGGTTGGTTTCCGAATCAAGCACAGTACATCCGTACAGCAGACGTTAAGGCTGGTTTTAATGAACCACGGGACTCCACTACAGGATATCGGAACGGGAATATGACCTGGTCAGGAATGGAGCCTGTGGGCGATCCAAGCACATACTATAGTCAGTCGACCTTCATTCTCGACATTGGCACAGACGACGACCCGCAGTACGTCTTTGTGGGGGACAGATACGATACCAATGAGCTGTTCGACTCAACTTATGTCTTCATGCCACTTACTGTTGACGATGATGCCGCTGCTGTTACGGGTGATACAGGCAGCGGCCTTATGACTCTCCAGTACGAACCCGAGTTAGTGGTCGACATTGCAAACAATTCTATCGTACCTCCAACATGGAAGTTATTGTCGCTCAACAAGCCGGTTACTGCCACTTCCTCGGTAGCTCTTACTGCAGCCGAGATAGCAGCCGGCACATATAATTTCAGCGCTTCTGTGGCAAATGATGGCATTGACTACGATGTCGGTCCGTACGACAGTGTCGAACAGTACTATCAGCCTACTCAAGTGCCGTTCTACTGGCAAGTAGATCTCGAAGAGGCATATGAGCTGGCATGGATCGGATTATCATTTATGAGTGTTGGAGGATCAGATGCGGTGAATCGTTACAAGATTAGCGCCAGCACTGACGGATCATACTTCTACCCACTTGTTGACAACACCGGTAACTTGAGTCCTGGGTATATGGCACATGTCCTGAGTGGCAGCTACCGCTACGTCCGGATGGACGATTATAGCGTGTGGGACGTTGATCATAACAAAGAAGCGGACTGGGAGGTTGGCGTTTATGAAATATCGGTCTATGGCTATGAGTCCGGTTCGAACACGACTACGTCGTCAACGACTGCCACCTCGTCGGCAACAGCCACTAGCTCGTTGTTGACGAGTTCCTCTGCCACAGCGACAGCAACAACGACCGGAACCGCTGCGTGCAACCACGACAATTGTCTGCGCGAGTTTCTCCGCTCTACTTCGTTAATTAATCCCTTCTGCGCTACATACACGGCAGCAGTCAATACTGCAACTAGCGGCTTGCCAAGCTATGTTTCCCAATGCCAGTCGAGCCCGTCAAGGATCTCATCGGCCTGTTCCTGCGTCATGACTGCGATGGTATAAGCTGGTCTCAAGAGACAATTCCTTTTGACAAAGCTGCAGAATCTGGACTTTTTGATCTCGTACCCGGGATGCTAGGAACGGAAAAAAAGAGAGCATAATCCGGATTTCAGTGATCATAGAAGGCAGGGAAAAGGAAACGAATCTATCGCTATCATTAACAACAGTATCCGAATGATAGTGGTTTTCTGGTGCATACTATTACAATGAACCTATGGGTGTACCCTTCGCCTAGATTGGCTGCCTATGTGAAATTCTTGCAAAGGGCGTGCCAGCGGGGAAATTGTTCCTCGGTAAATAGCTTAGTGATAGTTTGTCTGGATGCTGAATGTGAAACTTAGAGGCGCGTCCTCGCCACCTGGTAACATCCTTTACCCAGTCACCACCACCTGACTTATCTCCTTTGAGCAAATCAAGCAGCCAGACCGCCTTGCGGTGGACTACCTGTCCTCCCTCGCCTGTGTAAATGTCACAGATATTCTCCTGTGGCTTCTTCCGCCAAGTCAGTCATGGAAGGAGACAAAGTCCTTCTGGACCCTAGGTGGCTACTCATTCATTACCAAGCGGTTTGCGGACTCGTCTATAAATATTCATCGACTCGTTCGCTTAGTAACGCGGAACTGGCTTCGGAAGGAAGGGCTGCTTCGTAATTGGATCTGCAGGGTCATCGTAAGACCAGTGGAAGGAAGTGTTAGTAGATATCCGCTATGACAGTAGAGAAGAGTGGAGGTCGCATCTGTCACACGCATATCATATACTGGAGTCAGGACGTACTTTCGAAGATGATAGGGAAAGGTAGGATTTTCTGTGAAGATATGGATTACGTCTCTAGTCTGATAGGCGATATTAGGAAGCAGAAGCGTCTTCAAGGGAATATTAATGGAGATTTGTAACGCGGAGCTCGGGCTGATCATACCTCGACGCTGACCAGCATGGCCAATCTGGCATCAGCGTTTTGGAATCAGGGCCAGTGGGAGGGCGAAGAAACTGGGTGTGCAGGTGATGGAGACTCGCAAGACGACACGCTGGCCAGCATGAATAATATTGCATTTACTTGGAAGAGTCAAAGTCGGCATGGACGCCTTGGCGCTGACCTCCCTTTCTCGTTTATTGACTATTAATACGTGATAGTTCTTCGACTGCTTTCTGAGCATTCTCATCCTCGTCCAATCCAAACTCCGCTTTGCCTTTGTTTGGCTCTTCCTCAGCCGGAGGTAGAACAGAATTGGGTTGCTGGTGCTTTCGCAAGAGGTGAGTCGTATTGGCACACAGTTTAGCAGGACGAAAACTGGCACCCTCCTTGCCCTTGACGAAATGAGCATACTGCAGCAAACCAGTATAGATTCCCAGTTTCGGGGCGTACGGGAAGTCGCTTCCGTAGAGCACATGGTCATGGGAGGCGAAGCTGAGCAGGGCATGCAATTGTGGCGGACTTGTCGAGAGTGCAAGGTCGTAGTAAAACCGTGACATAGCATGTTTACTGTAACGAAATCAGTTGTCAAGTGCGATTTAGGAAGAGCCGGGAGTTTTGCTCACGCCTGAATAAAATTGACCTTCGCCCTTGAGCTAATCATCGCATCGACGAGAGAACCGGCGGCGCGTTGCCCTAGATAAGGAAGCGTACCCCCCGCGTGGCTTAAGATGACATCGACATTGTGGCATTCAGTCATAATACCGGAGAGAATCAGCGACATAGCTGCTCTGGTGGTGGCTTGAGGGTAGTCGATCACGGGTTGCGGCAGGAACCCGGATATCTTTTCGGGGAAGATATTGACATGACTGGGGTGAACGAAAACGAGGGCGTTGTGCTTGTTCAGTGCATCCCAAATCGGCCTGAAGCTCTCGTCGCCCAGTAGTTTATCGCCATACGATGTCATCACAACAACACCATTGGCGACCTTTAGCTGCCCAAAGACGTGTTCGATCTCTTCGAGCACGCCGTCAATGTCGTTGAAGTCGGGAAGGCTAGCAAAGAAGCCCAACCGCCCAGGGCGCTGGCCGCACACTGCCCAGACCTCATCGTTGAGTGCCCGCGCCATTGTCCGACCGGCTTCAGTTGGTCCAAGGAGAGCAGGGCCGGGCGCCGTGACGGATAAAACCGAGAAACGGGAATTGATCGTATCGCTGAAGCGAATGCATTCTGCGAGGGTCCACGCAGGCGTTGGCCAACCCGACGGGTCCCCTCCGTTTTCCTCCAATGCCTTCACATAGCTTGGCGTGAGGACGTGGATACTAGCTGTGGTTCAGCGATTGCAATACCAGAGAGACAACACACGGCTTACTGGGTGTCAATTAGAGAGCTGCCAACCCTGTGACTGACCCGGGACATCACATTCGTCATTGCGCCTAGCACCGTATTCCTAATCATGACTGGAGTGGTTAAAGGCTTGGCAGTGTGTGAACATGATCGAGGTTACGAATTCGGAATAAGCATTCAAGAGGCCGCGCCCAGCTGTTAGTAAAGACGTCATCCCGGAATCGTTCCGACAGCTTTCGGGGTCGACCCGATGCAGTGGACCGACGACTGAGTAGGCCAGGTGCCGCGCTAAGAAAAGTTGACGAACGAGGCAACTTTCCAGGGATGATATGTGCAATCCATTGGACAACCACTTGCTGGCTTGACTTTTCCAGTACTTTTCTCTTTGGTTTTTTTTTTTTTCAACTAAAAGTGAGGAGACGATTGCGACCTGAGGCCATAAAAAAAGACCAGCCTGCACGCATACCTCCACGCAGTCAGTCTTGACAGCCTGCGTGTTTACCTTGCCTCACTCATTGTGGGTTCATAGTTAGCGCCCCATGCAACCCAACCGGGTTGGGAACTCGGTAGTTCGAGACCTAAGATTAACGCTCAAGTTAAGAGAAGCGATCTAAGTGGAAGATAGTTCTACCCTTTCAGATTCGATTTCCTACATCTATACATCTCTGTCGCTCCTTACATACTGTTATTGAAGAGTTGAACAAGCTTAGAGGGTTTGTCTTGGACATTTGTTGCAGTCTCTTATCTACCCAGGATTCTCACCGACACCCATCTACCCACAGTGATGCTAGGCTCGTCCAGCCACTTGGTAGCAAAATGAGCAAGGGCCATGTTGGCGGGAAAGATGACCGCCTGAGCGATTAGAAACCTTGTGGTCAGCCCTCGCGGTCCTACATCTGGGAAAACAAGGGTATTATCGAAGATGCTGTCCTGACCAAACTCTGGTATCCTATGACCGAGGACCCTGTACACTCTATCGCCTACAATCCACAGAAACGGCATGTGTGTGAGGTACAAACTGAAGCTGACTTTGCCAAGGTACCTGAGCGACTCAAGCCTCTTCTGGATCCAGCGAATGTGCAGTACGCCATAAATGACCATGAAGGCGCCAATAGAGTTCCAAAACCGCCAGTATTCCTTTACTTTGTAATTTGGAGGTATGAGCATGGTCAGAAGGTACCAGCCGGTGATGCTGGAAGAGCGCTCGGGGTCCCGTTCACCATTGACTTGTGAGATGAGGTACCATCCAGAGAAGAAGATGAAATGGAAGACTGTCGTACGCGTCCGTGCAGAGAGACGGCGGAGATACGGCTGATCGAGTCCTTCGATATCATTGAGAGCCAGCAAGACTCCGAAGAAAAAGCATGCCATAGCCCAGAAGCCGAGGAAGAAGAGTAACAAGCTGATGATGACGAAGACGAGGAGTCGTACTTTATGTTGGAGGGTAGCGACGGAGGCGAGAGCGCCAAAGACCAGAAGCGAACCCTTGAATTCATATGCCATGGTCCAGACTGGTGGGTTATAAGGGAACCACTTTGATTGAGGACTGTGCTCAACGAACGGGTTCAAAGCTTGAGGGACTTCGATAATAAAGTTCCAGATCTCAGCAAAGATATTTGACTGTGCCGGAGGCCAGCTCAGAAGAGGTCGGATGGGAAGTTGTAAGGCTAGTACCATGGCGAATGAAACGCCTATAGTTGGGATGAAGAGACGAAACGGCCTCCGGAGTGTTGCCGACAGCAGCTTTCGTCGAGGGTTCTCGCCGTCACGCAGCATTTGCAACGGCGATCTGCTTAGAACATAACCGGACAAGACAAAGAAGATAGCGACCGCAGCGCCGCCACCAGTCCAGAATATCCTAACGAAAGGTAGTGTAACGAAATACCGGGATCCGTTGTTGTAACCGAAGCCATTCTGGATCTCGTCTTGGGGGCCGTAGAACCACGAGGCGTGGTGATACCAATACACCATGAAAGCTGCGAGCCCGCGCAGCCCGTCAAGATACGCTATCGTTGTGCCTAGCGTGGGCAGCTGTTCCAGCGGAATCGTGGCATGCTCCCTCTTATTGTCGCCGAGATCTATGTCATTTGCTGTACCAGACTCGAGATTGGACAGTTTGACGGTATCTTCTCTTGAGGCATTCATTTCATCTCAAGATGTATTGACTTATCGTGACGAAATTCAGCTAATGAGAATTGAAGAGTGAAATTGAGCAAGATGGAATCTTGAAACAAACGGGAAAAAAAGGGGTTGATGTCAAGGATGGCAATGGTCAGTGCTGCCCCTGGCATGTGAAATGTCGCGACAGGTCGGGCCGAGGCTTGGCGCCAATCATTCATGCGTACCCAGTATTGCCTTGATTAACCTACGCAGGCCAGCTTGATGTCTTTGATCCTACGTCTAGAAAGGAGCTGTGGGAACTCACTTAGGGGCTGCACCGATTTATCTATTTGCGCCTGAGGTAGATTGTAAGTTCATCTTCAACTTACCCATCCCTTTGGTTCAAGTTAAAGCAGTACTAGCTTAGGTCTATGCACGACAAAGAAAATTGTTGAGGTTAATCTTTGAGCTAAACTATTATCTGTGGTAAGCTTCTGAATCGTTTTGGGTGTCCGGGGAGATAATAAGGTTACTAGCCTCGTACGTCCTGTTGAAGAAACCAGGCTCATACAGCTTTCTCCCCTTTCTCTTTGACGCACCGCCTTTCAAGCCACTTCTTGTTTGATCAGAAACGACCTGAACAGGAGCCTAGATTCTATAGGAAGTCTGGAATCAGCCCTCTAATGAAAGCCTAGTTGGGGAGTATATATAAAGAAGAGGCGGGGCCTAGTTTGCCCAGAGATAGATAGATTGTAATATGTCAGGATCGTAACACTTCCTAAGTACCTACTCAGCCCACTGATTATAGATGTCATGCATGCCAATAGTCATGAACGCGCAAGACTGTGTGAAAAGGGCAGCGGACTCGCTGCTCAGGGGTAGCAGAGACAAATAAAGAGTATAGGTAAGTTTAGACAGGTCTTCTCTCACCCTTATCTATATATCTTCAGCTCCTGCATATTGGGCTCTGGCAAGTACAGAAAAAAGGGAACTCTTCTGGCGTCAGTCTTGCTCCCCCCCTCTTTTTCCCCCAAACTAAAATGCCTCCTCTTCGTCTCCTTCCCATACCGATCGATATCAGTGCTTTCGTTCTTTCCTTCCAACTCACCTCGCCCGCTCCTCCCTGCAAACTCAAATCTTCGCCAGCGAGAGCGCAGCTACGACGGCCACAACTGTTGTGCCCGCCGTATTGCCCTCACTATCCTCTGCGAATAGTACCTCCCCCGGAGAATAGCTAAATTGACAGTTCTCGGGTCTGCCCCTTTGTCCAGCAACAGGTCGACACTTGCTAGATCACCGTCCAAGGCCGCAGTGTACAGTGGGGTCCGGTGCCTGTTATCAACGGCATCGGTATCGGCACCATACTCTAGCAGCAGGTGCACTATTTTCAACTTTTTAAACTTGATGGAGCCATGTAGCAGAGAGGACCCATCAGGGAAACCTCGCCAGTTGGGATTAAAGCCATTGTCAAAAACCAGCCGCGCGACCTTGGGGGAAGTCTTGCAGATGGCTGAATATAGTTTCACCGTAGCTGGCGAGGGGTTGTCTGACACGGTGCGAGATGTGTCTGGACGTACGCCAGCGTCGACAAGAATACGAACCAGGTCTTTGAACCGGCTGAAAACAGCATTCTTCAGGGCGAATCTAGCGTGTTCCCCAGCAGTGTCGGCACCACTTGCTAGAAGCATCTGGACGGCCTCCCCATCTCCATTGGAAGTAGCGAGTGATAACGCTGTGTGCAGTGGCGAGAATCCCGATAGGGGGGATCCCGTTTGTGCATTGACATCGGCGCCATACGCCAGCAGGAGTTTCATTACGCTTGTGTGCCCCAAACTGGCGGCCATCATGAGGCACGTCCGGCCGTCCCAGGCTCTGACAATGGTATTGGGGTCTTCTCCCTGTTTCAGCAGTGACAGCAGAACGCTTTCGTCGGGCTTGAGCACAGCTCCATGGAATCTGGCTGTTCTCAGCCATTTCTCACCTGATCTCTGTTCGGCATCATCCATGTGACTGAGCAAGAGCCGCACCATCTCCTCAGGCCACCAGTACCGCTCTTTTTGGTCGTTCTTCGTGTCGCAACAGGTCGCCGCAAGCTGCAGGTCTTTTGCCCCCCGGATTTTCGCCCCATGTTCAAGTAAGGTCGTGGCAACTTCCCGACAGCCAATCAATACTGCATATGCCAGCGCAGTTCTCCCCATGTGGTCTTCCAGGTCCATGTCCGCGCCGGACTCTATGAGCACCCGCGTCGCCTTATCGGAGCCTTGTGAAGCGGCATGCATGAGTGATGTTTGGCCGTCCTTGTCACGGGCATTCTTGTCCACACGAGGATGCTGAAGAAGCATATGAATGATATCTCGTCCTCCCGACCTAGACGCATTCATGAGTGCCGTTCTGCCATGAACGTCAGCTTTGTCGGGTAGGATGTCGCTCCTCTCTATAAGCATGCCAACAATCTCTTCGTGTCGGTCATTGACAGCGTGCATGAACAGAGCTTCGCCGCGTCTGCCATTGGCAGCGAGCATGAGCGGAGTTTCGCCCTGTCTATCCTGACAGTTGACATCAACGCCAGGCAGGCCGAGTAGAGTCCGCATGGCTTGTGCGTGTCCTCTCCCCGCTACCGAATGCAGTACAGTAAAGTCCTCCAAGTCACGATACCAAGGATCCGCGCCATATTCCAGGAGCACGTCGAATGCTGCAATGTTACGAGTAGCTGAGAAATACAGAGGCGGCATACCGGTGATGCTGGCCGCATTGACGTCAGCCCCGTGATCGAGGAGCAGTCGTAAGATCGAGCAGTTGTCTTTCGCGTATTTAACGGCGGCATACAGCGCCGTGTTTCCAATCTCAATTGGCACATTAATAATGCGGCCGCCAGCATCTGGGCTGGCGCCCCTGTTCATGAGGAAGCGAACTGTCTGCTCGTCTTCAATCTCAATCGCGCTGCGCAGCACATGCACGACTCCGTTGCTCACCAGGTCCGTCACGAGACTGTCGAACCACCTCTCTGCTACCGGGTCACCCAGCTCAGCGTCGTCTCCTGCCAAGAGCATCATCCTAACCAGTGTAGCGTGGCCGCCGTCTGCTGCATGATGCAGCGGTGTCCACTCATGGCCATCTCTCGCTGTCCGGAGCTCCGGCTCCTGTGATAATAGTACTTCAGCCACTCTCTCGCACCCTTCAAAAGCGGCGTAATGGAGTGCTGTCCACCCGTTAATATCCTTTGACTCGGCGGCAGCACCGTGCTCCAGTAAGAGTCGAACGACGCCTTCGTGACCATTCTGGGATGCCCGCGATAGGGGCGCTATGTCTGCGATGTCCTTGGCCTCCACGTTTGCCTCGTGGTTGAGAAGCAGTGCTACGGTTGCAGTGTACCCTCCCTCGACTGCCCATAACAGGGCTGTTCGGCCCTTCTCGTCTTTCGTCTCTAAATCGGCACAGGCGTCGAGTAGTTGTTGCACCACCCCATCGTGCCCACGGCGGGCAGCCCAGATCAGAGGCGTCATTCCTTGGGAGTCTTTGACTTCCATCTGATTCTTTCGTATGTCAAGCAGTCGCGCTACGATGCCCTGCAGGCCAAAGTGCGCAGCAAGATGCATGGCAGTCACTCCCGTCGGCGTCCTCTGGCTGTACCCGGGGTACCATTTCAAGGCCATCAGGGCCTGGACACAAGCCACAACCTTCATCTCTCTATCGAGAGTCTTCCATAAAGAATTTTCGACAGCTTCCAGATCGGCCTGAGCGATATGGTAACCCCATTCTTTAGAGGCGTAGTCATAGAACGGATACGAATCAAGTCGCTCTTCGAATTCCTGATCCGTGACACAGCCGCCCGTCTCGAATTCGTCAAATGAAAGATACGTCAGACAAGTCGAAGCTATGGTGTTGAGCGGGTCGTCAAACCAGTGGGTGTTCCGCTCGAAGTACTCCTGTGTCGTGTAATGAACTAGGCCGATGACATCACTGCTCTCATCGAGGACCACTAGACCGGCACACATCGTAAGCAGCTCTTTGAGGTCGTAGAGCGAGTCCTCGTCTATATTTGTCATGTCGGCATCGATGCTGACAGCATGGCGGAGTTCCCTGCTAGATAAAGGTCTCCTGGCATTGATCACCCAGGTCAAGACTAGCTTGGCGAGATATTCGTCGTCTGACTCCTGACCTTCGATCCTCGTCATAGCCTGTTCGTAGGTCTTGTCCAATCCTTTCTCACCTCGCGGCAGGTCTCCCAAGGCACGTTCGACGTCACTTGGCCGCTTCTTGCTCAAGAGGGTGGTCATGTGGAGCTGTGCCAGGAGAAACCTAGAACCGTTTACGAGTCAGCGATAAGGGCTACCTCGAACATAAAAGAAAAGCCGTAATAGTCATACATCCCGTCTATTGCACTCAGTATACTCTTCCTGACCTTATCTTGAAGCTCTGGTCTGCGGATGTGTCTCGACGACGATAGTTGCTTGTTTATGTACCTGAGGACATCATCATCACTGGCACGGATATCGAACTTCAAGCTGTCTTCAAATTGCTTCCTGATATCCGGGACAATGCGTGATGTCAGAAACAGACTCACTCCCGCTCGCCTCTGCAGTTCTGAGAGCTGAGAGAAGATCTCTTCTTGGTTCATCCCTTGGCATTCATCCAGAGCGTCGACAAGGATGAAGACCCGAGAGTACTCGGCCATAGCAGCGTCAAGAATCGCCTTGATGTTCTTTAGGCTCCGCGGGGGTTTCTTCGGCTTATGCTGCTCAAAGATGTCCTTGACTTTATCTGGGACGGACCGCCGGGCTTCGAGCAGCTGCTTCAGGAGATCGGCAAGTAGGTTCTCCGCCGTCTGTACTTCGTGCCGCTGAAAGTTGCAAAATGCATATGCAATACCGACGTCTTCATGTTTGCTGTACTTCGAGACCAGATGCTCGATAACAGTCACCGTCTGGATCGTCTTGCCAGCACCGGGAATACCCTGGCAGTACAAGGTTTTGCCGCCTTCTTGCGACCACTGCTGGAACTCCTGAGATTGCAGAAGCCACTGTCCGGTGCCTTCCTCCCTCTGCTTCAGGAAGTGCTCGAACTGGGTCTCGTAGTCGACCGTCGTTAGCCAGCTGAGGATGTCTTGGGCTTCGGTGTCCTCGACGAATTCCCGATGGGTTCGTGCAGTCTCTTTCAGTTCGTCATGCATGCCGGTGACAATCTTCTTTGTCTCTCTGACTGTGTTGTGTGTCCCCGCCGTCATATCAGCCGTGTCTCGGGAGATCATGCGGTCCAGTGCCTGACAGTGTCGGTGCAGAGTGTTGACGGTCTCGCGAGCCTGCTTGACAAGGAAGAGCGCATACTTCAGCCGCTCCCATCCCAACCGACGCCCGCTTCCCGCCTTCTGCAGCTCCTTTAGAAGCTCCTGCAATTTGGTCTCCAGGCTCTTGAGCATTTGCTTGGTGGCGGTGTCTGGTGGGGAGTCGGGACCAAGTTCTTTGAGCAATAGCGATTCGTCGTCATCGAGGGCTTTTTTCAGCTTCTCACTGGATACTAGCCTCCCTACGCTGTCCAGGGTGAGATTTAGGTTCTTGAGCTCGTCCATGAAGCTCTGAATCTCGTCGCGGGCATTACCCCAGTCCTGGCCAAAGGTGTACAAGGCTCCGATTACTTGCAGGGCCAGGCTAGCAACCCCGACAATGCCGGTTGCCACTGAGAATGGATCTGCCATGATGGCTGGTGACGGGGAAGGATATCTTCGGTCCGCTTTCCTCCAGGCCTTCGTTGACGGGGCAAAAGTTGACTGATCACGAACGAATCACTTGGGGGGAACGACATTCGGCTCTTTCTTTCCTGCCCCCTGCTCCCGTGACTGATAGCTCAAGGATGCGAGAGCCTTGATTGGTGCAGCGCGTAGCATAGCCGCACTCAAGAGGTGGTTGCCTTCGCTTACCGACCTTCTTATGACCCGCAAATTCGGTTCCATTAGTGTGAGAATGTAGCAGTGCGTTCTTGCGAAAGCTCCCAACATGGAGTAGCTTAGCACCAGCAAGCAATCAGCTACATGTCTTAATCCCTAGACTGATCGCGACCTCACCTAGATGCAGTAACATCTATGAGCAATTCCCCTTTCGTTTCAGAGATAGATGACTGTTACCAGGCAAAATCAACCGCTCGGACAGTTTCTGATGTGCCGTCGACCCGTCATCAGCTGAAGCCATTCGTTAGGCCGGATATCTCATTCCGTTGTCCATAGCGACATCGACACCCGTCCGATTAGCCACTGTCACCATCGCAACGAACGTAATCGCGAGCAAAAGGGCTGCAAATCGCGTTCTTATCGTCATCTTTGCAAAAGTCCACACCAATCTAGAGCGTATGGTCCTATTTAGGAACTCCTCAATCTTACCATTCTAGCTCGCTTAAGAAAACCGGGTGATCGTGGTCGACGCGAGAAACGATCCTTCGGTCATCCGGTTTATAGCCAAGGAGAGATGTGATCTGAGGATCTTCATGTTCTTCGATATTTGCCTCGACATGTACAATTCCAATGAGATACGTGTTCCCGACTAGAATATGTCCCCTATTGTCTTGGTCTTTCGAGGCCAGACGGAGAGCGCCAGCGCAGCGAAGAAGCTCATAGCCGACAACGACATCAGGGCTCTTCACAGCGCGACTGGTCCAAAACGCAGACCCTCCTTTCGCAACGGACCTTACTGACGCCGTCAGCGAGAAGTGAAGAGCCTCGGCAACGCAGACAGATATACAAGAGACATTCACTCACGGCCTTCAGTGGCCACCTTCGCAGTCCCTCAACCTCCCCTCAGAGCCAGGAGAGGATCCAGCTCCGCCCTTTCCTCGCTCTCCTACTTATCCTCCTCCTCCAGCTCCCCTCCCTAGCAGCAACGCTCTCCTCCGAGCGCATCCACCCGCTCCTTAACCCCCCCTCCTCACTCATCATTCCCTCCCCATCATCACCCTCCATATCCTCCCCCGTCTCCGACCGCGACCTTAGCCCCCAGCTGTGATGAACCCCCAGAAGGACCGGCGACCTGCCCCTGGCGCAGCACTCGACGCAACACGAGTCGCGCAGCCGCCGCTCGCGCCGCTCCAGCCCAGCGCCGCACCACCCCGTCGGCAGGTGCCGCGCCCGCGCCTCGGCGCACCGCTCCACGCGCGGCAGGGGCGCGGCGCCCATGCCGGTACCGCAGTGCCGGCAGAGGAAGCGGTCTGTGATGGCGTGGCACATCTTTGTCTTGGAAGACCACGAGGCCTGGCTGCCGGTGGTCTTCCGGTTCAGAGTATCGGTATCGGTCGGTGCTGTTCGTATACTCTAGAGGGCTGCTTCCCTTAGGAGTCTCTTGCTACTCCTCTGCTAAAGACCTGACTTGGGACACGGTTGTTTCGGTGAGCTGTCCCAGTATCGCTCACCGTCTCGGTGAGGAAGAAAGGGGTAGCTCGTTGTGGGTCTAAGTGACTTCACTGTTCTACAAGTTTGACACAGCCCCCTCTCCTGTAGGGTAAATCGTGAAGGATACTTCTCACAGATGTCGTTGTCTATGAATTAGGGCTTAGTATGCCTGACCACGGCGATTCCAACGGTAAGACGGGCATATAGCTGGAGTGGCCCGGAGGCGATATATCCTTTCACCCCGCCGGGCGGACGTTGAGACCCGCACTGCCCGCATGCCATCATAGCGAAGCAAGGGATAGATAAGCCGTGCGGCCGACATCCCGCGGCGGAGAAGCACCACGTCACCGAGGCGAGAAGGAGGCAATTCCGTGGATGTACAGCGGAGGGAAACATCTAGATGGATCTATCTCACTGGCGCTCCCGCCAGTCCATGCCGATGCCGACATAGTGAAGTCGTCCTGTCCTCTACTATATAGATTTTTTTCTTTCGGCCTCTCAAGGATGACCTTTCCAATCGCTATGCAAATTTTCAATTATACACCTCAAAAGGTGACCGAGGAACAGTGCGCAAAATATGCCATGATCGCGTAAAAAGGCTGTAGGCTTCTGATGAAAGAAGATCCCAGGTATATAACAAGCCGCAAAAAGCAAAACCCGACAACCCTTGAGACAACACACTGCGAGTGTGTGAAGAAAGCCATTCAGTAGTAGTCGTCGCCCAACTAGAACCCGAACCTCTTCTTCGGCTTCTTCTGGTTGTCCAAGTCCTTGAGGATGTCGTCAAAGGTGCTCCCACCAAGGCTGGCCTGCCGACCCTTCGACTCGTTCTGCTGCTGCTGCTGCTGGGGGGCCGCCTCCTGCATCATCGCGTTGAGGTTCCCCGCCGACCGGCTCCGTGGCATCGCCATGCTGACTGGCCGCGCATACGGCGAGAGCTCGTCCCCGAACGGCCCGCTGTAGACGCGGCTCGCTCGACGATCTATCGGCATTCCCTCAGGAACGGGCAGTGGCTCGAGTCCGAAGGGACCGTTGAGGACGCGGCTCGCTCGGCGGTCTACTGGCATGCCCTCAGGGACGGGGAGGGGCTCGAGCCCAATGCTGGCAACACTGGCCCGGTAGGCCTGCCCCGCGTCGGGGGAGGCATTCCTAGGTCGCAAGGCTAGGGATGACGATGAGCCTCGCCTCCCGCCGTCCATGCTCATAGACGGTGGGCTGCCGACGGCGTCCATGTCCTGGAAGACGGGTCGAGGTGCCTCCAGTGGTGATAATGCCGGAGGTGGCGCTATGGCGGGAACTGAACCCCCGGTGGCCTCCCATTGCTTGGCTGCGAGCCAGCAGTGACTGCGGTTGTAGGTTGCTTCGACGCTGTACATGATCACGTCGGCAGAAAGCTCAACGATACCCTGTCCGGGAACCTGGTACCAGGCCTTCCGCACCTCGCCGGCGTCTTCCATCCATGGGAGATTACCTTGTGGTGGCTCACAGAGGAAGTACTCAACTCCCTCGGTGAACTTCAGCCCCGGGGCGTCGACGACAAGCATCGGAAGGGACTGGATGACCACGTAGAGGAAGAGCCAGGTCCCGATCCGGTGGTCCAGCATGTCGCCAGATGACGTGCCCTTGGACTCCTTCAAGTCGTAGTCCTTGAACTCCATAAGGAAAGGAGTCTCCAAGCTGTCCGTGTCGAAATTGTAGGATTTGTGCAAGACAAGCAGCAGCTCATGAGGCTGTAGCTTTCTGTCAAATCTTGCTTGCTCCTTTGGCGATAGCTCGTCGTAAGTAGCCATAACGGAAGCCATGGTCGGTATCTTGGGGACGTCGAAGGGGATGGGCGGGAGAACCGGTGGCGAGGACGCGTCAAACTCGCTCAGCATCTGTCTAAGAGCCGAGATGTGTGGATTGGCAGACTCGGACTCGCTATACTCATGCAGCTGATCGATAACCCGAGGCGTAATTGCCTCCCGGTCCACGAGCAGGTCATACAGCGAGCAGAGGTCCGCGTACAAGGCCTTCAAAACCAACCGGTTGAGGCCGCTCTCTGAGAAGGGGTTTTTCTTGCTACGCGCCTTCGGTGGCCAATTCCCGAAGAGATCCTTGTAGTAGCCGAGGATGAAGCTTCGCATCTTCAGGAAAGAGGTCCTCCAGTTCTTGAATCGCACGCTCTTGTATGCATCATTAGAAGTGGAGTTCGCGACGCCGGCGAACAAGGACGGGAAGTCAAATTCCTCGAGTCGAATGTTTACGTTTTGCTGACGGTTCTGTAGGTCCAAATTTGCACGCTCCAGGCGCTGCCGAGTGCTGGCGGAGACTTTGCCAAACAGAGGCGACTTGATATCCAAGATGTAACCATACTTTCCGACAGCATGCGTGAAGGCCTCGTTGTACAAGTCCCAACTCCGCATCTGCTCGCCGAGGATTAGTGCTTCGATCGTTTTCTCTCGGCTGTGCCTGACATCTGCGAGAGCCAGCTGCTCTATAAACGAGGCAAAGCTGATGTCTGCTTCTTCGCCATAGGATACTCCGTCGAAACTGCTGAATTCAAACTCGGCAAGGAGCGACGCTATTTGGAGGAATGCTGCAAACGCCGACGGGTGTGCCTTCGTGCCGATGAGCGGCTGTCTCATGAGAAAAGCGAAAAGATTTCGGATGGCCACAAGACGCTCCAAGCTCGGGCTCGCGGTCTGGTTTACTTGTGGAGCTTTCCCATCTGGTATTAGGCTGCTAGGGACGTACAACCTCCATTCGCCTTCGGGCAGTGGGGGCGAATCTGGAGGTGACAGTGTGATGCGCGTGGCATCGTGTACTGAGAGTTGGTCCCCGAAGCTTCTGGAACCACTTCTCGCACTGGGGGATGACTGCTCGGCTTGAATGAGGTCGTTGAACACTCGCGAGGAAGCAATTGCTTCGATTGGCACCTTGAAGGATGGGCCGTGCCCGCTTCCTCTCGGGTGCATGTAGACATAAACTGCACCGTTTTCATTCCACAGCTCTGGGACCTGACCAGTATTAGATTGGTGCAATCAATATTATGGGGGATAGTGGCTCACTTTTTCGCCGTTGACAAGGGAAGCTGTGTTATAGTCCACTTGGCTGTCCGGTGAGATGATCCAGGCTGCCGTATGTCCCTTAGACATATCATGAGAATTCGACCTGGACCTCCCACCAGGAAGCCAACTCCTGCGCAACCTTCCACGGCTCTCGCCCCGGCGATCGGGGCTCTGATTGCCGTCGCTGGAGCGGCTGGATGTTGGTCTGCTAGCAGCGGGCGACGATACTTTCCTGGAGCTATCAGTGGTCCTGTTTATAGTGGGTTGTGCAGAGGTGCTTCGGCCCCGCGAGTCTGGAGACGGTGAAGGCTGCCGTGTAGGCTGCAAACGACCCCGAGAGCTATCTCGCGATTTTTTCAGCCGCGGTGGCGATGCTGGAGTCTCGTTGAACTGGAAAGTACTCGGAATTGTTGCTGCTCGAGATCCGTTTAGAGGCAATGGCGGGACGGGCTCTTGCGAAGGTTGAGAAAGCACCTTCCGGTGCTTTTGAATGACGTTAGGCATTGCTGTGAGCGGTTCTTTCGGGGGTACAGGAGGTGCTTCAGTGGGCGCTGTTATGCCCAGTCCGACCGTTCCTGTGTTGGTTATCGATGTCGGATCGGGGTGTTCGTATGGAGGAGGAATGGAGTCCTGCGACGTCGGGGAGGAATCGGCAGGTAACGGTTTTCGGTGGATCGACTGAGAGGAGGGTAGATCTGCAGCGGGTGGAGAGTTGAGCAAGGGGATCAAGGATGATAGTAGGTCCAGCCTAGATTTCCGCCGGCCAGCTTTGAGGAGCACTGGCCCTTTGTCTGGCTGGCCCTCGGGTGTTTCCGTCTTGATGAAGCTGCCTTTCTCTGGCTTCTGGTCTGTTGATACAATCCCTTTCTCGGTCTCTTGACGAAGGGAAGATATAGAAAACAAAGAGAGTCTGTTGCGCCTCAGCTGAGAGGACTTACTCGTCGTCATGGTGGGCAAGGAAGATCAGCCCGGTGTAGCACGAGCGAAGACGATTCGAGTCTCCCGTCCGGAGGACCCGAGAATAGATATAAAGCAGTGCTGCTATTGTGAGGTTATTACGCGTCGAATGTCTCTGGCGCAAGCAACGCCATCGCGGCCCAAGTGGAGATTCACTCTGGGTCGGAGGAGGAGGAGGAGGCTTGGGCGGATTTGTGGAGAAGCCCGTCGTGGAGGATTCGTGCACCCGGGGAACCCAAGCTAGTTCTTCTCGGCCTGCGGCAAAGAGGGGGTCAGTGAGGCCTGGTGGGACAAGAGCAGAGGTGAACGAAGCGGTGCTGAGTGACAGGCGGACTTACGGCGATGACGACAGATGGGCGGAAGCAGATCTTTTGTGCAGGGAGTGAATTACGAAAGGCCGAAGAGTTTTGCAGCTAACGATGCTCATACGAAGACGAGTCGAAGAGAAGAGGTGTTGAGAAGGTGGAATGGCTGTCGACGCCGGGGTCGAGGAGTTGTCCGTGAGGTGGGTAGGTGGGTGGATGCGTCGGACAGGTACCTGTGGGTGCTAGTGGCATCAAGTAACCCCCGGTATCCAAGCATTTGCCGCGCTGCGCCTGTGTGTCTTTCCGTCTGATCAATCCCGCTGACTGGGACCGGCATGCTTTGCTTCGTCGGCGCACAATATGTACATCATAGGACATTTTGAGGACTCTTGCGTTATCACAGCCTGTAGCATCTTCGCAACCCAGGGTCCTGTTGGTCTGCGGTCTACAGCTTCAGTAAGGTTTCCCAACGGCTTCCCGCAGCCCACTTCCACGTTGTTAACGGCCCTTGCCTTAACTTCGGTACTTCTAGCTCATGTCACTCTAAGTGCTGGTGGGCATACGTCATGCCTCAAGGGCTGCCGCCGCTTATCCGAGTTGGGACAGCAAGTGCTGACCTGTAGTTACGCCGAGTATCCGTACCTGCGTGTCACTCCCGTACGAGCCAGTGGATGTAAGCACTCTAAAAATCAAAATCCTTCGTGTTGCCCGAGCACAAGAAACTCCCCAAAGGCCCAGAGGAATCCAGTGAAACGGAGTAGCGCGGCAAACGAGACATTCGAGAATGTCTATTTTTGGCGCCGGGAGCCGTCACAGGCTACAGAGCTACGTTAGGTGCACTACTGACAGCTCAGCCTCGGCGGATGCGAGTCAAGGGCCGAGCTAAGGAATCGAAACTGGAGATCGAAATCCAACCGCAAGCTCGGCCACGGGCCGTTCGATCCACATCGCCGGCGTCGATGCCGCTCCTAAGGCTTGGGTAAGTCTTGGTAGAATGTCTCTCTCCAGCTTCCTATATCCATGACAGTGGCATCATCGGCATCCCTGGCTGTCACTGCGGATCTAAGGTTGAACAACTCGCGCCCCTTTTGCCTCTCATAATTTCCGTGGTTCATGGCGTCTTGTGCAGTTGAGATTACTGGCTGCAGAGGGGTACAAGGTTTTCCGGTGGGCGTACGCGTACATGATCCACCATACGAGGACAGGCGCCGAAAATTTGCTATACTATGTAGGTGTGCAACTCCGGGCTTCCCTGGTGTTGACAAACGGAGGCTTACGAATGCGCTCTTCACTCATTACCCTTTAACAAGCAAGCAATCGGCCGTCAGGCTCCGGCCAGAGCGACAGCTGAGCTCCACTGACAGGGCCACTTCGGCTTCGAGCTGAAAAGTGACGACGGCCAACTTGCACGGCTAGATGTTAATCTTTATCTTGGTCTTTAAATCAGCTTCACAGGGAGCGGCCTCCCTACAACCCTGATCTCATCTAGCCGGACATCATGACTTCACAATCGGTGGGCATGGCTGCAAAAGCCGGCTGATTGTCTCGCTGACCACTCTCGAGTACAACCAAATGCATCTACTATTCAGACGCTGGACTAGGAAGAATTGAGGAATCAGCATCATGCCCGCCGCATTGCGCTACCTTAGAAGGCGCTACGATGATATATATCTTGCCTTGCGGAAGTCTTTCCAGCACCCATTCTCAGCCGGGGCGAGCTGCGCCGGGTGTGGCGGGCCTACAACGGCCGGCAATGACCACAAGACGGCCCGGAACTAGCGGACACATGCAAGCGGTCCGGCGGCGCGTGCCCGGGCCAAGCTCGAATGTGTGCTGACAGCCGGCACCACAGTCAGGCAAACCGGCCGCTGTACGTGCTGAAGACTTCAACTCAAGGCGTTGTTCCAAGTGTCTGGAAGTACCGCGATGTACCGAGCTGGTAACGTTGCTGCACGAGGGGATGGAAGGCGGCCAGTCTGATGTCGTTTTCGGCGACAGAGCCGTCTCTGATTGGGCGAGCAGTCTCACCTCCAATCAGTGCTCTCAAAGCCTCACCTTGCTACACCATGGAGTAGGGATGTGTACATTCGTCTAAGTCGGCCGACTAGGCTCCTTCGAAATGTTTTGTTTCTGTCTCTCGTCCAAGAAGGCATTCTGGCCGGCGGTACTCTTGCACTTTTGTCATTGCCGTGCTTCGTGTGGCATTCCAGTCCTTGGTAGGGCGCCAGTTCAGCTTCTCCCCGAGACAAGTCTCTCCATCTGCGCAAACACCCTCGACACCGTAGCGGCACACACTTGACAATGGCGGGCCCCGAGACCGACAACAGTCTCCATCCCGAAGAGATCCAGGACTTCATCCTGCCCTACCAAGGGTCCGATGATTTTGAAAAAGCATGGAGCGATTTTATAAACTACCCTCAAGACCCATCGGGACCAATTGTCCTCGTGACTTCTTGCCTTGATGCGCCGCAAGAGCCCAGCCTACCGGACAGCTACTCGATCTCGGATGCCTCAGACCGAGCGAGAGCATCAACTGCCACCGCGGAACCTTTGTTATCCTCCAATCTCTCTTACACGTCAGCAGTCGTCTCCGAAGACCATACGTCGCCCGACATCAACTCCTCGGAGACAGAACGGATTGGCGGAAACCGGTCAACGCAAGGCGCCAAGCGGCCGTTCCCGGAGAGCGATCTGCAGGACTCGCTCCGGCACGTCGGTGGTGCTGCCATCGCGCAAGGCTCGGACGGCCCTGGATCTTCCCATATGCTGGATGTGCCCAGCGTCAGGTCGCGGCCAGGCACTCCTACGAGGGAAAGAAGCCCCCTTGGCAGCAAGAGGCCGAAGGTGGCCAGGATGCGCGACAAGCGGGCCTGCGTCCGATGCCACATACGCAGAGTTGAGGTAACGTCATCTTGTTGGACTTTCTCACCTTCTTGCCTAACCCTCGGGTGACACCAACCACGCCATCCCGTACGCTATGCGCGGACGAAGCACAGGAAACAATCCATCTTCGATGTTCTGTCGCTGACTGACGTTTTAGTGCGACGAGGAAGGGCCGTGTGGTGAGTGTGACAAATACCTGAAGAAGACTCTCGGCGCCGGACACCTCAGCGATGGATACCATGCGCAAATCTGTACCCGTCAGCGGCTGGCTGAAGTCCGCTTTTCAAGCCACCTACCGACTTGTAAGGCCTCCGAGCGCCGACATTACCCCTTGATGTACTCGCCAACTCTAACCGGGTTCAGCCGATATGCCACCAAGGGACACTATAGAGTTTGTGGGGCCAGTTTATCCGGCGGAAGTCACATTTCATGAAGTTGGCGAGCCACAGCCCGTCCTGATGCTGAATCTGCAGCAGTTTGTCGTAAACAGACAGATGAGAAGGCCCGAGCCTACGGCCAGGGCCGGAGCCGGAGCCATCCAGTACGGCCTGCAACGTGAACAGGTACCGTCTTACACCGCCTTTCTTCGCTGGAGTGAAGACCAGATATCCCGTGATGGCAAGGCCACGTTTCAGAATGCCGTCGGCTCGTTTCTGTCCGCATATGCAAGCAGGCGAGCGGACCTTGCTAGGGTAAGTGTAGGATTGTTAGGACGGTTGGCGAGTTCAGCTAATACTCTGAATACAGCAAGACCTAGTTCGTAAGACCCATGAGCTCAGGTGCTGGTATCGGATATGGCAGAGCCCTGTCCTCTTCGTGAAATCAAGTCTCGGTGCAGGCCGTCTAGCTGCGATCACCCACCTGGAGATCAAGAGCATTGCCATTAGCGCGGTCAAGTCGCTAGAAAGGGACATCCTCACGCAGCTCGACGACCTCCTTAGGGACGACATCAAGGGTAACGACACCCCAACATGGGCCTGCTTCTGGCAGCTCATACTGCTCTACCGGCAGCTGAAGTGGCTCTGTGATGGCACCCTCCAGAATACCCACAGTTCGGGATGGTCATGCAATAGTAAGTAAAGCGTTTTCTGTTCGTGCACCGGCCGTCCCATTACTTCTAGCTGACATCTGAGCCGCAAGCCCTTGAGCTTCCGCCTGCTGCTTTTGATACCCTGACGCAGCTGCATGACCTCCTCGTCGGCAGGTATGCTGCCTACTTCCGACGTACCTCGCCAGTCTACGAGGTTGAAGCCAGCCGCGCCACTTCGTTGGGGGGAGACGCACGCCTGCTGGAAGAGTTCGACAACGTCTGCAGGCTGCGCAAGATATTTCGTGAGTTGCAGCCCGCAGCTGCCCCGGGAAGGACAAAGAGCAGCAAGGTTGTGCATTGACTGAAATCTTGCTCAGAGACACTTCCTTTTGATGACTCGGATCTGTGTCTGAAGGCCTTGATCGTCGACCGTGAGATTGACCTAGACCAGCGGAGGAGTCGAAACCGTCGAAAGACCTGATAACGTCTATCGGGCAGAGTTCTGGCGAGGTCAACATGTACAGCGGCTTAATAATCTCTTGGTTCCCTTGGAGTCTGGCCTTCCTCGTCCTAATGTTCTCGGAGATTCGACGCGCACCACTATATCGCCATCTCCCGCGCCTTAACGACCAGCTCTATAAACTTCTTTTTCTTCCCCGAGCCGTCTTTCTTGTCTTTAGCCACATCCTTGAAGAGGTCTTCCAGATCCGACAAGTCTATCCCCATCGCTGCTAGTGGATGAATCTCTATCGTCAACTCGACCTTGTCGCCTTTGTTGTTAGCCTTGGCGTTGAACCTGACAGAGGTTAGCTGATAGCTGCAGCGAGGTTTCAAATCCAGTCCCCACCAACCTTATAGCTTCAATAGGCCCCCCGGTACGAGGCCATGCCGGCACTACCCTCGCCAGCGCCGCCGCCGAAGCCCCGATGTATCTAGCCCAGAACGCGGCGCCGGAGGACGCCCCGTCGGCCAGTGCCTTCAGGTTCCTTTGACGCTCCCTGTCAGCCGGGGCGAGCGAACCTCCCCACCTCGCGCAGGACGTCAGGCCCAGAACCGCGCGCCGCAGATGCGTCAACCCGGGGAAGCTCGGGTCACGGAACACGGCGTCGTGCAGGGCGTGTGCGGCGTTCGCGGAGGCGTCCTCGCCCGCGCGCAGCCAGATCCCCCGCGCGAACACCGGCCCGAGCCCGAGGGAGTAGACCGTGGCGGTCGCGGACGAGGGTGACAGGTCCAAATCGGCCGGCACGGCAGTCATCAAGCACTCGAGCACCGACGCCTCAGCCGCCCTTCTCTCGTCCTCGGAGCCCAGGCCCCCGTCCGGCAGCGGGCCGATGTCCCGCAGCAGCGGTAGCGGGTCCGCCTCGCGGACCGCAGGCGGCAGCTTCAAGGCCAAGGCGCCCTCGCGGTTACCCCCGGCGCAGAACGTCACGGAACGGATGGGCGGCAGCGCGGCGATCAGGGCCTCGACGACCGTCGCGATGGCGGGGAACTGCCTGCGCCGGCGCTTCGACATCCCGAAGACCTTGCCCTCCGCCTCCCCGTTGGCACGGCGCATCCGCGCCGTCTGGGCGAAGCGCGACCCGGGAACCGTGTACCCCCCGATCAGCGGGATTGGGTACGGCTGCAGCGGGTCGCTGTGCATCAGCATGCTGCCGTACCCGCGGAACCCCCCGCCGCAGAGGTACACGTCGACGCCCTCGCCGCGCCGCGCCGCCTCCGCGAGGCTCGGGAACCGCTCCTCCAGCGCGCGGAACGCGGCCGCCATGCCGTCCCGCAGGCCGGCCTCCTCCGAGGCCCTGGCCTCCGCGTCGGTGGCGGCGGCCTCCAGCACGCGGATCAGCCGCGCCGCGCCGAAGGGCAGACTGCGGCCCGCGCGGGCGGCCTCGACCTCGTAGCCCTCCCCGGCGGCGGTGTCGACGTAGGTCATCTGGACGCTGCCGCCGCCCAGGTCGAGGAACAGGCCCCGCGCGGAGGCGAAGCCGGAGCGGGCACCCGCCGAGCCGAAGAGGGTCTCGACCTCCGGGGCGAGGACCTGGACGCGCAGGCCGGGCGCCGCGGCCGCGATGGCGTCGAGGAGGGATGCGGCGTTGGAGGCGCGGCGGACGGCCTCGGTGGCGAAGACGGAGACGTGGGAAAGAGGCACGGCGAAGGAGTCGAGGGCGATGGAGCGGAAGCGCGCGAGGGCGGCGGCGACAGCGCGGATGGTGTCCTCCGGGAGGGAGAGGGCGTCGCCGAGGGCGTCGAACAGGGAGATGGCGGCGCGCTCGCGGTAGACGCAGCGGAGGAGGCGGGCGCGGGGCGGGGAGAGGTCTGAGATGGAGAAGCGGATGCCGTTGCTTTTGATCGGCGAAAGGGGGGGATGTTAGACGCGGCTGAGAGGACAACGGGGAGAAGAAGCAGCGATAATAGAGGGGGATTTAGAGGTGCTGTGTTCTGAGCCCAAGACTGCTCTCGAAAGTACCAACTTTGGTAAATCACAGCACATATAGTAGGTAGAATGTTGGACCGTCTAAGCCATACACTTGATAAAGCCATTCCCTCTCTCTGGTAGCTGATGCAGCCGCGGCGGAGGAACTTTGACAACCCAACTCTACATCATAAGAAACAGAACAAGCCTTCGCGACTGGCGAGAAATACGAGAAAATTGAACGCACAAACCTTCCCATGTCCACCAGCGCGTACAGCTGATTCGACGCCTGGGGATCCCACCGCGGCATCTTGTCCGCGAAGTTGTCGAGGGTTATGATGTCAACCCCCGCCATTTTGAGGAGCCAGCAAAATCCGCTCAGAAGCAGAGACTTCGGCTATTGAAGTGGTTGTGCAAGAGAGGAGAGGAGAGAAGGAAAAGGGTTATCACTCTAAGAGAAGTCAGGCATGAGTTCAAGATGCGGATTTGGGTGAAGAAGGCTGTGAGGTAGTGCAGTGAAGAAATCAATATCAAGGACGGCGGCGCAGCGCGAAGTTCACTAGAGAAAGTTAAGGTTGGTTGAGCCGCAAGTGGCCGCCACCGGATCGCCTGCGGGTCGGCCGATCTGGCGCTTCCACACCTTGCTGGCCGGCCGCGGGATCGGAGTAAAGGGTTCTGGCAGGCTACCCACAGATGATGTAGCATCACCAAGAGAGCATGGACATGCCCTTGAGGGCGAAGGCTGCAGCATGGTCCGGGCACAGCACCCGACTGGCTACCAAGAACAGCACATATACGCTCCAGCGCGGGCCGTTTCAGGAGAGACGTATGGATTGTCACGGCCACAGTTCCCGCGACCAAGCGCACGACAGTAGTTGTACACGTACGTGTATGCATGCTGTGCTTGCAACACCCGTGGCATATAGAGAATAAAACCCAGGGGGAAGTGACGCAATGCTCGTATTCAAGAGTTATCCAATGCTCACGCGCGTAGCCGTTCCTTATGCCAACCCCCGACACCCAAGACTCCGGGTTTCCTGTCTACCCTAGTTCTATGAGATTCACCCCGAGCCAACCAGACCTGTATATGCAAAACACGAACTCGGCATACCGGAAATTGCAAAGAACACGATGATCGACTCCCGCCCTGTAGATCCTTCAGGGCCATATGCTCAGCTCGAACGCCTGGCCCTTGGCCGTGTTGCCGTAGATGGTCGAGAACCTGTCCTGCCACTGGATGTTGAGCTCCGTGTCGGTCGGCTTCGACTGCTCGGCGCCGTACGCGTTGTGCCTGCGCATGGCGAGGTTCCACGCGAAGCTGCTCTCCGACGTGCCCACGACCATGCCGGCGCGCAGCATGATCTCGTAGTCGATGAGCGCGCGCTGGTCCCAGCTGAGGGTGTCCAGCAGCCGCAGCTCCGGCGCCCGGAGGATCTCGCGCTTCTGCACCACCGCGGCGCCGAAGTCGCGCGCCCGTTCCGTGAACGCCGTGATGTTCTCCTGCGTCGCCCCCGTCGCCAGATACACCACTGGCACCCGGTTGTCGGCGATGTACGACAGGTAGTACGCCGCCTGCGTCTGGTAGTCCGGGAACACGCCCGCCACGTCCCGCTCTGTGCGCAGGTGCACGCCTACGAAGCTGTCGCGCCGGATCCCCCGCCGCGGGTCCAGCTCCAGATTGAAGCGCTTCTGCATGTTGTACAGGCCCGAGGCGGCCAGCAGCCGCACGTCCTGCCGGATGCGCAGGATGCGCCCGAAGTTGCGGACGAAGTCCGGGTGGTCGTACCCCGTCGGCCAGGTGAAGAGCGCCTCCCCCATGTGCAGGCGGAGGGGATACCTGCGCTTCTTGGCCGGCTTCTGCTCCTCGAGGAACTGGGTGAACTTCCAGTGTATCTCCTGCGGGTTCGCGATGATGGTCCCGTTCACGAAGTCCGTCGTCAGGTCCTTGACCGAGAACTTGACGGGCTGCAGCATGGTCGGCACGTCGTACAGCTCGTCTAGCGAATCGTGGACCTTCATCTGGGGGCAGTACGCCGCCAGGCTGTTCTTCAGGTGTGCCATGTCGAAGAAGTAGCCCGCCGGAATCGACTTGGCCGGGCCGCCCCCGGAGTACGGGACGAGTTTAGTGATGTCGGTGTCGGAACGGCGAATGATCTGGGGCAGAACTAGCTCCGCTACCAGAGAAGGTCAGTATTATCATCCCTTTACGAGCATTCGGCCACATCCCGATGCTACCAGGGAAAGAGAGGAGACTTACCTCCCAACTCGATCGCGAAGCGGATGCAGTGCAGATGGGCATTCTTGACCTCGCCGATGCCGCCCGGGGGAGGATCACAGGTCAGGACCAGGGCGCGGTCGGGGGGCGCCCACTGCTTGATGGCGCACAGCTCGGCGATCTTGGTGCCGTCGAAGTCGCCATCGATCTCGTGGGAGAGGTAGTCGGCGACGAAGAGCTTTTTCTCGTTCCTGAAGGAGCGGATGATCTCCGTGTAGGTGTCCCGGTCGGTGGTGAGGTAGGCGAGCGCCCACACGAAGACCACGGTGGGCAGCACGAATTTGAGGATCTGGAAGAGCCTCGCGGAGTCCAGCATCTTGGTCGGCTTTCCGCTTGGGGAGGTCAGGCAGCAGGAAGATGTTGACTAAATGACATGGAGCAAAGAAGAGCCAGCAGAAGTCATTGGGGACTGGGGCTGCGACCGGCTCGGATGAACACGAGAATCGAGGGAGAGGTGGCCATTTCCAAATTCTCGTGATGGCTGGCGGCCCCCGTCAGATGGCTCTGGCTCTTCGCGAGATAAAGACGGGCCCACGCCCAGCCCTGCGTTCCAGGCCGAACATCTTTTGCCGGAAAGGGGCAAGTCCCACCAATAGCTCTGGGGCTGAATCAGACACCATCGTGCTGGTCCTCGTGCCTTTGCAGCAGCAGTGGCAGCGGCAGCAGAAACAGTCGCGCAGTATTTATTGTCCAACCTGCCAAGGTCGAGGGGATGTCTTGGTGTGTTTTACAGTTTCGCTTCAGGAGAGGAATGGAGTCTGGATCTCCGTGCGGTCGGCACTCGGAAGACGTTTCAACGGGAGCCGGTGCATCCAGGTTCCCTGCAACCTTGCAATCGTACCAACAAACCTAATTATCGCCACACTTTAAGGTGCTAGCTAGTTAGGGCGCTGGGACGCCAACTTGTTCTCGCAATCCGTTCGAGACGCCGCCTCTGGATCATTGCAGGATGCCGGGGGTCGGCAGGGTGTTGGCCGTTCAAGCCACAAGATACACTGGACTCCCAATGTGTCACCACGAAGGCAAACGCCGAATCCAGGGACCTGCGGGCAATTACAGGTTCTAGAGTGTGATGAAATGGGACAGCACACCTCCTTGATCTAGAGTACTAAGAGTACCTTATCTGGTGACTTGAAATGTACTTTGACACTAGCACTATAGTCCCCTTTGTCTGTCTAAGTCCGTTAAGCTTCAAGTATTCCTGTTAGTCACTCTGCGGGTTCTCCATCCCTCCCTTACGGGCAACTTGTTAGACGCATGAATTTCCAGGTCCGGTTCCCCGCGCCGGCTCGGTGTGCCCATGACGTTCGGTTTCAAGATTTATATAAACAAATCTTGTTTCGTCCTGTCCAGCGTAGGGCTTGATATTGCTGCATTATGCCGCGCCCCGATCGACGCAGGGACTGAATCTACCTTTCCAAGGACTCGGCGCCGGCCAGCCCAGTGAAGCCGTGGTCCTTGTGGCCGGGCTGGCCGACCTGTTACCACAAATCTGGGATTCTGGGATTGCAGGATCGTCGAGAGATCCTGTCACAACATCGCTAAGATAGGTAGATAGACCGAGGGCTTGCTTACGCCCGCCCCGTCAGGGTAGGTGTCGAGCTGTCGAAAGAGCGAGGTAGCTTAGGCAAAACAGCTCCTACGCGAAGGGGCGGCACCTACATTGACATTCACAGTCTTGTCTATGGTATCGCTCCGGAGACTGGCAGACTGGAACTGGAGACTAAGGGTCCAGATATGCGCCTGGACTCTGGACCCCTCATCTGGATGCGTGCTGCCGGTGCCGGCATGACCGTTGGTTGCATGAAGGGTCTTTAGCCTTGCAACCTTGATATCCCCAGATATCAGGTTTCTTCAACCCAAACTCTCCGGCAAAGCGGGACGGAACAGATCCCCCACCCCCGGAGATCGTCCCAATGTGTCTACAAAAGCCGCGTTTACGCATGAAGCTGTATCTAGTTCGGGGTCCTTATCATCAGGGCACGATAGCCTCTCGTTATGGTCTAGCCAGGGTGCTTGTCTGAAGTTGATACGGCGAGGGCCTTTTGCCATGCGCATGTCATGAGGAAGCGAGACTCCCTCCTCTCGGACCCCTCCCCGGGACGCTTGCTTCCAGTCAGATGTGTGAACGGAGCACAGCTGTATCCAATTCCACGTAAATGATCGCATTCATGCCTAACGACGACGACACATCGAAGGCAGTGCTCCGCCCACGTCACAGAAGAGGGGAGACGACTGCAGTCCCCCACGAGTATGGCATCCTTGGGGCGGACTAGCCTCTCCTCGCTTAAGCCCAAGGGCCTGACATTCGCGTGGTGGGTGATATGACGGTCTGGCCATGGGGCAAAGACTGGGAGGACGGAGTACCTGTAAGTCTGTATCCATGATCGATGTACCACTGTGCTGTATGCGAGCTGCAGGAGTACAAGGAGGGGTGAACGGATGGATCAATGGATGGAGGGATGGTGGGATTCAGACGAGGATCAAAAAGTGGAACCGGTCAGGTAGTTAGACGCGCTATGAGACGCGTTTTTTCGTGACGCGAGCTGCGACGCTGCCCACCTATCAGCGAGGCGACCGTTTCATTTCGTCTGATGGACGACGTCTCGCATTGTCTATGTGCGCCTATGCCTCCTCCGCTCTGGTCATGATTGATTGAAGGCAGACACTGGGAAAAAAGGACAAGTAGAAAAATACCCTCGTCATCGAGCTTGAAAAAATCGACCTGGTCGTCTGCGTTTTCCTTCTTCCCCGCCTGCTGCCGTCGTCTCTACGTCGCGCGGTTGCATCACCGACCATCACCCATTAACGGGAAAAAGTCGCGAACGAGCGAGCGCGTGTCTGCCTACCAGCCCCTCGCTTTTCTGTCGCGACCGACCCGCGCCCGCACGGCCTCCTCCAACCTACACGCAACCGACGCACACGCTTCTGCTGCCCCGGCAAAGAGAGGGATAAAGCGATTCGATTTGCAGAAAGTCTGTGTCTCACTTTGCCCAAGTCGAGCCCCGCCTCACGTCGACCGGATCCTCCTTACGTCGTGCTGCTTCTCTACCTTCACGCCTCTACTCCACTCACTCGCATCGTCCCTTCAGACAAACAGCCGGATTCCACGTTCTTGCTCGGTACTCCTCCGCGACGGACTGTTAGTTCAGGACTGGTCTTCCTTAGTGTCTTGGCTCCTCGCCGCGGGGAAGCAGCTGTCTTACTAGTCGCAAGCTAACAGCTCGACTTCAACTTGGCTACCTCTACCTCTGCCTTTCCGCCTCGGAGGCCCCGTATCACCTCGCACCAACGCGTGAGACAGGTCTCCTCCATCCTCCAGGACCGCCAGCCAGACTGTCAGACTACCGCCTACGGAGTACGGAGCACTCCCGTTGTTGGCTGCACTCCCCGTGCTCCTGTATCTCCTCAGCTAGCCGTTCCCACCTCGCAGCTTGAGCCCGCATCGGCTGGGCAAGCGAAAGCAACCACGCCGTTACATGATCGTCTAGAGTCCACTCTAATCGTCCTTCCGCGCTCCGCGACCCGAGCTGATACTGCGCCGGCTGAGCCAACCCCAAGCCGCTCCCATCGCGCTTCCCAAACGCGTGTCCGCCTGCCGAACGAAGATCACTGCATCTGGGCTCCTCGCTCGTGCCAGCTCACTGGTCCACTCTCACCAACGCCTGCAGTCTCCGGCGCATCTGTACGGAGTGTGCATGCGTGAGGCCTGCAGACGGGCAGCGAAACGGCCCACGACTCCCCCAAACTGGGCGGCCACGCAGCTCCGGCTTCCTCAATGAACTGATGGGCTACTGATCAACCCGCCAATTCCAGCACCGCCCGCGGCGCGCACACATCATAGACCACGCTTCAACCGGCTGTCGAGGCGCACCCCCGGCCGGTAGGCCCGCTTATTTCTGCGCGCTTTGAGCCAGCGGTGCCTCGTCGACTGGCTGCATCGTCCAAGCACCCTTGGTGGGGAGAACCTGCAGGACGCTGCTGGGATCCCAGGAGCACTAGGAGAGCGCTGCGCACCCCCAACTGCGCTCGAGTACCCGCCGCTCGCGCGCCACCGCTGCATCCTGCTTCTTCCCCCGACTTTCCCTCCTCCCCTCGTCCCTGCCAGCCGAGGAGAGACACACACGGTTCCTACATATTGACGCAGCCCGCTCTCGCCGACATAACTGTTGTGCACCTTTCGGTCCTCTCCCGCCCCTTCTATTCAGTCGTTCCTTTTCCGTCATACCCAAGACACGCCCTCGGCGGGGCCTCCTAACACATCACCAAATTAAGCCCCCCCCGCGAAAGAGTGTGTGTCGCGAAGCCTAGACGTCCCGGACCCTTCCCTCCTTGACGATACTCACGAACCCACGATATTTCCTTGCGTCTCTTCTTACGTCGACTCAGACGACCTGACGACCCGTTTCTTCTTCCTTCCTATTCATAATTGACGTAATCCGCCTTCTCCACCGCGGTCTGCATTGCTCGGTTCTCTCTTCCGCTCCGATCAGCCTCAGACAGGACCCCCTCCGGATCCCTATCCGCCAATTGCCGTGCGCTTCTCTGCTTTGGTCCTCATTCCTCACGGACTCGCTCCCACAGCCTCAGCCTGTACCGTCGGTTAGCCTGCTACCAGTGGAGGTACATCTTCCTTCTCAACGGGACGAGCCGCTGGAGAAGTAGTGGGCTAACAGGATCCTCAGCTGTCAATCCTCCATGCCTGCTGGCATTCCAGGGCAGACCGAGACAACATGAGCGAGCAATCAGGGTCCGCGTCCCGCGCACGGAGATTCTTCTCTGTTGCGCGTGACGCACCAAGGACCCCGGAGCCTTTTGCAGAGGGCGAGGCGCGGATCCCTTCGCCTCCTCGACCGCGATTCCGCCTGAAGAGGCGCAATGTCTCCCAGCACCTCACCGCGCCCACGCAGCAATTCCTGGCTTCCGTGGCCGCTGCTGATGTTCCCATACCCAGCATCGAGGAGCCAGAGATTGCCTTTCCCGAACCCGACACGGTCAATCGCTATCCTGACCTGGCCCAGCTGGTGGACGACGATATGGCACTCCAGTTCGAATTGCGCGGCCGAGCCTTTTCACCCCCCAAGACTCCCGCCCCCGGTGACGCACCATCACTTTCACCATCTAGATATCCGAATTGGTCAATTGATTCGGCTCTGAGCAGCTGCGAGTCGAGCCCGGAACCCGAATCCAGCCGGCCCTCGACCTCACGATCAACTCGTACAAGTGCTTCATCCTTTAGTCGCTTGTCCTCCTGCCTCTCCGAGGACGCCCATCCCAGCCTGGAAGTGGAGGCTAGTGAGAAGTGGGTGCACCGACGGGCTCCAGACAACTCTTCCGCAGTCGCGAAGCGCTCCGCAGCCGACACTCAGAATATGCCAAGGAAGGCATCTTGGACCAAAGCAATGAGCGCTCATCTTTGGTCGACCTACGTGATGTACTTGAATGACCCTACGGTCACCCCGTTTCGTGTTGCAAAGAACGGCATTCCGCCACGCGGCGTGTGTAACCGTGTGGCTCACGAGGCCAAGCGCAGCTGGAAGGGCTCGAAAGTCTTGAGCAAGGCGGCCAATCCCCAGCACGGTGACCGGAAGAGTGGAAGCATAACCCCGACAGCAGATGGTCCTGGGACATTCATGGAATGGCCGCATAGCAATGCGGCAGGACGGGCCCACCTGCGCGAGCTCTGCCGACTGAAGGCTCTAGGCCCCGGAGCAGGCCGGTTCCGGTATATGTCACGAAGCCCAACTCCCTTCACTCACGCTGCCACCCGCCACTGGAATCGCCGGACCACACCCGGTCGTCCACAGTCGGCTTTTCGCACCCAAGATATGGCATTATCGCTCACTCTGAGCACTGCCGAAGCAATGCAACCTGAGGGACCGTTGGCACAACTGACCAGCTCCGCACCCCTTGTTCCTGACCAAGTCGCACCACCTCCCTCCCTCCCTGACCAACAAGCTGCAGCCTCCGAGGGTGAGCGTTCCTTCGCTGAGCGCCTGCGGTTAGGTTCACCTTTCATTGCTAAGAGCTATGGTCCGAGCTCGTCAACCTCTCTGGCCGCGGTCTTGGGCTTGTCGAGCTCTCCTGGTCAGAGGCAGACACATACACTTGGGCCACGGCGTAGTCTGCAGTCGCCGGTGCGCTTGAGTCGCTCGACGACACAGAAGAGGAGGACGAGGCAGTTTTCTCATGAACCGAGGAAGCGGCCCACCTTGGCTGCAGACTTCTGGGTTGATCCGATCACGAGCAGTAGCAGTGCCGACGGAGCCGCCCACGAGGCGCAGTTTAGCTCCACGGCTTCAAGCCATCGTGACGACATGTTCATCCCACGGGCTGCTGCAGATCTACCCCTTGCACCATTAGCAGCTGAACGCTCTGCTCAATCCGCGGCGCACCTGGCACCGCCTGTGCTACCGCCACCTCGGCTAGGGTCACCCTTTCCTGGATCTGGCTCGAGTCACAGTGTTCCCAACCGTCTCACTCAACCTGGACATCTGGACACGATTCTGGGTCGGCCTTTCGCAACAGTGCAGCAGCCATCGGAGTCTAGCTTGCCGGTACCTACTCGCGACGATCTTGCTTCGCGCCTAGCATATATCGACCGGCGCCTCAAGGAATTCAATCGTCGCGATGGCCGCCAGCGCTCAGAGTCTCCGTTCTAAAGCACGGGCGAGCTCTAGATGGAGACATGCACCGCGTCAGGACGACGAAAGGATATCGTCAGCCTTGTATATTTCGATTCGACCCATGTTATTACGACTTCATGATTTACGAAAACTCTCGGTCAGACTCGGGTGGTATAACGAGCCGAGCCGAACCAAACAACAGACCCTACCCTCAGACAATCACGGCGAATAAGCAGCTCCAGTCTGTTTCTGCTGTGTGGGGCTTTCCTTCACCTTTCCTATGTCGTTTTCTTGAGGGGGCGAGACAGCTTGGAGACCGCTTTTGATGACGAGAGACCGGTACAGAATTACGGACTCGGGGTTCCGCAGACACGGCTGGCTCTTTTGACGAAACAGAAAAGTTACGACGGTTATGACAAACGATATGAGGCTCATGTTGGATTTACACTTCGCTACTACATCATCATCATCTTCTGATGGCATCTGGGATGGATGGCCCCATCTTGATTTTATTTCGCTTCGATAATAGGGAGGAAGAAAGCCTGTGCTTCTTTCTCTCTTGACTGCCTCGGATAGATCTCGAGTCTGCTTTTTTTTGGGACCAAAAGTCTTCATATATAACGAGCCATGAAATGAGTACATATGATCTACATGCAAGCGGTTCGTTTTGCCTGCTCTGGAGATTGCGAGTGAGGGTCTCATGTTGAAGGTACTGTGGAGGGCTGTAGTGATTGTAGAGAGATGAAATGACTACCTACACATGATAGAATTATCTTCTGCCTCTTGTGAATATTGACGAGTGGACATGATGCTTTCCCCGCCTCTATCCTGGGTAGGCAGTCAAGTGAAGTGTCTCTGTCACTTGAATACTGTTGTGACGGCACGGGAACGACTGCTGAAGACGTCGAAGCGTTGAAGATGCGAGTCTCACTCTTTCCGGGTCCCGGCAGAGCTACGTGCTGCGTAGACGGGGAATGGTCCCACCCCCGGATTCGCCAAGCCAATCCAGCTTAAAGGCTTAGCCTCCCACCCGGTCCGAACAGCAAAATGTATCTTTTTTGGATGGAAATATGCGGAGCTCGTCTTCTTCCCCAACTTTCATTCCCTTCTTCTCCTTTTTCTCCTCTTCTCCTCCTCCTCTCCTCCTCTCCTCCTCTCCTCCTCCCTTCTATTCCTCCTCTTCTCTCTCCACAGATCTTGGGGTCTTCAGGTCTATCCCTCCATAGATGCTGCGACGATGCTGACCCCACGGACCGGGAGGACATGCAGGCTCTCGCTGCTGCTTGCGGTAGCGCTCGCCGCGCTGCTGTTCTTCGCCGGCGGCGCCGAGGCCTCGGTGGGCGACCGCCTGGTCGAGTTCCGCGAGTGTGTTGAGGTTCGTCAGACCGGCTGCTTTTCATTTGGGGCGTGCCTTGGGAGACGAAGACGTAACGTACGGAAGGATGGGTGCTGACTATTCTCTTGTTTCCAGGTGTGCCTCCGCGAGAACTGCAGCCCTGAGAGCAAGCCAACCACGATCCGTAAGTCGCTGCCCGTCCGCCCTGCCGACAATACCCTCACCCCAGACCGCAATATCTCGATAGAAAAACACAAATTCCCCCCTCCCCGTTCTCCTCATGCTGACAGCACGCGCTCGCGCGCTGTCCCCTAGCCCTCCACCGCCGCCTCCTCTTCTGGGACTGCCCCTCCGAGTGCGACTACGCCTGCCAGCACATCATCACCTCGCGGCGCCTCTCCGCCGGCCACGCCGTCGTCCAGTTCCACGGCAAGTGGCCCTTCCGCCGCCTGCTCGGCGCGCAGGAGCCCTTGTCCGTGCTCTTCAGCCTCGGCAACCTCGCCGCGCACTGGCGCGGGCTCCGCCGCCTGCGCGCCGCCGTCCCGGCCTCGTACACCCTGCTGCCCTTCTACGAGTGGTACGCCTACCTGGGCATCGCCGCCTGGGTCTTCTCCGCCGTCTTCCACACCCGCGACTCCAACGCCACCGAGCGCCTCGACTACTTCGCCGCCGGCGCGACCGTCCTCTACGGGCTGTACTACACCCCCGTGCGGCTGCTTCGCCTCGACCTGCCCGCCGCCTCCTCTCCCTCTTCCTCCTCCGCCTCCGGCGGGCGCCGCCGCCCCTGGCGCCCCGCGCTGCGCGCCTGGACCGCGCTCTGCCTGGCCGCGTACGCCGCGCACGTGTGCTACCTGACGCTCTGGAAGTGGGACTACGGCTACAACATGGCGGCCAACGTGGCGTGCGGCGCGGTGCAGAACGTGCTGTGGGGGTGGTACAGCTGGGACAAGTACCGGCGCAGCCGGCGGCCCTGGGCGGTGTGGCCGGGCATCGCCGTCGCCTGGGTCACGCTCGCCATGTCGCTCGAGCTGTTCGACTTCCCGCCGCTGTGGGGGTCGGTCGACGCCCACTCGCTCTGGCACCTGGGGACCATCGCGCCGACGGTGCTGTGGTATAAGTGAGTTGGACACCGTTTTTGCCACCCTTCCTCTCGGGAGGACAGCCGTGGATGAAAGGGGAGGAGGACGTTTGGCTGACTGGTTCTTCACAGCTTTCTGATCAAGGACGCGCTCGATGATATAGCCGGGGAGGAGAGGCTGAAGCTGAAGGCCTAAGAGACCGGCTGCGGACAAGACGAGGAGGGCGCGGCAGCCTTGCCGATTCGCGTAGGCCCGCGTTGCCGGGGCGCGAAGAGACGTGCATGTATAAGTGGACAGATGGGCGGAAGACGAGTAGACAACAACGGGCTATGACCTACCTCTCGTCCAGTCCGTGGGTAGCGTGCCCTATTTGGTGCCGAAGAAGAAGAAAGGCTAGAGACCTGTCTCTAGGGTGTAGGCGATGGGCGGTTCCCTGTGACACGGTCCCTGAAGATAGGAGACAAGGAGGGAAATGGGCACACCTCAAAGATGCCTATGACCTCTACGAACACCTGAACGGCTTGTGGCTGTATATACATACTGTGGCCCTCTAGCTATGTTAGAGCTCTTGGGATAATTCAATACGTTAACAACTTTCTCGATAAGAGCCTGAGAAGAATGTGTAACCTTAAAAGACAAGAGTGATTCACGTACATCAGGGCACACACGAAGAATTTGCTAATCTAACCATGTTCATTCATAATCCTATGGTCCTTCCGGGTCTGCTTTTAAAGACCCCTAACTACCTAAGCCGAGAGCTCTACCTAGGACACCGAGCCGCGCTGGGCCCTTGAATGCATACTCAACGCATTTTCCCAAACTCAATCGCCAAACCAATACTGACGCAGGGTTCAAACTTTCCTTGTTCGCCCTTCCTGATATCGCACGTCCCAATGCAGTAGGTAGGTAGGTTGTTCATCACACGGGCACTCGCCTAAGCATAATCCTCATCAGTGAGCCTCGACACGTTCGGCCCCGCCTTCTCCAGCCCGGCCCGGAGCCTGTCCAGCACGGCCTGCTTCTTCTCCCGCTTCTGGCGGATCTCGCGCTTCTCCTCCTCGCTGAAGCCGCTGATCTTCCTGCGTGGAGGCGTGCCCCTTACGCCGCCGCCGTAGGACGCAACCGACGAGGCGAGGGACTTGCGCGGGTCCGGCGACGCGACCGACCGTCTGGGCGGGGTCATAAAGGGGGTGCCCTCGCGGCTGCCGGCTCCGCCGGCTCCGACAGATCCCATGCGGAGCTTCCGCATCTGGTTTTCCAGGACGTCGATGTCGCCGCTGCGCTTCTCCGCCATGCTCGTCATCTTCACGATGGTCTTCATCACGGCCTCTACCGTCGGGACCGCCGCGCCGCGGCCGGCTGCTCCCGCTGCGGAGGCGATCTTCGTCTTCAGCATGGTCACGGCGCTTTCCGCCTCGGCCAGCAACTTCGTCATTTGCGCGTAGGACCTGCGCAGATCATTCTGTTGCTCGGCTTGTTCGGCGCTGAGAGGAAGGGAGCGCGTTGCCGCCGCCTGGTCTGGATCCAAAAGGGTGCCAACAACACGCTTCATGTCTTCTTGTTTGGCACGCAGCTTGGGCATGTCCCGCAGCAGGTCCTGGCAAGCATCCCACGTCTCACCAAAATCCTTCAGACGTCCATCTTCCAATTCCTCTGCTAGCTCGTGGTCGAGGATCTGACCGAGGTCTTCCGCCTCGCAAAGGACCCAACTGTCCGGGTCTTCAAGATCTTCTTTTGTCCGGGGACCACCGTCTTTGTAGAGTTCGGTGTGGCCTTTGATAAAGCCTTTGAGAGTCCTCGCGTTGAGAGCTAACGTCTGGATCATTCCATTGATGTCCTTGTAGAGCGCCTCGGCCTGGGAGGCAATCGTGGATGTCTCCGACTCCGGGTTGCTACTCGTAAAGGCAACGAAGTCGCCGATCTCAGGTGTAGGTTCAATGTGAGACTCAATGAAGGTTTGAATATGCTCATATTCCTCATCCTCCTTGAGCGCTTCATTCTCCTCTTGTTGTCTCTTCGCGAGAATCTGTCGCTGGAGCACCACATTCGGATCTTCAATTGGCTGTGCCCGGGCCGTAATTGACTTTCCAAATGATGGGCCTGGGGCTGCTGACCTAGAGGAGCCGAGGATTTGGGAGGCCATGCCAGGCGCACTGACTGAGCGGGAAGCTTCCGGTCGCAGCATCCGCGTCGGCACAGCGCTGCGAACAGGACTCGGCGAGCGAGGGCTAATAGGCGCTGGTTGCGCGAACACGGGAGCATTCCGGCTGACCTCGCCGAACAGTCTTCTCGACGACTGATCCGGCCCGGGCCGGGAAAGGCTCGAGAATGTGCTGCCCGCCATGCCACCAAAGGAACTTTGGGGAGTAAAACCAGGGGTGTGTCCAAGAGCAGTAGAACTAGGGCTCAAATCCTTGGCAACATCAACCCCACTGCCCTCGCTGGCAGCCTCAGAGCCTTGCTCCTGCGATTCCTCCTCCTCAGAGACCTCACTTTCTTCGAGGTCATCATCATCGCTGCTCGGCACTGATGGTACCGGCGGAGGCTGCTGTGATGATGGCTTGGAAAGGAAATCCGGTGGTAGTGGCGCTGCCTCGGGCACTGGTTCTTTATCCTTCGGCTTGGCAAGGAAGTCTGGGGGCAGGGGCGCTTCTTCAGATGATGGAGGCTTTGCCGTTGGCAGTGGGGGTAAAGGTGGCTCCTCCGTCTTCTGCTCTGGCTTAACTTGCAGAAAGTCAGGAGGGAGCGGCGCTGCTTCCGGCGTTTTCGACGGTTCCGTCTTCTCAGAAGGGGCGGCTGCCTCGTCTTTAGGTTTCGGCGTCTTTGCCGTGAAGTCCGGTGGTAATGGAGCATCCTCGGCGACCTTCATCGGCGTATTCGTGACGGTCTGAGGAGACAGCACAGATAGGGTCGAAGAGGACGAAGAATCCCCGAGAGGAAACGACGCTTTGCTCGTCGACTCTGGTGGTAGCGGCGCCTCTAGCGACTTGAAGGGATTCTTCAGCACGCTTTCGGTCTTGAAGGGGTTCTTTAGTGCGCTCTCTGCCTTGACTTCTGGGACCTTGGGAGCGGCATCCTCCAGTTTCTTACTGCCAAGGCTATTTCTGCCGAAGATAGCCGGAAATCCACTCGAAGCTGTCTTCGAAGCGGACCCGAAGGGACCTGTCGTTGGAGCAGGTGAAGTTCCGAAGAACTTGGAAGGGGCAGGTGTTGTGGTAGGAGTAGTAGAAGCCAAAATCGACATCGGTTTTGGCTGTTCTGCAACCGGCGTCGTGGCGTCCATATCCTCGTCTTTCGACGTCTCGTTGAGAGCCTCCTTTGCAGTATCTCCTAGAGCGAGACCAAAGTTGTTCCCGAACAGTGACCCGCTCTTCTCCTCCTTGGGCTTCTCATTGTCAGTGACCGATGTCGTGTCAGGCTTGAACGTAGTCCCTAGAACGAAGGGAGAAGAAGTGCCGAGGGCATTAGTGCCCTGAGGCTTGGATGTAGGAGGTGGGAAGGCTGTGTCCGTATCCATCGACACCTCGGGAGTACCAGAGCCGAAGGCGCCAAGGGGCTTGGATGTGCTTGACGAGCCGAATATGCTCCCGCCGGTGGTCCCTGATGTTAAGGAACTGAAGCCACCCTTACTGGCAAAGCTAGCAAACCCCCCAGACGAAGGGCTAGTAGTAGCCGTTGAGCTTCCAAATACCTTCCCGGCACCGAGAGCAGATGGAGCCGCACTACCAAATCCATGCTGTCCAAATGCGGGAGCAGCAGCCGCTGTAGAGCCGGACGCCCATGGAGAAGCCCTCATCCCCAAGCCCATGGCTGACGACTGGCCAAAAGCCGGAGCGGCTGGCTTGCCGAAGGAAGGAGTGCCAAACGACGGCGCCCCAAAGGCCGGCGTGCTCGACGAACCTGCGCCTCCAAAAGAACTCGACCCCAGGGTAGAGCCTGTTGTTGTGGTTGATGCTTGAGCCGAGCCCCAAGGCGATGGCTTAGCACCAAGGGCAGAGCCGCTGCCAAAGGCGGAAGTAGACCCACTGCCAAAAGCCGGCGCAGCAGTTGTAGATCTAGCGAAAGGCGAGGCGGCGGCGGGGCTGGACGGTTGAGCAGGCTGTGCAGCGGCAGTTCCTGCAACTGCGGCCATGCCAGGATAGGTCACTCCTTGTCGGATAGAATCATTGTAGATAATCCACCAGCATGATAGCACGCCTTCGTTATTCAGCGCCCAGAAGCCTGGCAGAGGTCCTGGGGAGTATTCGATCTCATCTCCCGGAATAGGTTTATAGACTTTGTCCTTGCTTGACAAGTCGAGCGCGACGCCAACGGGGAACGTCTCGCTCAGATCCTCACTCAGAGGCAGTTGTGCGCGCTTTGAATCATCAGCGAACTCCGTCGTGGTGAAGACATCAGCGATCTTGTCCGCGGGCTTATCGCTTGCTAGAGGTGTCTTTGATCGAGTAAGCAACCCGATGCTCTCCGTCGCTGTAGATGAAACAAGAAGAAGGTCGTGAAGACTGGGGGGATAATCTCGTATTCTTAGTATATGGTGATTCGGAGTCTTGTCTGATCCAAAGGGCTCAACAGGGTCTGTGAGCTTTCGAAATTCGAAGCTCGGCTGCTGTCCGTGAGGTACATGGCGCGTCACAATATGATAAGCCGAAGACCCGGGCTGTCCGTTCGTCTCATTGTGAACGACAAGGAACACATTGTTCTCGAGCCAAGAAATTGAGGAAACTGTAAGAGTGATCAGCAAAGAAGTGTTGCATATATCAATAGGGGTAGTAGCTCACCATAGTAGTCTCCCAAGCTGGGCGGTTTGGGAATCTGTGCCTTCTCCGTTCCGTCCGGCGTCATCTGACTGACCGTGCCGTTGGCCATTCCAGCCACCAACTGCTTACCCTTGGTGCTCCATGAAGCACAGCTCACTTGCGCCTTCAACACAGGCCCGTTCTGGCTATTGACGAGTGTGCGCTCCTTCAAGTTTGCCATGAGGAGTTTGCCACTGTTCGTCACAATAGCGCAGAGCTCGGCCATTTCAGGCATTGGGTTGGGGACAAGAGCTCGCAGCGTCTCCCCGTTCGTCGACAGCTCGAAGCTAGTTTGCGAGGAGCCTTGGGAGAGGGCCTGGACGTCATAGATCGCTAGGCCGCCACCTTGCTCCGCAGAAATGATGAGAAACTGCTCGTCCGCCGTGAACGAGAGGTGCGAGATGCGCATGGGCAGAGGCAGCTTGGCTTGTGGCTCAAAGGGGCGGACCTCGCTGTCGCCATTCTTCGGGCTCTGGAACGCCTTCCGTACGGACTCGGTCGTCGCGATAATCAAGACATCCGGGCTAGCGGCGGCCACAAGGCCTTTGCTGGAAGCAATGCTGATCAGGGAGGCTGTCGGAGCAGGTACAGGAGACCATCGCGAGGTCAGCTGGACTTTCGCTTCACCAGCAATAGAGAGGAAGCCAAGACCCTAAGGAGCAACGCTATGGTCAGTACTACGCCAAACTCTATCGGTACGTCGTTGAAGCGGGAAAGGAGTAGCCCACCTCGGTCTGTATGACTTCAAGGTCCGCACCGACAGTCAGTCCTCCTGCACCAGCACCGGCACCGCCAGCCATAGTGTTGCCGGGGTTCCCAAAGCTGAACGCCATGACTGTTGCGAGGTAGCCGGCTTTGGACAGAGGACCTGAAGTTCACAAGCTGCTTTTTCTCATCTGCTGAAGCGGCCGGCAGAGGTGAAAGAGGGGATCGTCGCACGGGCAGCGGAAGCTTAGTTCGCTCCTCGTCTGGACAAAGGAGCAGAAATGTCTGGAGACCGACAGTCGCTAAGCTCCAGGGTGGGAAGAAAAGCAGAGACTTAGAAGTCTCCCTGGTCAACCACTAGAAGGCAGAAGGGAGAAGAAGGTAATGAGAGAAAACCAGGCTCGTCAGGCGGTGGGAGGGAGTCTCGCGAAAGGTGTTGAAGGCAAGCTCTCCCGTTTCTGCCTGCCAAAATAATCCCTGTTAACAATCCAAGTGCAACCAACATTCGCAGTCACGTGCGCCGTAAGTTGGGCGGTAACGTTAGAAAGAGAAAGCTTGGGCCAGCGCTGGAGAAACGGAGCTTCAGCCAATCACAGTCCACCTGACAATCCTAGCGCGCGTCGAGCTTCTGGTGCCTTGCATCTGGTAAGGCAGCTTTTAGCCTCGTCATCCAGCTCGCATCAGCCAGCCATCAACGACCTGCCTCAGCAATCCAACGAGCACACGCCAGCAACCTCCTCCCAATCCATCCAAGAACCACCAACTCCGCCCACCTCGACACCACATCCAAACCTCACGTCGATCAACCGTCTTTTTCCTCCTTCCTGCGTTCGTCGAACTGCAGCAGCTCAGATTCGGCTCGACCGAGACCAGCCACGATGCCGGGCTTCGACTTCTCCAACTACAACCGCAACAGTGCGTTACACGCACGGGGCGTGCCACTGCCCAAGGCGACGAGCACAGGTACCACCATCGTAGGATGCATATTTGACGGGGGCGTGGTGGTGAGTATATACCCAATGTCTTTGATCTTCGCTTCATGGGGAGCGATTCGTGAACAGGGGGCTTCAACACGCCCAACCCCTGCGCGTACAACCAGCACAATCGCAGCAAGCTGACCATACCCTCTGTCCCTCTCAGATCGCCGCCGACACGCGAGCCACATCAGGCCCCATCGTCGCCGACAAGAACTGCGAGAAGCTGCACTACATCGCGCCGCAGATCTGGTGCGCCGGCGCCGGCACCGCCGCCGACACCGAGTTCACCACTGCCCTCATCTCCTCGCAGCTGGAGCTGCACTCGCTGTCCACGGGCCGCAAGCCCCGCGTCGTCACCTGCATGACCCTGCTCAAGCAGCACCTCTTCAAGTACCAGGGCCACATCGGCGCCTACCTCGTCGTCGCCGGCGTCGACCCCACCGGCACCCACCTCTTCACCGTGCACGCCCACGGCAGCACCGACAAGCTGCCTTACGTGACCATGGGCTCCGGCTCCCTGGCCGCCATGTCCGTCTTCGAGACCCAGTGGCGGCCCCAGCTCGACCGCGCCGCCGCCGTCGAGCTGTGCTCCCAGGCCATCCGGGCCGGCATCTTCAACGACCTCGGCTCCGGCAGCAACGTCGACGTCACCGTCATCACCGCTGACAAGACCACCCTGCACCGCGGCTACGTCAAGCCCAACGAGCGCACCCAGAAGCTGCGCAGCTACGTGTTCCCCAAGGGCACGACGGCCGTGCTCAACGAGAAGATCATCCGCAAGGACGAGATCGGCAAGTACGTCACCGTGCACGAGGTCTCGGCGGAGGAGAAGATGGAGGTGGACTCATGAGGGGTTTTGGGGGGAGATGTGCGTCGTGGGATGTAGAAAGGCGGCTGGAGACGGGAGAGATGATAGGGGCAGGGGGGGAAACTGGCTCGTGGAGCCTGTTGTACAACATGTCTAATCACGAAAGAGAACAAGCTTGGAACTTCTGGAACGAGAATTGTGGCAAATGCGCGGACGTGCCTGGCTGTCATGATCAGTGTTTAGCTGGACAAGTCCCAGTGACTCGGAGCCTACGCCCGTTGCAGGAGGCCACTTCTTCTCGTTGTATGTCGGCCTAATGCGCGTAAGCAACAGGAGGTAGGAGGAAACGGCTCGTACTCCCAAGTCGACATGATCTCCAGAGTGACTCTTGACACTTAGCAACACAGTGGTGTGTTCCAAAATGGAGGAGCCCAACTGTTCAGATTTCTCGCCAGTAAATCTCGTCTAGAAAGAAGCAGGTATATACAGACGCGAAGGGATATTTCGCTTCCATCCCATATAGACAATCAATCAGAGAATCTTGTTTTTGTGCAACGGTCATCATTGTCCACCACGCAGAGGATACATGAACCTCCTCTCTGTGTGTTGAATTGAGCCTTCGCGATAATCGCGTGAAGAAAAGAACCGCGATCTACTTCAGCGGTAGCCAGCAAATATCATGTTTTCTCATTTCCCCCACTCTTCGAGAGAATGGAAACACCGCGGAATCAAATCTTAAGAGACAGCTCTCTCGGTTGTCCCTCAAAACTGCAAGATGCGAGATCATGAACGAATGATCGAAGCCAGCCCAGGGTGCAGTAACAGCAGCAGCATATGATCCCCTCCTAGAAACTCCTATATATGGGATATGCAGATTATGGGTCATTATCATTAGAGGATGCGGTAGGATGCATGGCATATGGCATGGTCGGAAGTGAGACGGGATGAAGCCGACAATCCCGGTCATGACTTGGACTTGAGGCCGAATATGCCTCGCGACCGCGACTTTGACCGGGCTTTCTTCTTATCATCCCCGTCGTCGTTATACTTAGACTTGTGTATCCTGCGAGACAGCGTGAGTAAGCAAAGACCGAAACGGAAGCCAAAAAAAGTTCGGAGAAACCCGGGGAAGAAGAAGGAAGGGAGGCCTTACCAGCTGTTGCCGACCATGCTCATGCCCTTTGCCTCGGCCATGCGATAGAACTTTGCGCTGGTCTTCAAGTTCTTCTTACAGCCAATGCCTTGCGCGTAGCAGAACCCCGCTTCGCAGAGCGCATCGGCGTCGCCCCAAGCTGCGGCTAACAGTCAGCTATATGCTTGGCAAATCTGGCGCGCAGGGAAATTAAACTCACAGCCGGCAATCTCAAAGCACCGCAATGCCAAGGCTTTATCCTGCTCTATCCCCCACCCATTCATGTGGCTGACACCTAGCTCGTAGATGCTCAGGGCGAACTGTGCCTTCCTCGTCTTCCGCTCTACGAAATCAACCGGCTTCCCCTCCTTGACGTGGTCCTCATCCTCCGCGATCTCGAGGCTCGCACACTCGGCAGCCTTCCGCAGCCATTCGACGCCCTCCCTCTGGTTTGGCCGCATACCCCAGCCATGCCGGCAGGCTAGAGCATACAGCAGCATACCGGTGGGGCTCCCGCGTCGGGCGGCATGCCGCAGGTGGTAGGTGGACTCGTTCAGCTTGCCAGCCTCGTGGAGGGCGATGCCCTTCTCCAGGTGCTCCTCGGCTGTCATGTCGGATATGGTAGGTGCGTTGGTGGAGAACTGCGACCGGGCACCACCGGCTGTGGGCGGCGGCTTGATCGTGCTGGCCGAGTCGCTGGTTGTTGTAGACATGGCTGTCCTGCCTCGAACATGGTCATCCACCGCTGCAGTCAGCGGCCGACCCCTTGGGACGTCTTCTGACACGCGGCCGCCCTCGGTCGAAGGCAGGCTAGGGTTCGGTGACGGCTGAGTGATAGGGCGAAGTATCTCCGTACTAAGCTTACTGCGCTCCATGGAGGGACGAAAACTGGGTTCGTCAAGGTAGCGGCTGCCAGCACTCGACGGTCTGGTCGGAGGAGACGGCGGCGCGTGGCCACCGAAGGGGATCGTCTGGACATTACTGGGCAGCACTATCGGTTGCTCCCACTGATACGAGGCTTGCGGCTGGTGTTCTGTCTCCATGGGTGTAGATCGCTGGAGCATCTTTCCGCGCGGCAACGAGAATTTGGAGTAGATGTACGAGGGGGGAGCCTTGGCGTCTTCGGTAGGATTATCGGGGAAGCCCTCACTGTTCATACTTATGGGAGTCTGCGCCGTATCGTCACCAAGGTAGAATGACGCTTGGCTGTCTGATGACGCTTGCCGAGTTGGCACCTCCATCCCGGGCGTGTCCAGGCTTGGCGTGCCTACACGGCTGAGAGGTCTTGAGAAATTGAAGGAGGGCCTAGGTAGCGCTCCAGATGCCTCAGAGCTGATCGATGGAGACCGCTGAAAATGCGCAGGAGAGAACATGCCGCTCCCCGCGGAGAGCTTGCGGGCTGGCTGCGAGTGAAAAGACGCGCCCATCGAGCTATTAGCATCATCCAGCCCCTCCAACGGCTGTGACATGATACTGGAAGATCGCTTGGGAAACAGCGACCGCGGAGGAGCAAGACCGAAGGAATCGAAGGAGTTTCCGGCGTTCTTCTCTGGAGACTGCGATACGGCACTGCCTTGGAAGGGCGACGGAGGCGGGCGGAGAGTCTCCTCGGGTATAGGACTCGGGGCAGCATGCTTTGCCGGCGAAAGGGAGGCTTGGCTGTCAATTGGAGAAGGAGACCGGTCCCTCCTCGCCCCGAAGTAACCTTCACCCTCTCTGATATTGTTCAGTTGCCGGCCTCGTGATCGTTCTCGCAGGTGGTCGGTCGTCGGCAGCGGTAGAGGCTCCTCGGGGGTTGGAGGGACCCGACTCATTCGGGGATGCATGGACATGGGACGGATAGGAGACTCCTCCACCTCTGTCCTCAGGCCCAGTCCTGCAGGGAGCGGCGGCGGCGACTCGTCGTAGTCTGAAGCCGAATCTTGCGACATTGACCTGAAATAATCGGACCTCCCCTGAACGACCAGGGGGCTGGATGTGGTTAAAGGAGGTAACCGGCTCATTCTCTTGCCCTCCTTGGCGCTCTCCTCCAGCTGCTTTGCGAGCAGACGGCTCTGCAAGGCGAAGGCATCCAGAGGAGACAGCTCTGGGGGTACCTCCCCAGCTACATGAAGTCGGGGAGACTTTAATGGTCGTGAAATTGAAGCTTGCGATTGCGCTCGCAGGTCGAGCAGGCTCGGTCGTGGGTTCGCCATGGTGAGCTGCTCAGGACATGAGAGCAGCGAGTTGCTGGCAGCCCGGCTGGAGTTGACAAGAAACGTCGTCGCGCCTCAGTCACAGTCGCTGACTCTGACAGAGGCGAGTAAGGCTAATCGGCAGTGCGTCGCTGGAATGCGCCTTGGAGAGCCGGGCCAAGTTTCTGTCGGATTTTTGTTTTTGGGCAAGTTCGGCAGGAATGCAACGCTTGGCAACCACTACGTCAGGAAAGGCGATCGAGCCACCAACGGCAAGGGGCTATTATGGCTCGATTTGACTGAATCCTATCGGAAGCGCATGAACGATGAGGTCAGGTCAAACGATGAGGGCGGCAGGCGATGGGCGGAAGAATGCGCAGAATAATGCTGGTGACGGTCGAGGAGGAAGCTGTCGTTCGAGTAGGGGTCTCGGCGGTAACGAATGACGGGGCTGCACCGGCTTGCAGTGGCTGCTGGCAAAAAAGGGGACCGGATGCGAAGTCGTAGACTGTAGAGAATGACGAATGTGATAATGTGGCGATATTATTGTCGGCTGCTGGCAGTCGGTCGCTGAATTGGCCAAAAGAGGGTGGGCAGTTGAGAGGCGGAAAGCTGTCGGGGAGACTCGAGACAGTGGATGCCAGGGGCCTGGCCACCCTTCTTAGACCCTTCCACGTGTGTTCCGCGGACCGACCTAATGCGTGCCGGCTCCGTACAGGACTCGAAGGATTCCTGGCGTCGTCGTCAGGGGAGGCGAGGCGGATGATCGATACGCAAAGCACCTTGTCACGAAACGAAGGAGTACCGGCATGTATCGGTATAGAGAAGTTAACGGCAGCGGTAACACCGCGGGAGTCCGAGGGAGGAGGATAGACTGGAGACGAAGGAGAGGAGGGGAGGCAGGGAGGGAGGCAGGGAGGGAGGCAGAGAGTGGGTGCAAGAGAAGGAGAGACACAAGAGAAACGAAACTGTCGGATGGGGGATCTTGGCGATGGCACCACAAAAAGGGCCACTCACCACACGGGCAGAGAACGCAGAAACACAGGCACAGACAGCTGCGCACACAGAGAGGCCGCACCGCACAGGGAAGGGGACGGGACGGTTTGGGCAGAAGGCGGGAGAGGGAGCGCGCTAATGTCGACGACGAGCTCGGGGGTGAAACCCAAAACAGGCACAGCCAGAGAGGTAAAAATAAAATTGGAAGCGGCCGGTCGCTGCTGACAGGGCCCGCTCCCGCCAACGGGGAGGGGTAAAAGGGTAGCTGGGCAGTAGGGGCAAGCCACACGAGGCCGGGGTACATCTGTGCCTGGATGGCGTTTTTTTGTGGCAATTGTTTCAATTCCCCTTTTCATAAGTGAGGAGGTACCCAAGCTGCCAAGGTACCTACCTAAGGTACTTTGTAGGCGGGCACCTTAACTTGTCTTGTTCCTGACGTGCCAATCATGAATTGTTCGATGTACCTTATCTATGTTTACTAGATGAGATAGGCAGATAGGTACCTCCTGTGCATCATGATCCATTGTCTCACAGCTTCTGTTTCTCCAAGGTCGGTAAGGTAAAATCAACAGCAAGATACCTAGGTAGGTAATGTACCAAAGTAAGGCAGGGTGTACCCCGTATATGAAGATGTGCGGTGAAGCAGCATGTCTGCAGCCGGAGGAACTACCAGGTACTAAGGTAAAGTAGGTTAGGTACGTATCCCGTCGTACACACGCATCCGGTACTGTAGTGTACACGCACGAATTGGATGGAAGTGTCTAACAGTTTTCAACCAAAAATAAAGGGGCAAAAAGTTAGAGTCTCGTGTAGGCTAACCTTAACCTTCTCCTCCGTGTTGCACTAGAAATACCTCCGGAGTCCCCTATTACCTAGACCAAGCGGCTACATGTGACTAAGGGCACGGAGCTGAGGCTATACCGGTCCAGATGCGTCTCTTCGGACTTCCTCGAGACCCCGTACACTGCCATTGCTGCCTTGTCCGGAGTCTAGACTCCCCCTCCTCGGGCAGAGCAAGGACTGTGCAATGCGGAATACCATACAGAATCATTCTGCAGGTCTGATGTCCAGGGCAATCCCGGCCCTTTCCCCGCGAAGAAACAAGGACGGAGTCGCTGTCATGCATCTTGCTAGTGGGCCACGACGGCTACGCGCATATCTTGCCTCGAGCCATCAATCTCCTGTCTAAGACCCGTGGCTAGAGCAGCAGAGACACCAAGCGGCCATGTCTCAGCTGCCCGCTCCAGTGACATAACAGCGAGCAGCGCAGACAGACCGCGGCCTCCCTGAGACGAGCCTCATCTACTCGTTCGCCAATGACGCGCTGCCTCTCGAGAGGCAGCACATGCGCGTGGCTTTCTCCTTTCGTCATCCGCTTGTCCCGCCCCTCGCGCCGTCCCTCATGCGCGCTGTTATTGCGCGAGCATCTCGGGAGACATTGTTTCTGTGCGCGCGCACCCCAACCAGCACATAGTACACAATACCTAACGTAATGAATACCGCGCAAAACCTGGAGAACCCCTGCAGAGGGCCGACGGCTGACAGGAGCTTCTGCATAGGGCGGGTCGGCCGGGCGTGCAGAGCGAAATTAGCTCCGGGCGAGGCTATTCCCATTGGGGTCATGTCTCTGTTCACCTTCATCAAACAACACGATGCCGGGCCGAGCCCCGGCTCTGGCGTGCGCGAATCAGAGGGGAGGTAGGTATTGAGGACGGAGTAGAAAAGGGTCCCCATCATCTCCAAGTCCTCCGTACTCCGTGCTAGTAATAATGCAACGGACCAACGTGGACAGCAAGGGCCACTACGAGCCAACTCTTACACCTCGGGTTGGGAGAAAGGACAGCTGTTACGTCCCTACGCATCGTGTTTATATACTCGAGCAAGCTCTGTGAGAAATCAAAACAGACAAAAGCAGTTTTCCCTGTAAATCTCCGTAACTCCACGGCCCATGCATAGCAGACGAGAAAAACGCTGCCACAAGGGGACAAAAGCAAGACCATATGACGATGTAATACAACCTCCGCCCACGACTATCTATCTACATGTCCTTGGACCGCAACTTCTTCAGTCTCGTCGCGCCCTCAAACGCCGCCCGGTCGACCGCCGCCGCCACCGTCAGCGTGCCGCCGATGACGGCGCACAACCCGGTCAGGAACCCCGCAAACGTCTTAGGCCGCTCCTCGCGGTTGATGACCTTCATCGGCGAGATATCCTGCAGCGCGGACAGTTAGCACGCTTCAAGAGGCTTCGGGGAACTCGCAAATGGTAAAAGGTATAGAGAGGGTGGAGGGAAACTTACGTAGGAGAAGAACACGCCGGGAATGCCGCCCTTGGAGTGCAGCCTCTCGGCGTGGCCCTCGGCCGAGTCGTCGCCGCCCGACAGGCTCCGCTTGTGGCTGGTGACCGAGTACTGGTGCGTCTCGATGCTGCCCTCGGGCCCCTGGCCGATGCCCGCCATGCCCAGGTTGTGCTGCTCGTCCACGTACCCCTTGTACTTCTTCTCCCAGCCCAGCGGCAGGTACGACGTCGGCACGATCTTGACGAAGTACATGTAGTTGAAGTTGGGGTCGGCCGTCTCCTGGTGCACGCCGTCCAGCGGGTTGACGTGGTGGCTCGTCCACGGCAGCTGCGACCCGGACGACGGCCCGGCCAGCCTGCGCGCGATCTCGTCGGGGAGCTGCGGGCCGAAGCGCAGGTGGTGGATGATGTGCGTGAAGGAGTGGCCCCCGTCGACGGGGGTGTCCCAGTAGTTCTTGAGGTCGTGCACGTGCATGTTGCCGTTGCTGAAGCTGCGCCCGGGGGCGAGGTGGAAGTTGCCCACCACCTTGTTGACGAGCAGCCCGCCCTCGATGCGGCACCCCTCGTGCCGCTGCTCGTCCAGCCGCTCCGCGTAGTGCTCGCGCAGGCACTGCTCGACGTTCTCGCCCTTGCCGAACGCCCACGAGGCCTGCGCGTACGCCTCGCGCACCTCGTCGCACGTGTTGCAGCACCCGGCCTTCTGGGCGTTGCTCGGGGATGGCGCGCCGTAGCAGGGCCCGCAGTAGTCGGGGTCCAGGTGCTTGGCCGACTCGTCAGGCTCGTGCAGGGAGAGCGCCTTGACGTCGATGACACCGCCGCCCTCGGACTCGGGCCGTAGCCGCACCTTGTTCACGCCGTGCTGCACGCCGTGTTGCTGCTCGCCTGACACGTCCATCACGTCCAGCGTCAGCAGCTCGCAGGGGAGCTTGGGGAAGGTGATGTTCAGATGGATCTCCATCCTCTCGCCTGTCCAGACACTCTCGTTAGCTACGCTGCCAGCGTATAACCCACGCCTGGGGAGAAATTGGGTCCTAGTGTCTGCCACGTACCTCGGCCCTTGTCGACAATCAGCTCGGGATGTATCTCTACCCGCCGGTAGTCGAGCCACTCGCCCCAGGCCAGATAGAGCACAACGATCAGCGAGACGATCGTGACGATGCCTCCCGAGGTCGTGCGGATGCGCGCATCCTCGACGGTCTTTGTGAAGGCATCGAGCCTCGTGAAACGACTCTTTGCCGGCATCTTGTCTTGTCCCTCCCTCTCACAAGAGCTCCCAGGCTAGGTAGGTAGATACGGAAGCGACAAGCTCGGCCTCGTGTCGCAAAACGCTGGCAGCTCTCGAAACTGCTCAATAGCAAGGGGGAAACGGCCAGGAGGTCACGGCGTCATAAGGAAGAGAATCAATTGGACCATGGAGCCAGCAGAAGAGAAGGACCTCGAGACAAGAGGTGCGTGCAGATCGCCAAAAGCTAAGCATCAGCTCCAAGGGATTGCCGCTATTGAGGCCACCTTTACCTCGACGAGACACACGGCTGGACCCGCCGTTGGGAGCGCGTCGGTCGTGGATTTATCCGTACGCCGACCCGCCAGGGCCACGCGGCGGGCGGCGGACAGGAGCTGCCAGCTGCTGGACCCCTGATTTCGAAATCAGCCCCATCAATCACGACTCCGAATGTCACTGTTGTCTCTGTATAATACAACGGATGAACTATCAGCTGTTCAACTATGTTGTTGTGCTCAGGTCTGCGCAGGGAGATCATGAGAGGGAGACAGACAACCCCAACAGGGCTCAGCCGGGTAGACCCATTACCGGCTCGTAAGGCGTAGCCCGCTCGTGAGAAGTTCAAGGCGTGGCGGATGACAAAGCTGTCAGAATAAATACGAGAAGGGTAGATCCTTAGGTAGGTAAGGTAGGCAGTGTTCAAGTCAACATGGACTCGGGTTAGCACACTCCGCACTCGCTTCAGTCCCTTTCTCTCGCCGAAAGAGTTCCCTGTTCTGGTCTCGGTCGGGCATATGCATACAACGTTCCTTTGACGACTCAACACCATGACTCATCTCACCTGAGATCTCCAGCACTGTCTATGTTAAATAGCCCTCCTCCAAACACAGCTAGGTAGATTCATTAGAGAGTAACCACCGCACCGTTCTCAACCCTCTCTTCTCGTCGGGAGAAGCATAGAGATAAACACCATGGCCGCACCCGTCCCCGCCAGCGAGATCCCCGCGCCCATCCTCACCACCCCCCGGCTGCTCATCCGGCCCTACCACCCCTCCGATGCGGCCCCCTCCCAGCGAGCCGCCGACAGCCCGGCGATAACGCAGTACATGACCAACGCCTTCCCCAGCCCGTACACCCTCGCCGACGCCAACGCCTGGATCGCCATCGCCAGCACCCCCACCGTCCCGCCCGCGTCCCCCTCCTCCCCCGCCATGCTCCTGCAATTCGCCATCCTCGTCTACGACGACGACGGCAGCACCTCCGCCGACGGAAGCAGCGGCGGCAGCAGGGCCGCCACCTTCGCGGGCGGCATCGGGCTCAAGCCCCACGCCGACGTCGAGGCCCGCACCATGGAGGTGGGCTACTGGATCGCCGAGGCGTACTGGGGCCGGGGGCTGGCGACCGAGGCGGTGGCGGCGTTCGCGAGGTGGAGCTTCGGCGCGGTGCCGGGGCTGGGGAGGCTGGAGGCCGGCGTGTTCGAGGGCAACGAGGCGAGCGCGCGGGTGCTGCGGAAGGCGGGGTTCGTGTGCGAGGGGGCGAGGAGGAAGACGGCCGAGAAGAAGGGGAGGGTGTTTGACATCGGGGTGTGGGGGCTGTTGAAGGAGGAGTGTCTTGAGGCTGAGTGAGGACGGAGAGAAGGGGCTCGAGAGGGGCGCATCCTCGGCTTGATGAGTGAACGTCGACGTGAGTGCAATGGCGATGTATGAACGACATCATGAGGAGGCTATCAAGGCTACAGCCATATAGACATCAATCATCTCACGGTATACGAGCGATCGGTGCATCAAATATCAACAGAAACCCCTTGGCCCTCCCACGGCGTCTTCAGTGCCTCCGCCCCGCGCTCTCCCGCGCTCTCCTCCCAAACTTCTTCGTCCACGCCGCGTCGTACCGGTCCAGCTCCACCGCTCTCCTGCCCAGGCTCCTCTTCCCGGGCGTCGTGCTCGCCGCCGAGATGTTCCCGCAGTCCGGCCGGCTCAGCCTGTCCCCGAACGTGTCCACGGTCCACAGCAGCACCCCGTTCGTCCACCCGAACCCCTCCACCACCTCGTACTCCCCGCCCCCGCCCGCCACGTTGGTCGCGTTGTCCGCGTACTTCTCGAACATGACCCCGTCCGCCCCCGCCGACTCCCCCGCCAGCCGCGGCGTCTGCGACGTCGACCCGCCCGTCGCCCACCACGTGCAGAACGCCGAGTCCAGGTACCGCTGGCCCAGCCGGAGCGCCAGCGCCTGCACGTCCGCGTACGCCGGGTCGTCGGCCCCGAAGGTCGCCGGCGTGTTGAGCAGCCCGTCCATCAGCACGTGCATCAGCGGCGGCCACACGTTCGGCTGGTCCCACTGCTGGCCCGTCTGGAAGTTGGTCGCCGGGATGCCGCCCGCACGCAGGTCCAGGTACTCGGCCACGCGCCCGTACGCGAGCTTCACGGCCAGCGGGTTGTTCTTGAGCTGGTCGGGCGCCGCGCCCGTCCAGAAGGGGTACAGCTGCGCCACGTCGAAGAGCACCTGCTGGCCCTCCGGGGCGTTCAGGGTGTCGACGCCCGGGGCGTCCGCGTCGGCGGGGACGTAGATGTTCTGGGCGTTCGAGGTCAGGTTGTAGTCGAAGTAGCTCCACAGCGTCGCGTTCCACATGAGCTCGTACATGGCCTCGCTGCGGGCCTGAGCCGCCGCCGTCCAGTTCTGGGCGGCTGTCGTGTTGCCCGTCAGGCCGAGGAAGCTAGCGATCGTCAACTCGTTCCAGTACAGGATGGAGTTGAGGTCGACAGTGACGAGATTAACCACGTTCAGCGATCTCAGGGGGAAGTAGATGTCCTTGGCCGCGTCGTTCGGGTTCGCTAAAAACCTTGTGCCGTAGTCCCAGCCGGACTCGGCGCCTGTCGCGAGGTTGGCGTAGACGCTTGCCTTCTCCGAGTCGTTCAGTGGCTTCGTCTCCGGATAGATGATCCCTGAAGTTGCATAGTAGGAGTGATTATTTGCGGTGATGTAGTCTTCCTGGTACGATTCTGGCCTGGGCTGGTTGTTCTCGACGCCGTACCTGGACTCCGAATTAGCAGGTTGTGCATGCGAGGTTACTCCTGTTCCATGGATCCTCACTGTTGCAGCTTATACGTCTTCCCAGCGGGCGTAGTGACCTCTACCGACCGATTGTTGATCCAGAAGTCGTGCTCCTTGATTAGTAGCGGCACTGCGCGCTCCAGGATGCTCGTGTCGTTGGTATGTTCGATGTAGTTCCGGACCATCTGCGAGAGCAGTGGCGGCTGCGACCTGTTCAGGTAGTATACCCGGCCTCCATTGGGGATGAAGCCAATCTGCTCGACCAGGTCGAGGAAGTTGAGGATCATGTTCTTAGTGATGTTCGTGAAGGCGCCCTTGGTGCGGAGCAGCCCCTCCATGATCCAATAGCTGTCCCAGTAGTAGTACTCTGTGAAACGGCCGCCAGCCTGTAATTCCGAGTCAGCTATTGATTTTGACGGTGTCAAAGTGCCCCTGAGTCGATTGAGCTCTAGAAGAGCTGGAACATACCACGACAAAAGTGCGATTGACCGGGATGAAGCTCGTCGCGCACTGCGCACAGTTGCCTGCGCCGGCATACCTGCGCGTCAGATCGGGCCAGATGTCAATGACCTTCTGGGAGAACTCCTTGATGACGGTGTCACTGATCTTGTCGAGGAACGTTGGGTCGGTGTTCAGCTCGTCGGTGGGGACCTCGTCGAGGTCGCCATGGGCCGGCAAGAAGTAGGTGGACAGGAAGTCATTGAGCTGCGAGTTGTTGCTCAAGGGCTGAGTGAGGTTATTGAAGGCGGCAATGACCTCGTCAACGGGTCGCCTGGTCGGCCTGTGTCGAGTACAGTTAGCAATTGGCACGCGCCGTCCACATAGGCATAGAGACACTGCTGGATACCCACATGTCCACGTATGTCTTGGAGTCGGAGAAGGGGTGGGCGAGCTCAATACCCTTGAGCACCTCACCCTGGCAGTAGAGGGGGGAGTCGCAGGGCGCAGTGACGCTGCCATTGACGTAGAGCGCATTGGCGACGGAAGCCGAGGCAGCAATGGCTGCGGCGATTCTGGAGAAGGACTTCATTGCGGGCAGCAATTGGCTCCGGAATACGCCCTCGCGAGGACCGGAAGAGCTCCAATTGAGGCTGGAGGAAGGAGAAGGAGACCGAGGGCAAGGAGAGGAGGCAAGAAGCAGAAGGAGGCGGGAGAGGGAGGCAGAGACGGAGACGACATCCTTTATAGGCAGAACAGAGCTCAAGCATTGTCACGGTAGCTTCCTTGGCCATCGGCTGACGACCTACGTAGGTACTGTACCTTAGCAGCTACCGGCTAGGTAGGGAGGAGTACAAAGCCCTTCTTCTTCATGACCTCGTTCTTCTTACCCGCAGCTGCATGCATGCAGGTCGCAGCAGCAGCAGCAGCTCATCCGGAGAACCAGGAATTGGGCCGGACTGTGGGGACGCCGAGCGGGTGCTGATCATCTGTCATGGATGAGGGAGGGAGGGGATGGATGCAAGTGGAGGGGTTTCTTTCTCCAAGTGGACAGATGCAACGCACGCCTAGAACCAACCCAAGCCAGACCAACTCCGGCCCGATCAGCCTGAGGCGTTCTTTGTCCCATTGGAGCATCTGTCGGCCTCTCGAGGCCTAACCAGAGACAGATCGATTCTCTCGAGCCCATCAACTGCCGTAGTGTCCGTATCGGTGTATCTCAATTCGTGGCTGACGCCTCGAGCCGTTGGCGCCCAGACTTGCGCCCGCCTTGGAGAGCGCGCCCGTTTCCCGAGCTTCTTTCTTAGTGGCTTTCCCCCGCATTCTGCGGTCTTAGAGTGCCGGAATAGAGCCGCTGCCCGCCTGGCGATTGGCTGCCGGGTGGCCCGCGTTGCGCCACACCCCGCTACAACTCCAATCGAGGCGCTGCGTGACGTCTGTCATTTGGGGGTGACCAGGGCGACCAGGGCGACCAGGGCGGGGGAAGCGGGGGCTGCATGCACGAGGGCTTCCATATTTTTTCCTTTCCCAGCCTTTTCCGCTCCAGGGATGCTTCGAGTCGGTTGACAGCAGTTCGTATTACCCGTATACGCGGAGTACCTCTGTAGGTAAGTCCCCGAGGCAAGATACTTCGGGCAGTATTCTGCGGTACCTGTGTGTCAGCGGCGGGATGGTTCGCACAAGGTCGATTCGAGCGAGTCCTTGGCCCTGTCGATGATGATGACATGCCACTTCGGCATCACCGATACCAACATGCAGTGATAACCGCAAGTAGCTGCTCACGCTTCCGTCTAGTCCCTCGGCGTTGGTAGATCTTATGGAGCGAGATCATCGGAGGGAAAAGTAACAGCCGTCTATATCGTGAAACAAACAAACACGATCCTCCACTCCTTCCGTCATCCTCACTGCTCAGTCCAGTCTAGAAAAGGGCCGTAAAACGGCCAACGTGAGTGTCTAGTCTCTGTCATACGTGAGACAAACTCTTCCATTCGTACTACCTGTATAACAGCCGATATCAAGGATACCCCTACGGCCCTTTAGAGGGCATCAACGGCCAACAAGCGACAGATCTCCAAACTCCGACTCCGACTCCGGGGGTGCTGCCGGTGTGCGGAGAGGATCCAGTTCAGGCACAAGGCAAGCTCCTCTCAAACGTCGTTGTAAGCTGTCTATTTGCTGTGTATCCTCTATGCAAAAGCATGATCCCTGCCCTCCTGGAAGAGAGTCTTCTGCGCGCGCTGCTCTCTATTTCGGCTGATACATCGAGCTCGGCCCCTTCGCCCCGTTCCCAGCAGCCGCCCCCTTGCCCTCCTCCAGTATGGCCCTGAACACCCTCTCCAGCCGCGGCAGGATCTCGTCCGCGTTCTGGTAGATCTGGAAGTGCGTGATGATCCTGCCGCCCAGCATCTTCAGCCCCTCCCGCGTCCCCAGCTCCGCGACCCTCCCCGGCGCGCACCCCGCCGCCTTCAGGTCCAGCCACACCATGTTGGTCTGCACCGGGTGCACCAGCCCCCCGCCCATCCCCGTCCACAGCTGCCCCACCCGCCGCGCCATCTCGTGCGACCCCCGCAGCAGCCCGCCCTCCCCCGTCGACCCCTGGCCGAACGTCTCGTCGACCGCCACCCGCGCCGCCGCCGTCACCACGCCCGCCTGCCGCAGCCCGCCGCCCAGCGACTTGCGCACCCACCGCGCGTGCTTGATCGCCGCCGCCGACCCCACCAGGATGCTGCCCACCGGCGCGCCCAGCCCCTTGGAGAAGCACAGGCTCACCGTGTCGAAGCACGCCGCGTAGTCCGCCAGGCTGCCGGCCCCGGACGCCGCCACCTCCCACAGCCGCGCGCCGTCGCAGTGCAGCTTGAGCCCGTTCTTCCGCGCCCAGGCGGAGATGCGCCGCGCCTCGGCCAGCGGCATGACCATGCCGTTGAGTGTGTTCTCTAGGCTGACGACGCGCGTCGGGCACGTGTGCACGTTGTCGTCCAGGTGCGCGCTCTCCTGGAGGTCCTCCAGCGTCAGGTACAGACCGTTGGCGGGGACGACGGTCTGCAGGGTCGCGCCGGTCAGGGAGGAGACGCTGGGGGAGAGGTGAGCATTGTAGCCGCAGTGGAAGTGTAGGGGAGTGGGATGAGGGAACTCACCCTCCAGCTTCATACTGGACGATGTGCGAGCGGTGGTCGCAGAGCACCGCGTGGGGCGGCTGCGTCAGTAAGGTCCTCAAGGCGATCTGGTTGCCCATCGTCCCCGAGAGCACGAACAGCCCGGCCTCCTTGCCGGTCAGGGCGGCGACGTGAGCCTCCAGGTCGATGGTCGTCTGGTCCTCTTGGAACACGTCGTCCGCCAGCGTGCAGGACTGGATGGCGGCCAGCATCGATGCCGTCGGGCATGTCTGCGTGTCACCTTTTTGATGTTTAGCCTCTTATCAGTGACGCCATGGCTCACTCGTCTTCAATTGCGTCGCGACGCGCTCCAGAAAGGGGGACTCACTGCGCAAGTCGAAGCCAGCCGGCCCTGCAGAGCCGACCCAGGCATTGTGCTCCTTCGCTGCGGGCATATTGACTGTTGAACTGGACGTGATGAAGCGGATAGTAGGGCCACTCGGCGATTGTGCTGCGGCAGTGCGTGCAGCGGCAGAGACGCTGGCCGGCAGGAGGGACGGCGTCCTCCTTATCAAGGATCGATGGCGACACGCAAGCGGCCGAAGCTGGCGGGGTACTCCCGATGCCGGCCCCGGCCACCGAAGCACCGCTACTGTGCAGTTGGCGGCCATGAGTCACTTTGCCTCATAGGACGGCGCGATTGCACGGCGAGGATCAGTAGGAATAACCTGATAGACCGATAGACCGAAAAGGCGCGCCTGTTGTTCGCAGCTCGGTACCGAATAGGGGGCTCTTGTGTCGGTTGGGTGCGGTGATCTGTGGTCCGTCTGGCTGGCTGGCGTCTTGCGCAATGGCGCGCGAGAACGGCTGACTTTCCAAGACGGGCCTAATCTTCGGGGGCCTCTGTGCCGCTGTGTGCCATTGTGGAGAATTGCAAAGGTGCGTTTCTCTCTTAGCATTACCAACGGAAAGGCTCCGTTAGGTTCGTGTTTGTCATGGTTGGGAGATCGGGGCCGCCCAGACAGTCCGGTCGCCTTGTGGAATAACCTTAAAAGGCTTAAAACCGAAAGATGGGACGAGAGTCATCCATCGATGGCCTTGAGACGAAACTTGTCAGAGTAGCAAGACTCCAAAGACCTCCGACGGTCAGGGAGGCACACAGAATGTATGGCGCATGAGTTCAGCATCTACGCGTGAGTAACGCGGTTGACTGAGTCCAGCAGAATCACAGCTCGTATTGAAGGAGAGATGCCTTATCGCCCCTCGTTATCGTCCAAGGTAGCGCGCACCCCTGTCTGTTGGCCACCTATCAGAGATCTGACGAAAGTGCGCGCAATTGGGGAGAAATGTGTTAGTAACCTAACGTGAAGGGCCAACGGCATGTCGAGGTGGGACACGAGACGTTTTCATTTCCCATCAGCCTCCTGTCAGGGATTCTTGTCTCTCCGTGCTGACAGCCCGACTTGGCTTTATATCGGAACCCCGGAACCCGGAATATCGTCGAGTCTCCGACCTCTAGGCCCTGATGAGTGAGAGCGAGAGTGAGAGATGAGATCATAGCACCATGTCTCTAAGGCTGGGGCCCCGCAACTGGATCAAAACCGTGATCCTGCTCGTGGTCATCTGGGGCGCGCTCGCGATATACTGGAGTGAGACGTCGCCCAAGCCCCAGGTCCATCGCATATCGGAGCTAGACCTGTCATCCACAGCTTCACACACCACGTCCCTGCTCAGCAAGCCCGACGCAGCGGACTCGGAGCCCGTCAAGGACTTCTGCAGCCGCCAAGGCTGGAGACCATTCCGACCCAAGCAGCCGGGGCAGCGGAGGAAGGTGTACGACCTCTTCATGATCAACACCGAGCTGGACTGGCTCGAGATCCGCCTCAACACGACCTACGACTACGTCGACTACTTCGTCGTCGTCGAGGCCCCCAAGACCTTCACCGGCCTCGACAAGCCGCTGGTCATCCGCGACAACTGGGACAGCTTCGCCGCCTATCATCCCAAGCTCATCTACCACAAGCTCGAGTACCCGCCCGGCTGGGACCCCCCGCGCACCTGGGACTGGGAGGACCTGCAGCGCAACGCCATGTACGACCAGGTGCTTCCCCGGCTGCGCGGCGAGCAGGCCCCCGCCGAGGGCGACGCCCTGGTCGTCGCCGACGTCGACGAGATCCCCCGCCCCGAGGCCCTCGCCGCGCTGCGGGCCTGCGACTTCCCGCGCCGCACCACGCTGCGCAGCCGCTTCTACTACTACAGTTTCCAGTTCCTGCACCGCGGCGAGGAGTGGGCGCACCCCCAGGCCACGACCTACCGGGGAGGATCATCCGGCGGCGGCACCATCCCGCCCGTCAACCTGCGCAACGGCGACGGGGCGCCGGCGCCGCTCGTGTGGATGGAGAGCGCGGACCTGTGGAATGCGGGCTGGCACTGCTCCTCGTGCTTCGCGACGGTGGGCGAGCTGCTCAACAAGATGGCGTCCTTCTCGCACGTGGGGCTCAACCGCGGCGAGTACCGCGACAGGCACCGCATCGCCGACCGGGTGCGCGCGGGGCGGGACCTGTGGGACCGCGAGGGCCAGGTGTACGACAGGATAGAGGGCAACACGGACGTGCCGCCGCTGCTGCTGGCGCAGCCGGAGCGGTTCAGGTACCTGCTGAACCGGGACGGGAAGTCGGCTGGGTTTAGCGACTACCCCTAGCTGACGTGCGAGGTGTCTGTATCTGTACCTTGGAGGTGTCTGGCGTCCACGTATCCCGCTCCAAGAGTCTTGGATATGGTAGTTTTTAGGAATTGTTTGGCTTCTAGTAGGCAGTGGTCTGGAACTGGTATTTGCATCGCAGACTATCTTCTGGCTTTGTAGGATAGATCGGATTAACGTAGGTAATAGACATAATGAGATGACTTCTTCATTTGCCATTCTGCTTGACTCCTTTCTTCTCTGCGCCTGAGGTATTGGGGCTCTCCTGTCGGCAGCAGGCATCTTGCTGAGGCAACGTCGTCGTCTGTCGATGCCTCTGCACCACTTGGCTACGTATCTAAGAGCAGGACATGTGGCGTAGTACCCCATGCCGCGTCTCTTAATTAACTACTTGACGTTGAAGAACACACCCCTCCGTTTGAAACTAGAAGTGCTAACAATCCTTGCCTGGCTTGATCACTCCTTGATGTCGCTCCACACAAACTCTTGCTCTACACCAGGGATAAGTGCCCGCAGCGCCACGCCGTAGTCGCCTCTATTGGGCGTCCGGAGGAGGGTATGAATGTGGAACTTGGCTGGCTGGTCGTTGGTCAGAAATACCCCCGAGTGGTGATCAAACTCGATGATAACGACCGGGCTCTGGATGCGGTAGTAGAAGGGATCGTCGTCGCCGAAGCCTCCTATCCAGCACCAGTATGTCTCGTGGAACCAGCTTCTGATCTGATTGAGCCGTATCTGCCGCGCTCGCTCGGGCAGGTATAGCAGGTATTCGCGACAGATGCTCAGCACCAGCTCCTGCTGAGACAGTGTCATCTCCGATACCAGAATGCCTTCATACGGCACGACGCGGTTGTCTCGGTACGCGCCGCACAGATGCCGCTGGTCATCGTGGTTCCACCTGCCCCATGGCATGGCTGGGTCCTTCATGAGCTTGTACACCTGTGCGTCTGTCTGTTTTGCCGGCGGGAGGTCCTGCATCAAACGTAGGCCGAGGGCCTCTTCGTTCGCAAGGATGCGCGTGCCCTTGTACTCGCCCTCATCAATGAAGTTGGGCTCAGCGCCAGTAAACCACGGGGAGATAACGATCTGGGTCTTATACAGGAAGACATTAAGACATAGATGATGGCCGTAGAAAGAGAAGCCCCATGGTCGCGTCGTTGACGGCTCTGCAAAGAACACGCAGTTGTACGAATATTCGTTCATGACGCCTGGAGACTGAACCAGCTCACCGAGGAAATGATTAATTCGCATAGCCCCAAGCGCCTTCTGGTAGCCCTCCGGCGACAGCGTCACCTCTAGAATCCTCAGGACGCTCGCCCGCAGCTCCGGGCTTATCTCGTCAAGTCTGATGCCCTTGTCGCTGAGCAGGAACTCGGGATTGGACCAGGTCCGCCAGTCAGGTGAGTCGATATGGTAGCAGGTTCTCTGCTTCTGCTCGTTGCTCAAGCGGGTGATGACAGCGTTTGCGGCCTCAGTAATGTCCTCTATGGGGATTCCTTCGTCACGTAGCTCGAAGAGACCATCTCGCACCTTGCCTGCGAAAATTCAAGCTTAGCAATGATGTATTCAAACATGAGGGGAGAAGTGGGAAGAGCGTAGAGATGAGGTGAATGGCATGAAAGGTATCGGCTCGGCTGAAGTACCATCGTTGGTGATCCCCTGATACGGCCGCTTGTATAGCTCCAGCCAGTGGAGATACAGGGCATGCAGCCATGGAGGTTTGCCTCCATCTTTGAAATCGTTGGCATACTGATGAGCATCCTGATCTTTCATCGCCCTGAAACGTGGGAGACTCAAGTTCGGGAGATACTTCCGAAAGCCGCTGTCGTGCGGCGTATCCGGCTTCAGGGAACCCATGGTATGATTTGATTGCTAGTAGACTGGTTGTGCTTCGGGTGCACAGGCTGCAGCTAAGAGCTGGCTGCTCTGGCTGGGTGCGAGATTATAAAACGACTTCGATAGACGACGCGTCTTCGATGCCAGAACCGCCTTGGGAATCAGTTCAAAAGCTACACTCTTAGCTCCGAGGCTGATAAGGAACGGGGCGCGACGGCAACATATGACACTGCAGAGAAGAATACAGTGTCAGTACTTAATCACCGATGCTAAGTTGCTGCTGATCTAGAAGAGTGTATTCATATCAGGGTGTTATGGCGGGGGACCACAAGAAGAATGAGGGATCAAAGGCCCCAGGCTTGGCATGGGAGTCTCGCAACCCTGGTCCTACGCACTGAATCGACAAAATCTCCCCGTCTGCAGATCTAGATCGTGTTCTTTCTGGGGAAAAGATAGAGGACGGACAACCAGAGCAGCATCCTGCGAAGGCCATCACCGGTCTGGCCAATCGGCTGATGACCTTCGGAGTTATCGCCTACCGCAGTCGCCGGGAGCCGAAAGACAAGGCTCTGATGGGCTTCGGCGTCACTCGTGCTGGGTCACCGGAAGAACTGTGAGTGCGAGGAACAGCTGCTTGGAACTGCCATAACGGCGTGAGTATATGCGTTCAAATGTGCTTGCACAGACGGCTGCTAAGGCCCCCGTCTAAGTCGAGCAAGTCCCTCCCTCAGACATGGCTCATTTCACTCGTACGTGGCAATGATTCTGCATGGCCCAATTGCTACCATCTACGTGGAATTGACTTGATCCAAAGGCCTTGTTCGCTTCGTGCCCCAGTCCGACCTCTCCCGTATCCTAATCGGCCAGCCCGTCGAGCCCGATCTAGACGTGGGTTTAGCCCTCCGCAAGGGCTTGAAAGTCACCGCCTTCGTCTTCTCTGGCTCGTCTGTGCTAGCTCCTGGTTCAACCACCAGCGTGGTCGAGGTTATTGATCGTATTCTGTCACCCCTTGCCTCAAATGAAGTCGGAACGATCCGCTGCATCGGCCTGAATGTAAGTGAAGTGCTCCCACTCACTCACAGGTATGATCCAGAGTGGCTCAGAAAAGATTTTCATGTCAGTACAAACAACATGCCGCCGAAGTCAAGCTGGAAATTCCCGCTACACCTACAGTTTTCATGTAAGACACGTTGTTTTGTTCACCTACGCTTGCAGGGAAAGTACCTGTGAGGTCTACGACGGGCATTCGACGATATTTGCTGGTTAGCTGGCTTGACAATATACCTCCATAGGAAACCCAATACGTCACTCGGGACCCCCTGGCCAGAACCGACGATTCTTCCTAAAGTCACACAAGCGGACGACTGCGGTGACTATGAGGCTGAGCTGGCTGTAGTGATCGGAAAGACAGCCAAGAACGTCAGCGCGGCCGAGGCGATGGATTACGTGCTCGGCTATACGGCCGCAAACGACGTCTCGAGCCGGACTTCACAGTTCGCCCAGTCACAGTGGTGCTATTCCAAGAGCTTCGACGGCGCCTGTCCTCTCGGTGTGTACTATCTACTATCCTGCATTGTCCCAGCAATTGCTGGAAGGTTTTCAGTACTATTTGTGAACCCAGGAACATTACAGTAGCTGACCTCTAGTTCTAACAAAGGTCCCGCCCTCGTTTCTACGTCTGTGATTTCAGATCCAGCGAGCTTTCACCTCCGTGGCCTGAAAAACGGTGAGGTCCTGCAGGACTGCGGTATAGAGTTAGTTAGAGTCCTGCCTTCTTTTAAATCTACACCTTTCAACTGTTCCTGCCAGACTAACTCTTCTGCCTTCCTTCCCTAACCCATCGGGGAATGGGATGAGGTGGCTTCAAATAGTGATCTGATCTTCAGCGTGCCAAAATTGGTCAGTTTTCTCTCGCAGAGCACAACACTTCCTCCCGGAACGGTTATCCTAACCGGTACGCCTGCCGGTGTTGGCGCCGGTAGGAGCCCCAAGGTGACCCTGCGAGAGAACGATGAGTTCGAGGTCGAAATTCTTCCGCACATCGGGACGTTGGTCAACTTATTCAAGAACGAGAAATAACTGGATCATCCATCATCGCATCCCGCGCATGGTGGGTGAGACTGAGCATTCATAGAAGCAGATCGGACGAGAATACATGATGTGCAGATCGTTTAAACGTGACTTATCTAGTAGTACTATGTCTGGCGGCTGCATCTAACAACCACATCTTTCCATCCACGACCCTTTTATCTTCTTTATCCTGTGACACCTGAACCCCAGGTTGCATTCTCTATCCTCTCTCACTTCGGCTTAAAAAACGATGTAAAGACCGGCTCAAGAATCAAGGAGAGGAGGAACCTTCTCTAGGAGATACTCGACGACGGCATCAGGTCCTCTCTCAACCTGGAGGCCTGTCGGGATGTGGTGCGTCTTGATGTCTGGTACGATGGACCTCGCCAGGGCCTGGATTTTCTCGGCCTCCTCAGCCGTCCACATAGACGCGCAGAACTGTTTCACACATTTTCAGCATATATAAGCCTTGATCTCACCATAGTCTCTCGGTGATCGTTGACGTCGAGCGGGGCAAACAATTGGCTGACTTACCAGGACGTTGGGCCTATGCTGGGTAACTTTCGGCACTACTTCGTCAATGCCTGAAATATTTCGGTTAGACGAACTGTCTACACTGTGTTCAGCTGAATAGGGGCGGTACTTTGGCAGTTGTCGACATGTTCAATATCGTATCGGTCCTTCAAGGCCTCGATCATACGGCCAATGAGTCGCTTCGCCCGCTCAGGGGCAGTGTTGACGGTGACCAGCTTGAAGGGTCCTTTTCGTTCGGACATTTTGCCTGGTAGTCCTTCTAGCGAGGATATGACTTAACAGACCGAAAGCTTGGAGTTGTCGGAAGGTTTACTTTCTGACTTTGAACATGTTAAGTCGCAATAAGAGAGTGGACTTGCGTTAGCTTTGCCAGCTACGCTTGATGCCGATGCCGGCGAGGTGGCCCAATCGGGCTTCGCCCTGCGGAAACTTTCTCGGCTACTGGTTCTAGGGCGGCAGCATTGCATGGCGTCTTAATTATCGTTTGCGTCCGATTATTCACGGCTCAGCGGCAAAACGACGTTCTATTCATGAACCGGCTCTCGTATTGGATTGACGACAACTTCAAGGAGCCTGAGTCAATGTCCGGCACAAGTCAGCATCAGGGACGAACAATCGTTAAGCTTTAGATAGCTCGAACTTTTCATGCGACATTTACTATGGGCTCAGGGGCCGACTGGTGTGTCCACGAACGTATTGAATCAGATAGGACGAACTCGCGGGCTTCAGGGAAGTAATCAGGTTGAGAGAGCCCTGTCAATTCTGTGGAAGAAGCAAAGTGCAAGTTGTTGAAGTTGTTCTAGCTAAGTATGGGCCTCCGGAAGAGGTCGAGGAGGTAAGGGTAAGGTAAGGTGCCTAGGTAGGTACGGTAGACAATGTGAAAGTTGGCAGCAGTTAGCTCTCTGGGAACGGTTACACCAGCCAGGACGTTTCCAGGATCCGGTCAATTAAACCTCTAGATTCCAAAGAAGATAACACACAACCGATTAAAGCATATATCCTGGTAGCACTTACAATCTCGGCAACATTGACAACGTGAAGTCCAGCTGTGACCCGTCTTCGTTCTCTTCCAACTCACTTCAGCCCGTATTTGCCTAAGAGATCCCTTTCCGCGATCCAGATCCTGAGCCTCTTACCGTATAGGTACAATCCAATCGTTGTAAGATGCACCGCGACATTCACGGCCGCAATCACCATGAAGACTGTGAGCATTCCATCGGCGGTAATCCAGTCATTGATGACCCACGTCCAGATCCACGCCATCAGCGACTTCAAGGACGCGACTGTTACCATAAGCTCGACAGACAACTGGTTCACATTTAGCGATCAGCAGCCCAACTCAGGTCCGTCTCTCCGTAAGCTGACAACGACTCACCTCCTTGTGGCAATCAAGTGCATAATTCATCGAGAGGGACACTCCGGTCTGTGCCCCAGCGCTCAGGATGCCCAACCCAACTATTGGCCCGGCCCAGTGTGTCTTGTACTTATACGTCAGCCCGGCCACTAGCGTGCCCAGAAATGTAAGAATGGCCGTGAAGATACACGCCGGGAGGCGCATCTCAGGTTCGCGGACGCCGCCATTACGCCGAGTGAGCGCGTTGGCGACCGAGTCCGACAAGGGGCCGCACAGCCACGAGCCCACCAGCGATCCCACGAATGGCGACAGGAACACGAGGCCCTGAGCCTGGGCGTCGAAGCCGTACTGGGGCACGTCCGGGCCGAACAGCTGCGCAACTGTGGCGCCGATGATGACGTTCCACCCTAGAGACACACCATATACCAGACTCGCCCACAGCACTGTCGGGTACGAAGCCAGAACAAAGGGTCGCAGGAAGGCCCGCCGAAGACTGGTGTTGGGGTCCGGTCCCTGCCAGAGCGAGAGGCCGCCAAGAAAGGAACGCTTACAGACGGTCGACGTGGTGCCCGCCTCGACAGCTGTGATCTTAGGAGGAGGAGTCACAGCTGGTGCTGCGACATCTTCGATCCTGCGGACTTCGGGAGAGTTGTCCTTCTCGGACATCTCTACCTCGCCATCCGGGATCGGGAGAGTCGGCGGTCGCTGGCCGAGGAAGCGGGTCTCAGGCATGAAGAGGAACATTGTCACGCTGAAGAGAAATACAAACATGGCGACGATGTAGAAGGCCCAGGCCATCCCTAGTCGTTGGATGATCAAAGCGGAAAGCTGCGTGGCAGTGAAGACACTCTCAGCCCTGCCGATAACACATATGCTGTTCCAGGGGTGCCAATGCTTACCAGAGGTCCGATTTCATTACCACCTAGCACCGAGAGCCCGTAGATAGAGACTTTTGTGCCCCGGTCGTGCAAGAAGAAGATATCCGTGATAGTGGTCGGGACGATGGACTCGATCGGTGCCTCGAACAAACCGAGAAAAGCACGGCCGACGAGGAACGGCGTGTAGGTTGCGTCGGAGGCAATTCCGAGCCAGATGCAGGCAACGCCCATAAGGACATTGGACAGAAGGTAGACCGGCCGCCTGCCGAACTTGATCGCCAGTGGCCTGGGTTGGGATGTTAATTAGATGTTTGAGACGAATGGGGAGGATAGTTCAGCAAGGAATGCACGCACATCCAGAAGATGTTTCCGAAGCCCTGGCAGATGAGGGTGGCTCCATTCGCATACGTGAGCTTCTGAAGCGACACGCCGAACGTGGTTGAAAGTTCTATCATGCCGGCGGCCATAATGGGACCCGTGACGCTACCCATGAAGGCGTAGGCAGCGCCGTTGAGGAAAGTCATCCATTTCTTGATCGCCGGCCAGCGCAGAGGATCGTTCGGGTCCGTCAGGGACGGCTGCGGCACAAGCAGCACATGGTTACCGTCAGCGTCACTGATGTACTGCAGATGAGCTGCCCTGGAGCCGGGCTGCCCAGTGTCATAGAGCAGCTCGGTACCCGGAACGGTGACGAGATCGGCCGAGGTGATCTCGTCTTCGCGATCAGATTGCTCTTGTCTAGCCATCTCAGCAGAAGGCGCCATATCGTCTTCAGATCGAGTAATCAGACGGCACAGAGGACAAGAGGAGCAAGATAAGAAGGCGGAAAGCCGTGAGAGGAGCATCCCGCGGAATACACACGGTAAACCTTCTCCTTTTCTATCCAGGAGTAGGATTGATAACCTGGCCCTCGCAGGTGGGCCAATCATTGCTCAGACTTCGGGGCCGGGGCGTAGTGCGGACTCGGGTTGCGGGGGTGTGGAGGTTGTCGCGGCCCCATGCACTCGAGCGGGTATGGGGAAATCTGGGGTAGGAGCTCGAGGCTTGGGGGTATTGCATGTACGTAGAGCTACACGAAGGCGTAATGGTCTGGACGCGGCATCAAGGCCCCAATCAGCTTGATCGCATCGGAGGAAACTCTTGAAGTGAACTTGACACAATCCGTAGCTACAGACATACTGGTAGACGGCGCAGAGCAACTGAAACATGGTTATACAACAGAATGAAAGATGGCTCAGATAGTCTTCAATTTCAATCCTGACCAAGATCTAATTATTGTTGCCAACTCCACGCGTCCCAGTCCTCGAAATTCAAAAAGTTGAACATGAGGTTGGTGTCGACTAGGCTAGCATAGGGCGCATCTGGGAAGAGAGCGAGATCTTCCGACCGCCCGCCGGCGTCTGGCATTAACCCGAACAAGCGATCAAATACCGCAGCGTCGTAAGAAGGCCCAGAATCATTGCGCTCGGCCTGCTCGGCCTGGCCTTGCTGCCGGTCCCTGTTCAGCTTCCACGCGATGCTGAGGGCTTCCCTGATAATCTCGGTGCATCGGCGAGCCACTGCAAGCATCTTCATCGATCTGAAGATCTCGAGGCTCTTTTCGACGTCACGTAGGATGGTCTCGGTAGAGAAGGGGTAGATGTTGGAGAGCACGACATAGAGGAGCACCATACTAGAGTCGAGGACGTAAGTACAGTTGTACCACCTAGTTGAAGTATTGTTAGATGTTTTCCAAGACCTAGCATCGGAGAGACGTAGAGCGGTACATACCAAGTCCGGAAATAAGGGCGATGCAGGTAAGTGTTGTACATGAATCGGATGGACTCCCGTGCTGCCTCTACGCACGAAATAATGTGAACCGCAAACCTCTCCCGATCCGACTCCGTTGTTGCTGCAGCTATTAAGAAGGGTCTATGCAGGATAATCCGAGCATTCCAAAATCCTAGCGTATTCGTCAGTCATCTGGAGGTTTGATATGCAGGCCCAGCCATACTCACGGAGTTTCAAAACTATCTTCTGTTTTGTGACCAGCTCACCCTCATCGAGGGATTGGACCTCCAAATCCAGATGTTGTGGGAGGCGGGACTTCCAGTCAGACAGTCGCGTATCGAGATCAGTAGCGCTGCCGGAACTCTCAGCTAGGGAGAGGCCTTCACTGGGCCGGTATGTTTTCGCCGATATTTCTCTCACGATTTCCGCAAGGTCCACCATGCAATTGATGAGATATGGAGATGGGCCAGACGATGTCTGAACAAAAAGATTAGCCAGAATCATGAAATCTGTGACGCTGGGTGCTTCTGACGCACGGTGATACTGGGGAGTGGAATGGAATAGTGCCTCGGCTCTCGCAGGAATGACTGACGGCCCGCGGATGAACACATTTCACTGCTCCCATGTAAGCAAGTATTACGTATCCAGAAACTTAGACCTCATACATCTCGTGCGAATACAGTGCCCTAGGATCACTCCATTAGCTTTGTCAACTAATAGTATGACAACAATAGGTACTCACCACCACAGGAGACTCTCGAGGCTAGACCTGGAATGGATACTTGTCGGTATCCCGATAGCAAACGCTGTGCGTAGAGCCATGCCGCTATACATATAGCAGCTATGTGGTTTGAGCGCGTTCTGACAAAACACTGCCTGTGATTGAAAAGAGGTCGGTATAAAATTCCACAGAGCAGGCAGCATGACAGTAGAGTTACGAACCATGAGGAAGAGGGTTTGCGCTGTCTCAAACGAGGAGGATTCATAGATATCACCGAGATACGACTTTGATCGCCCGAAAAAGAGTCGTGCAGCTCTAATAGGGGGATATGTAGTTGAACCAGGTCCGTTGGGCCCGCGGCCTTCAAGTTGATCCAAAAGCCTGATGGAACGGTCCCATGTGAGCATAGACGTCTCTCCGGCCGTGATGGCACCGATGGCAAGGACAGCGTTGAAGAGCGCGAGAAACCTCTGGCGGGTCTGCGACACCGGCGAGGCGGCTTGTGCTGTCGAGTGGCTCCAGATGTCGGTTTCGCAGCGAGAAAGGAAAGCTTGACGGTTGAGAATGGGGTGAATGCAGTGAAGATTCTGAAAGTACAACTGAACGCACTCTCTAGCCATCTCCATCTCCGTGGCCGTGTGACCAGCCAAGGAAACTGCCGGCTTGTCGGCCTGCTGGCGCGTGCCTGACCCATCCCGGGAGCCAGAGACAGAATAGTCGGAGCTGTGCAGGAGGTTGACGACTGAAGTACCGGTCAGTGCTCTGTTGGAGGGCTCCCCTCGGACATTTTGAGCCGTTCCTCGCAACCGCTGAGAATTTGCTTGAGACTGCAGCCGGGATAGAAAATAGAATGTTCCTGTGGGCCCGTAGAACTCAGCGCCCTCTGTGTGGCGGTTGATCTCGTCGAGGCCATCAGCATCCTGCCCAGACTGGACAACCGACTCCGTCTGGTCAAGGGAAAGCGAAGATCCTCCAGCCGTTTCATGCCGGTTGGTAGCAGAGATTGGGGGAGTCTGTGGAATAGACGGGTTCGGGGTGGGAATATCGCCCAGACCCGCTAAGATCCCGCGAGAGGCTTCAACCGGCTCGACGTTTGGCGAACGATGAACAGTTCCCGATAGAGATGGTGTACGCGCAAAGATACGCCTATCGCTGCTGTCGGCTGCTGTGTGAGACGGCTGGTTGAACGTGTCTGATACGCCATTCTTACCGGGCAGTCGAAGCATCAGAGTTTGTCAAAGCACCTGCCTGAGCAAAACGCTGCTTTGCAGCATACGAGCAGGTGAAGGAATGTTCTAGCGGAGGAACGTCAACAACGTTATGATCTCTAAACAGAAGAGGCCTATACCCACGAGAGCAACTCGAGCATGGATAACCCTGGTCACACTGCCATTGCTCCTGTTAACAGAATGGTACAGGGCGTCATGTGCAGCCATCGGAGCCCTCCATACCTTAACCTTCCGTGTCCGGCATGAGTCGCAGGCTGCAGAAACGCGGGGACGTCTCTTCCTCCTCCTTCCATCTGATACTGGGCCGTTCGGATGTAGCATAGGAAACTGTGACAGTGAAAAGTAGTTCAAGCTACGCTGCGCTGGCGAAAGTGGGTAGTATCCACGAAGACATTGGAGGTAGACAGTCAATAAGCGTACGGAATAGCATGGGATTCGACTCCGCAGAGGCGAACGTACACACATGCGGGGGACATTCCTCCGTTGGCCCGCGCTATAGCTACAGCTATGACATACCTTAGCCCCCAGTAGTTTCTGCTAGGATAGCCTCCGTCTGTCCCTGGTCTGCCCCCAGCCATCGGTCATCAAAAGATATGTCCGAGTCGTTTAGGGGTCTTGCTCCTTGGTCGAGGGGCCAATCGGATGATACCTTTCGGTGAAACGATCCCCAGTGCGCCCGAAACTTTGACTCCGATTGGATCAGTTTCGCTAACCTCCAGCGCGTGAGACTTACATAGCAATGAGCCTGACTTAAGGGGTCTCGAACTGTGAAGCAAGCTTCTCATGAATAAGATCTGAGCGTTGTGAGTGCCCAGTAGACACGCTGTCAGTTTGCATTACCATTGAACATTCATCCACGACGCAAAATGGGCTCTCTCCATCCGACAAACGGCACTCACCCTAGCGGGTCTGCCACCGACAGCTCCGGGGTGGAAGTACCCGTGTTAATCGTTGGCGGCGGCCCGACAGGCCTGCTGTCAGCGTACATGCTCTCAAAACTAGGAGGTTCATTGCGTCCGATCCTTTTATGGCGTCCGTCGTGGACTGACCTCGAAGCGTAGTGAAGTCTCTCCTCATCGAGAAGTACACTGAGCGGCTTGCGGCGCCAAAGGCACATGCTCTCTGTCCGAGAAGCCTGGAGATATGCAGGCAATTTGGCCTAGACACGAATGTGATGCGCAAACTGGGCTCACCGCGCGATGACGCTTACTGGGTCAACTTCGTCACCAACCTCAGCGGGGAGCGCATCGGTGTTCTTCCCTATGAGAGGATGGACCCGGAGGTGTTAAATGACACTCCTGAGGTAGAGAGGAATGAGTAAAGTTCTCGGGCACGGACGCTGACTACATGAACACAGATGATTCATAACATCCCTCAGCCTGATTTCGAAGACTTTGTGGCGAAGAGACTCGTGCACGACCCGAACGTCGAGGTGCGGAAGGGTGTGGCTTTTGTGTCTTGCGAGCAGGTATGTCTTCTACTATTGAGTTTTCAACCTCGGTGATAATCTCACAAGCCGTCATAGGGCGTTGACATGGTGTACTCCACGGTGGAAGAGCGGTCGACGAAGACGCAGTGGAGGATAACATCCAGGCATGTCCTTGCATGTGACGGCGCGAAAAGCCAGGTCCGCAAGTTTCTCGGCATCGAGTCCGAAGGAGAGGACAGCTGTAAGTCCCTGAACCTTTGGCAAAACATACCGAAGAGTCATGCTAACTCGGCACAGATGAGACAATGATGACGATCCACTTCAAGGCGGACCTCCGGCCTGTCGTCAAGGACCGAGTTGGGATTCTGCACTGGATTACCGACCCTGCATGCTCTGGCTTCATCATCGGATATGACCTTGGCGGAAACCAGGTTCTGATCAGTAACTTCGACGTGTGTTACTCCTTAAAACACTTGTGAAGTCAGCAGCTGACCTCATATGTGCAGTCTAAGAAACATCCTGCTGAGACGTGGAACGAGGGCCTGTGCCGGACGGTGGTTACTGCCGCCATCGGACATGATATTCCATATGATGTCCTCAGCTACAGGCCATGGATTTTGAGCAGGAAAGTGGCCAAGGAGTACAGGAGGGGCAACATATTCCTGTGAGACCCGGCGACCCTCTCCGCTTACGGCCTCGATGCAGACTGACAGAATGACTTCGAAAGGGTCGGAGACGCGGCCCACTCCTTCCCACCGACAGGCGGATTGGGCCTCAACTCGGGCATCGCCGATGCTCATAACATTGTGTATAAGATTGCTGCGGTACACCAGGGATGGGCTGGCGCTAGCATCCTAGACAGCTACGAGTCCGACCGGCGGCAGATCGCGCTTGTTAACTCGGCGCAGAGTGTGAAGAACGGCAAAAAGATCTTCTCCTTCCTCAAGACGCTCGGAACGGCCGGTATTGACGACATCGACGAGGCTCGCGCAAACCTGTACAGGTCAATCAACGACCCGGAGAAGCAGGACATGATCGAACAGGAAATAGAAGGACAGAGGGAGCACTTCGACAATGTGAGTGATGGGGCAACCATATTATTTTCGTATCTTACCTCCCCATCTTCCCGACGGGTTTGCTGACTTACATTCCTTGTCCGCTGTCAGCTCGAGATACACATTGGCTATGTCTACGGGGACAAGCGACCACCACCCAACGCCTCTGCGTTCACACCTAAATTTATCACCGGCGCACGCCTGCCACATGCCTGGATTCGGTTCCGCGAGGGCAAGACGCCCACAGGCGACGACTACCTCGCTCGGGCACCTGTGGATGTCTCTTATGTGAAAGAGCTGTCTCCCGACCAGGTGGTGGCCCGGCAGTACTCGACACTGGATCTCTGTGGCTTCGGCTCCTTCTCTATAATGGCGTCCTCGCGGTCGGCATGGCTGGGGCGGTTTGAGGAAGCACGCAATGTTCTGGACGGCGTACGCCGCCATGGAGTTAGTATCAGGCTCTGGGGTGCCGGTGACGATTTTGAGTTCGTCGACGACACACAGAGGAAGCTGTTTGAGGAGCGGGCAGGGTTCGCCAATGGCGGCGCGCTGTTAGCCAGGCCAGATCAGCACCTGATCGGATGTTTTGGCTCGGAAACCTCAGCAGAGGAGATAATCACGGCCGTGCTTGGACATATCGGACTGTAGGAGGCAGGTGGTAGCCGGTGGTGAGCGCCTTTGCTCTAATATATGAGATACACTTTTTGCACCGCCTACATTAACCTAGGATGCATTTTCAGGTTGATGCATGGGTCCAAACTACGCATTGGTCTTGAAGCATCGTGCAGCCATCCTGGATACTTGAAGACACCGTCCCTGTGATCTTGACTGGTCAGGGTTGCTAGGATAGCAAGAGGTGGATGTCGAGGGTCAAAGCAGGATAAAATCCGAATCTTTAGACAATCAGGTAGAGTTCGGATTCTTGAACTGAATCCATCCAAGTGGTGATGGTGGTGCCTGTGTATGCGCTGTTGGGCGTGAAGCATCCTTGTTCATACTCCCTCCCTACCCACGTACAACTTGGCGGGCTTGATCATGTGATTCTGTCAGGCGATCAGGCACTCGACCGACTTGGCGAGCCATGGCAACGCCTGCGAATGACTGACTGACTGACGGGCGGTCTTGATTGCCAAAAACAACATGCGCGGCATAGCTGTCGCCGTTCCCAGTAAGACTGGGTGTGACAACCGTGCTTTGCTATGGTAAGCAGGACTGAATCACGCATTTGATGCACGGCGGCATCACCTGTCTGATACGGCATCCATGAGCCGATCCCGAGCTACTCCCGCGTTCCTGTCCGGCAATGTCAACCGTCCTACAGATGGATCCGCATCGCCTGCTCTGTCTTTCCATCCGTTTGTCGGCCCTCAAGCGCTGGGCGCCGTTACGTCGAGACAGACGAGACCGCTCCCGATGGTGGAAGTGAATCAATTACGGCCTTTCTGCTCCGGATGGCGTGCTTAGGGGCGTCCTTGGCGCTCGCCGGGAGGAATTCCGCCTGCCGCCCGAGGCACAGATCGCTTTGGGCATCGCTACCGGGCGCTCGGTCTGGTCTCCTGCTTATGACGCGCTAGAACGATGCATGGAAGGTCTCATGATGCTCACTGGCTTGCCACGCAGCAAGTTATAACGGGCTTCTGGGGTGTCAAGTCAGGAAGAGAGACACACGCCAACAGCCCGCGGTACCACCTGCTACCACTACCGGCAGCAACACACGTGTAGCATCTGCCGTGCTAGTGGTGATGCGTGCCCGATTTTTGGCTTTGGCTGAGATGATCGTCCCCGCATTGGGCGCGGGCGCCCGCTTAGGTGCTTTGGGTGTCTTGCCTGCATCTTACTACAGGACGCTACACGTATCTCGTGTGCCGTCGGCTGCTGGGCTGCAGTATCGTAATAGCGCCCACTCTTGGTGGCTTGAACTCTCCCTGCTCCGGACCGGCCGTCCATTGCCGCCGGCGCATACCTACTACTGTAGGTATACATAACTGCAACGGACGGCCGGCCCTCCACCTTCCTGTCTCGGTAGGTATATGACTAGCTGACTATCTGTACACGCTGGTTGGGAGACGTGACTCGACCCTCACCCCATCCTACACCACAACAAGGCACTGTTTGCCCTTCCGTCTCTCGCACGAGTCGATCCCCGTCTGCCTTCGAATTCACGTTCGCGATGGGATCCAGCAACGTCGAGGACGATGAGATCACCGTCCTGGTGACAGGCTTTGGCGTAAGGAACCCTTCTATCCTCGGCCTCCCCTCCCCCACCTTTGTGCACCCGACAGCAGCACCCGCGGCCTGACGCAATCCTCTTATCCCCTTCTCAAATCAAATGATCGAGAGAGGAGGCACTCGCTGACGATATCGGTCTTTACCACAGCCCTTCAAGGAGCAGTTCCCGCACAATCCCTCCTGGGAAATCGCCCACCGCCTCCCCGACTACCTCCCGCCGCTGCGCGCCAAATCGACCGGTGCCTCCTCCGCCACCACGCCTTTACCCCCCGTACGCATCCTTGTCTACCCAAAGCCCGTGCGCGTCAACTACCAGGTCGTCCGCGGCCTCGTGCCGCAGCTATGGGACCCCTCGGCGGGGCTGACGGCGGGCCGCCGCATCGATTACACCTTGCACGTGGGCATGGCCGGGCCGCGGCCCTTTTACGCATTGGAGCGGGTGGGACACCGGGACGGGTACGGCATGCGCGACGTCGACGGCAAGCTATTGCGTGACGAGGAGCGGCGGCTGGAGGAGGGCGCGGGCTGGGTGTGGCACGGGTGCCCGCCTGCGCTGGAGACGGAGCTGGATGCCGAGGATGTGATGGAGAGGTGGATAAAGCATAGTCCTGTAAGCTCCGCCGTCCAGAGCACGAGGAGGAGAGGACTGCGGTCCCTCGCTCAGGCGCTCGCGTGCTGGGTCTCGAACACATTGCTGACTCGTGGGGTTTGCCAGGATAACCTCGATCTGCGCATGTCCTTCGACGCGGGCCACTACCTTTGCGACTTCATCTACTACTCCAGCCTCGCGCACCTCTGGAAGGCCCAGGAGCGTCGCCGCGTTCTCTTCCTGCACGTCCCCGCCGACGCGTCCGAAGACGCCCTGCGCACTGGCACGGAGCTGGTCACCCAGCTGATCCGGTCGATAGTCGAGAGCGAGCTGAGCAAGAAGCAGCCGGCTGCCACATACTGACCGGCCCCGTACAAGAGCTGATGGGAGAATGAGATATTTAAGGGGAGGATCTTAGAGTTTGGAATACCTTGCATTACGAAGATTACGGGGGATCGGGACCTGTTTTGGGCAAAAGGGCAGGAAAGCTGGGAGCCGGGACGGAGGACGGCGTCGAAGGTGTCATGTCTCCGCGTTAGATGTCCATATTGCCGTCTCTACGGCGCTGCGATATATCCCAACGATGATGCTTCTTCTCTGTTCCCCTTTTCTTGGAAAGGAAGAGAGACCTGGAAAAAAAAAAGTGAAGCCTGGATGGAGGTTTAAGGCGTCGACTTCAGGGACTGAAGCAGCGCATCTAAGTGGCTAAAGCGTACCTTAGCGATGGATCAACGGTAGCCGGTTTGCTGGAGTCGAAACCTTCCCAGCCAGGGGGGCGGCGCCTCACCCACCCTGGTAGCGCACAGGAGGAGTTGAACCCCCGAACCTCGACCAAGTACGCGGAACATACCCAGTCGGCCAGGCTGATGAATTACGACGAGAAAGGACCTTAGGTTTGGCTATGAGGTGTGGTCGTTGGGGACTGTCACCGACGTCTCACCTTCGGATGAAAACCCGAGGTCAGCTGAGCGCTTCCACCTCCTCACTTGCGTCTCCCTTCTCTTCCGGGTTGGACACCAGCTGGAAGTCTTCGGCTTTTGTACCCAAGGGTACAACAGTGCCGTTATAGGCTCGGTCTGAGAACAGGTCAAGTTTAAGCATGATCTAGATTTGTTCACAGGGACGAGTGAAACGGACGCGGAACGGGGTGGTTAAGCGATGGACGCTATACGGGGAAGATTATGATGTATGCCGCTACGAACTCCTCTGGGCTTCTCTCTCTATGTCTCGTGTGCGCCGCTTGAGTACAATCTAATCGGGGGGAGAGGGTTGAACCCGAGTACATGCTGGCCCGAGGGCGTCTCAGCCGAAAGTCCCGTCTGATTCTCCTCCAGTCCAGTCCCATCTGGTTTTATGTTACCGAAGCATTCCCTCCAATGCGAGTAGATGCAGGAGGAAAGATATCGTCGAGCAGGTATATTGTTTCTCGTACTTGTATGGGTGAACCTTCTCTAAGAATTTTCGTCGGCTGTATGGGGTCTTTCTATCCCCTATGTAACGTCATCCTTCTTCTCCTCAACTCGCTTCGCCCGTCCTGTTGCTATGCACTTCTAATCCACCCCTCTTCTCGACAGCAAGGTCGGAAACGGTGCCTACACGACCTGGTTCCTCGGCCAGCCGGCCCGCCCGTGCTGGTGCGCCCACTTGACCGGGACGCCGAGGTGCTGCGCGACGCGCAGGACGAACTCGGGCTCGCGCAGGAACTGCCGGGCGATGATGACCACGTCCGCCTTGGCGGGCTCCCTGTCCTCGCCCTCGCCGACCTCCTCGACGCGGCCGTGCGCGCACTCGCCCTTCTCCGGGTCGCTGCCGCGCTCGCACAGCTTGTCCTCCTGCACGATGTCGCGCGCCATCTCCGCGTTGGTGATCATGCCCACCGCGCCCACCAGCATGGGGCCCCGGCCGCCGCCCGCCCCCACCGCGGCGCCGGCGGCGTGCAGGCTCGCCCGGATCTTGCCCGCCAGGTCCACCTGGTAGTACGGGTGGATCTGGATCTTCTGCTCGGAGCTGTTGCCGCCCGAGCTGACGTCCAGCAGGTCGACGCCCAGAGGCGGGAGCAGGTGCGCGAGGCGCACGCTCTGCTCGAAGTCCCAGCTCTCGCGGCCGGACCACTCCATCCACTCGGTGGCGGAGATGCGCACGAAGAGGGGCATCGTCTCCGGGATGGCGCCGCGGACGGCCTTGACGACGTCGAGGAGGAGGCGCACGCGGTTCTCAAAGCTGCCGCCGTACTTGTCCGCCCGGTGCTGTCACGGAGTCAGCTTCCCCGACCTGGATCACAGCTTCTCTGGAGGGGGATAACTCACGTTAGAGAGGGGCGACATAAACTCAGTGATGAGGTAGCCGTGGGCGGCATGAATCTCAATCACGTCGAACCCCGCAGTGACGGCCCTCTTGGCGGCGTCCTCGAAGGACTTGACGAGCCCCTCGATCTGCTCGATCGTCATCTCCTTGGGCTGCGGGTAGAACTCGGAGAAGGGCACCGCGCTCGGCCCCCACACGTTGTCGGGCCAGCCGCCGACGTCCTCGCCGGCGACGTCGTGCGTGCCGCGGGCGGCGTGCCAGGGCGCGAGGGTGCTGGCCTTGCGGCCGGCGTGGCCGAGCTGCACGCCGGCCTTGTGGCCCTGCGAGTGGATGAAGTCGGTAATGCGGCGCAGGGGCGCGATCTGGCTGTCCTGCCACAGGCCGGAGTCCTCGGGGCTGATGCGGCCGTTGGAGGTGACGCTGGTGGCCTCGACGATGGTGAGGCCGGCGCCGCGCAGGGCGAAGGAGCCGAGGTGGACGAGGTGGAAGTCGGTCAGGTGGCCGTCGTCGGCCGAGTACATGCACATGGGGCTGACCACGAAGCGGTTGTTGAGGGTCACGCCGCGGATGGTCAGCGGCTTGAAGAGCGTCGGCACCGCCTCCGGGTGGTCGGCCAGCTCCAGCGCCGTGCCCGAAGGCGGGTCCTGCGCGGGAGTGTAGTACGGCACGCCCGGCGCCGGGGGGCTGGCGGTCGCCTTCTTCCCGGTCATGACTAGCGGCTTTCCTCTCTGCTTGGTGCTTACGGTGCCTGTCTGCGGCGGGTCAGTCGAGTGTCCGGGTGAGATTTTAGGTGAGAGATCTCATTACCCTGCCCGTTCGTCTCGGACACTCAAGGGAGACACAATTGTGTAGCGTCTCTGAAGGATTTCTTCTCGATGCAGTGAGAGAGGATGACTGGCCGAGGGATTGCTTGAAGCTGGATGTAAGGTGTAGAGATTCCTTAAGAAGGACGATGATTGTAGGGTGGACGGTGGAACTGAGGCAGCTCTCCCAACCTTTATATCTGGCGATCGTCTAGAGTGAAATACCTAGCCCGTCTAAATCCTGCTACACTCATATACGAAGCAATAGCTCAACTCATAGCCTCTCTGAAGTACCTGCATGTACACTAAGGCAAACCTGAAGGCACCTGAGGCGGCCCGTGGAAAGTTGATAGACGCGCTTAGTATGATGGAAGCGTGATGCCCACACACAGCATGTCGATGCTTGGTGAGGGGTCAAATATTCCCCGCCATCGTTAAATCCTCCCGCTGCCGCCGGTGATTTCCAATCCGATCCGTCAACCACGACGGCTCCTCTGCACGCAAAGGAGCCACTCATGCTGCCGATCTGAGCGAGCCGTTCGCCGCTTGTTTCGTTTCGCCTTTCTCCCCAAATGCGAGGCTTCCGCTCGGACTTGTGCGCCTGCGGACTCAGCAATCAGACCAGGCTGCTGACACATCTCCCAGGCCTCAAGCTGCACCAAGCGAGGTGCCACGCAGAAGCTGCCCCGGGATGCAACTGCATTAGACTGGCTGGTGACGTCGATCGGCGGCAGATGGCGCCATTATCCTTACTCATCCACCCTGCAGTGCCCACCATTCTCGAAGGCTTCTCGCTTCTCGCTTCTCGCTCCCCGCTCCCCGGTCTGCAGCGTGCTCCGGTGCCGTAGACCTCGGTGCAGCACCGGCGATCCGGCGAGCTTGCAAGTAACCGCCGGCCCTCCCGGTTTGCGGCTTGGTACCAACGGGGTCGGCGGCCCCGTGCTCAGCTCCCAGTTGTCTCAGCTCTGGCAGCAGTCAACTCCATACCAGTATTCCAAGTTGCCAGACAGCACGAAGCTCTGATAGCCACCGCTCAACGAACATGGTGCAACTTTAACGCTGCCATTGTTGTGTTGAAGACAAATAACCCGGAGTAGTTGACTGCGACATTGCAGCCCCAAGTGCAAGAGTGGTATGCTGCAGAGCCGGCCACTAGCTATGAGGATAGTCCAACCAGATCTCGGTAGACCTGTGCAAGCGAGGCTTACATAGTATGTTATGTATTGTATGGAGTCGACCCAATGCTTCGAAACCGTCTTTAATCCAGGTTCTCTCGAAGACCAGGCAATAATATTACTCCATGCCTACTCTTTGGAGTAGTCATCCAGGCCGAATCCGCCATCGGAGGGAACCGTTATCATAGTCTCCACGCGCGCTAAAGAAACAGAAGGCTTTGCCAAGAGATAACAAGCTTCACCAAGCCCAGTTCCAGTGAGCTACAAGCTTTTGACAAACGCCTGTGGATCCCCTTACTCCAGATTGTCAAGTCAACAAAGGGAAATGGTTGGCTCCGTGCATGCCAGACGCCCCCCTGAAAAAACGATTACGCCTCCGTGATACTTGATAAGCGATAAGATGAAGCGACTTACCAGATGTGTCGAAAAGATCCGGCGCCAAGGACGACATCGCATGGGGGAGTGTGCCTGACTATCTATCTATACGCCTCATGGCCCCTTTCGCGACATTTCGTTCTTCTCGTCGTCTTGTTCCATTGCAGTCCCGGTCGGGCACCTCAAACTCCCGGTAGCAGAGAGTGTTGTAGAGTAATAGCCAGCTCTCTACAGACAAGGAAGTGTTCTCTCCGACAAGATGTCGACGGTGGTGAGTCCTCAGAGCTATTGTCCATTCACAGCGAGATCAGCGCTGACATTGGTCGCTCTAGCCGAGCTACAACGAGTCCATGCCGGATGGCGGTAATCCACTCGAGGTGGATGTGAATGCCCAGTATGTCGGATTCGAGTACAATTACACGTACTTGATCTTCTGTGGCTTCATCGTCTGGCTCATCATCCCCGGAATCGGCCTGCTCTACGGAGGCCTGGCCCGGCGCAAATCGGCGCTCGCGCTTCTGTTCCAGTCCCTGATGGTCGGCGCCGTCACCACCTTTCAGTGGATGTTCTGGGGTTACTCCCTCGCCTACAGCCGGAGTGCCGGCCCTTTCATCGGTGACATGGCCAACTTCGGCATGAAGCACGTCATGGCTGCTCCGTCTATCGGCAACTCGACCATCCCCGAAATCGTCTTCTGCCTGTATCAGCTTCTATTCTGCGCTTGCACCGTACAGATCGTGGTGGGAGGCGCCTTTGAGCGAGGACGCATCGTTCCTTCGCTGGTCTTTGGTTTCTTCTGGGCGACGATCGTGTACTGCCCTATCGCTTGCTGGACGTGGAACCCCAGCGGATGGCTCTTCAATGTAAGCAAATTCTTCACTAGGAGCGCTGGGGCTATTGCCATGTCGAATCCATGCTGACGAGATAAACACAGCTGCCCTCGCTTGACTTCGCCGGTGGCGGTCCCGTGCATATCGCCTCTGGCTGGTCGGCGCTCGCCTATGCCTTCGTCCTCGGCAAGCGCAAGAAGAACCCCAGCGACAAGAGCCACGGCAAGCCGCACAACACGACGCTCGTCTTCCTCGGGACTGTGCTGATCTGGTTCGGGTGGTTCGGCTTCAACGGCGGCTCGGCCCTCAACGCGTCGGTCCGCGCGATGCTGGCGGCGTTTAACACCAACACCGCCGCGTCCACCGGCATGATCGGCTGGGTCCTCGTCGACTACATCAAGAACAAGCGCCGGTTCAGCGTCGTCAGCGCCTGCGAGGGCGCCATCGCCGGGCTGGTGGGCATCACGCCCGCAGCGGGCTACGTCAGCGTCTGGCTGGCCGCCGTCATTGGGTTCCTGACGGCGGTGGTGTGCGCCCTCATGGAGAACGTCAATGACTGGCTGCACATCGATGAAGGAATGGATGTGTTCAAGCTGCATGGGATCGGAGGCATGGTGGGCTCGTTCCTGACAGGCATCTTTGCTAGCCAGAAGAGTATGTTGAGCTTCCGTTTTCTCTTGGCTTAATCTGAGAGCTTTAATACTGACTGCTCTCGTCATGTAGTCTCCGCCCTCGACGGCGCGACCCTCGCCCCCGGAGGCATTGACGGCAACGGGGTCCAGATCGGTCGGCAGTTCGCCGAGATCACGGCCATCTCGTCGTACTCGTTCGTCGTCTCGTGCGCGCTGCTCCTCATCATGAAGTACATTCCGGGCCTGCACCTGCGCGTCTCCGACGAGGCCGAGGAGCACGGCCTCGACCTCGACCAGTTTTTCGACGAGCAGATCGGCGACTGGGGCGTGTTCGACGAGCTCGAGAAGAGGCGCATCCTGGCGGACACGATCCTGGGGCAGTCGGGTGCTGCGTCGTCCAACGAGCGTGTGGCGGAGACAAAGGCGGTTGGGGGCGAGGCTGTTAAGACGGTATAGACAGACGCTGGCTGTGTTACCTTCAAGAGCATGTAGCTCTCTGAGCTTGTTATGCCAATATAACTAATTGTAGAGGAATTGGACCAAATGTTCGGTATTCTCGCTCCCTGTGATCAAGCAGGGGATAATTAGGCAATGTTGTTCAGGCCGAACTCGATAATATATACTTTAGAGCCTAAAACGAAGTATTTCTAAGTTGTTTATTGTGATCCCTCGCAGCCGCTGAAGACGATATTCCGAAGACCCTTAGCCTACAGCTCTCATTCTAAGATAGCTTGAAATATACATTCATCTCGGCAAGATTGGAGACATATAGACCTAAAACTCATACGTTTTGCTTTTCTGACCTGCCTTCTATGGCTCGACCAATCTCAAGTCCGGCTGGCCACTATGGGCTCTATGATCAACTTCTGTCAGGTTGTATGAGACATGGAATATCCCATTTCTGAAATGTCGGCTTATTCTTCGGTATTCCCTCTTCCCACAGGCTAGGCATAGAGGTGAAGTTGGAAGCGACCTTGTCGGTTGTGCTCACTCTCGGGCCTCAAGTAAACGAGTGTGGCACAGATCTTGCCGGTGAACCTTTAAGGGACTACGAAGTGGCGTGGTACTTGGCTTCTCCTTTAACCAACTTCTTATGACCTAAGAGCCATAGCTATGCAAAACGCTGTGAAGACATGACAGATATATACAAGTATCTTGCAAATTTGTTTTTAAGACTATTTCACATCAAGATGAATGATACAACGGCTTTGGGATGTAAGACTTAAGCTGAAGATCCCGACCAGAAAGGGCGTTGAACTCGTCATCTGCCGCGCCCCCCTCTTCGCCACGTCCGCTCTAGTAGACCGGCAGCTTAAAGGCAGGGAACGTGTAAGTCCAGCTGTCGATGGACGCCTGGTCGTACACGCAGTCGAAGTCCGAGCTGTTGCTCGGCCAGTACGGGCGCTTGGGCCACTCGCAGAGCAGCTGGGTCTCGCCCGCGTAGTCGCCGGACGAGACGGTGCTGTTGAGGGTGTTGGGCTCGACGCCGCTCTCGACCCAGTCGATCATGGTCTGGACGAGGTCCACGGGCCAGGGGCCGGGCTGGAGGGTGTTGGTGCCGCAGTGCGCGGCGCCGGGGATCAGGAAGAACTTGTACCAGCTGCTCATGGCCTCGACGCTGGCGTTGTAGGTGAGGTTGGAGTACATGATGGTGCGGACCGAGTCGTAGTAGTGAATACTGGACGGCGAAGGGATGCTGGGGTCTGATTCGCCGTGGTAGTGCAGAAGCTTGCCTGTGGGTGCGCGTTAGAACTGGCGGCTCATCTCAAAAACGGTCAGGACTGGTCTCACCTCCACTTGACTGGAACTCGGTGATGTCGGGAAGGTTGGTCTGTAGCGTGTCCATGAACTTGATCATTGCCTCGTCCATCCAAGAGACCAAATTATCGTAGGTGACGTTGTCGAGAGTTTCAAGATTATCGAGATCAATCTCCTCGAGGAACTTAGTAACAAACACACCACCAGTAGACTCAATGGTATATGTCCACTATGTCGTTCGTTCGTCAGTCACAATCCGTGTCAAAAGTCGTTATTGGTTACTTACAGAGTCAGTTGATGATTCATATGTCGAGTCGGCATCGCTCAACTCGGACCCAATCTGCCAGGACAGGTACGCGCGCTGGCCATCAGAGTTGAAAAGGCCGTCATAGATGGCCTGCGCAACCTTGACGCCATTGGCGGAGACAGTACCGTTCTGGGCAGGCGTGTAGCTAGTGGTCGAGCCAGAGGTCTGCTGCCTCTTGGTGTGCCTCTTGCTGAAGCCGTAACCGAGTGATGTGCTGTTCTCGGCCGCACAGTAGTACGACTCACCGATGGTCGACGAGAGATTGAAGTTCAGCTTGCAGAGGTCGGTACGTGAGATGACGCCGTCAGTCCGGCCGTCAAGGGGGTCGCAAGCGGCTATGGTGAGATTCACAATCTTGGCCAGCTCGCAAGGGGGCGGGTAGTAGTCCTGGGTCACCTCGACGACCCCCGAGAAGACATGTTGCTGTACCCGTTTCTGTCAGAACAACTTTCCTTTCCTCATAACAGCAAATTGGACTGAGCCTTGCTTCGCAGGGTTGACTTACCACTTGCTGATGCGACTGGCGGAATGCAGGGGCGCCAGCAGCCACACCGTCATACACGCTGCCCCAGCGCTGGACTTGACTCATAGCCTCGCGGCCACCGTCTGAGCAGCCGGAGAAGTAGGTGTAGACCTTGTCAGAGGTGCTGTAGAACGTCTTGGTGATCTCCTTGCCAATGACCGTCATCTCACCCAGGGCCTTATAGGAGAACTATTTATCGTTTGGCGTCAGTCTCCGCTACCCTTAGCAGTTTGCGCATCCATAGACTGACCATGACAATATTATCCCAGTTCAGGGAGCCATTAGCATACAGCACGACTTCGTCCAAGCTGTTGGAGAAGGCGTCATAGCCGGCGTCGGTGCAGCCAGTCACAGCACCATACTCCAGGCCGCCAGTTACACCGCTGGCCAGACTGTAGCCTCCACCACCCGAAACGTAGAAGCGATTCTCGAAGATGGATGGGTCAGGGAACCCGTACCAGACCACCACGCTGTCTCCCTTGCCGGCGTGCGTGTAAGTGGCAGTGACGTTGCAGTAGCTGTAAGTGGTGGTCGAGCTGGACGACGACGACGACTGGCGCTTTCGCATCATGCCACCGCCACTGGTGCTGGCGTTGTAGACTGCGGTTGCGGTGACCGACGAAGGAATCAGCTCGATCCCTGCGATGGTACCGTTGGCTGGCAATGCGGCCTGGACATTGGAGACGGTGCACAGCTCGGCGAGAGTTGCTGCCTTGGCCGTGGCCGCGAGGGCGACGACGGCAAGGCCTGAGAAGTGACGCATATTGAAAGAGGAACGAGGGTCAGATGAGTATCAAACGAAAGTTGTGTAGTAAGTATATCCAAAGTTGGATGGAGGAGGCTCGGTCACTGGAGTGCGACGAGTCTGCCACTTGACAGCTGCTGCTTGACGCCATCGTGGAGATACCCCGAACTTATAGACCGACGTCCACAACCGTGGCGTCCCATCGACAATTGTGACGACGCAATCTCTTTCTCGACAGCTGAGCATGCTGCGGAACTATCCGTAGGTCTCCCTGGCAGCCACAAAGGCCGCGCAAGTATGGCTCCGTACCCTTAATACCTTAATTGCCAAGATCATGACTTAGCCTTCGGCACTCGAGTCAACACGGCCCCGGGAAGTGGGTTAGGGTGGCTAGCCGATCAGCCTATCCCCATCATACAGGGAGAGCCGTCGCCTCAGAATGCTAACAAAGGGCCGAAGTTTAACGGCTTTTCCTACCGGGGTGCCTTGCATTTCGACCCGCAATCCCAGGAGACATGCGTCAACGGCCCTAAATCTCGGATTTGCCCCACTCCCATCCCTTATTGACCTTCACGTGCCGTGGAGGCGTTGCTGGGTGTGCGCGCCGCAGCGTCATGAGAAGGTGACGCGTCTTGCAATGCAGACTTCTAGAAGCTGAAGATGTGACGCTGTTCCTGTCACCCGGTTAGACTGAGCAGCCAAGTAGTCACGACGATGCAAGGCAGACTCGCCTTCCATAGGTATCTAGTATGGGGTGCTCGTGTCAGGGGCCGCTGGGTTGCAGCCGGGCTCACGGCTCTTCTTCGCCAGGATGCTCATTCGTGGATATTCTATTCTCTCGGATCTCCCCCGCTACGATGGTCATATGCGATGCATTCTGAGAGGCTCTGCGGTCCAGACGGGGAGTTTGACATACAGGAGACTGGCGCGCTTGTCTGTCGGACACACGGCTCCGTCCTTAATTTCCAGCCTGTGAAGCAGTTATCTTGAATGCACTTACGTCACTTGCTTGTTCCCACTAAGTCAGAAGAGTTCCGGCATCGGACGTCTTCATCTGATGTTTTCAAACGTCCGGCATGTCTAGGTAGGCTAAATCGGCCACGCTCTACGCTTCTCCTTGTTGTCGCCTACTCACTCAATCATCATGGCCAAGAGCACCGAAGGAAAGGTGGAAGACTGCATATGCTATCTAGAGCGAGCTACTCCGCACTCAGTGACCTAGCTTTATAAAAAACCGCCAGCCTCTGCAGGTAGAGATGTCACGAAAAAGCTCGATTATTGTTAAGTTGCTCTCCACCGTCTAGGAGTCGATCCTCGTCAGCAAGCGATGCCTATACGTTAAGCTGCGCGCCCTCTTCCCATAGATATACATCGGTATGGTCATCATGGTAACCGCAATGGTGATGCCTCCGATCACAAAGAAGCAGTTCCTGACTCCTTGGACCGCAATCCAGTCGTTGGAATAAAACGTCATCCCAAAGGCGAACGCGTTCTTGACGAAGTTCATCACGGCAAAGGCTTCTGCGGCGTGATGGCGGTGACAATCCACAACATATGTCACAACGCCAGTCGTCCCCAGCTGGACCCCCAAGTTTATCAGGCCCAGGCATACGATTACCGGCACCGGCCATGACTCCTGCTGGAAAAGGCTTTCACCCCAAGCGAAGAAGCCCGTCGCAGTGAACAGGATGAGTGTCGACACGATAGGGAGACGAAACTCGGGCTCTGTGCGTCAATTCAGTCAGCCTCACTCAGCAGCGATGTTCCAATTTATTGCTTCAGGTTGCGGAATCATCCTGCAGAGCAAGAAGCAACTCACCAAATGTCCCTTTATTGCGCCTAGCCATAAACTTGACCACACCGTCAACGAGTGGTCCAGCCACAGCGGTGCCGATTAAACTTGCGACGAAAGAGGACAAGTTGCATGCTCCAACCGAACCGACGGAAAAGTTGTACGGTGGTGCGGAGAAGATCTGGGACAAGGTGATCGAGATGAGCACCAGCCAGGATATCGACGTCGTGAAGAGCAGGGTGCCCCAAGCTACCATGGGAGAGGAAAGGACGTAGAATGGCCTGAACAACACCCTCCAAAACGAGGTGCGGTCATAATAACCGTTCCATGGCAGAAGCTCGCGGAGGAATGTTTTTCTCTCTTCCTCGCTGGACGACTCGGCAGTTGGCCTAGCCTCTCCTTCCGAATGTTCAACATCTGGTTTTTCCTGCACGTCAACAAGGACGCTCTTGGCTCCTGTGTCGATATTGATGACACCCGTCCTGTGATACGCCGACTCGGGCATGAAGAGGATGGTAAGGATCAGTTGGAGAGCAAATGCGCCACCCATGGCGTGGAGACATATTCTCCATGACCCATGTTCAATTATAGAGCCGGCTATTTGTTTACAAACGATGTGTTAGTGAAGGAAAACAATGGGTTGAGGAGAGATTACTAACCAATAGGGGAGGCTAAATTGATGCCGCCAAGAACACCGAGGTTGAAGACGGCTGTTCTGTACCCTCGCTCATGAACAAACCAGATATCGGCGATGGAGGCAGGTATCAACGCCTCCATGGGAGCCATGCAGAATCCTTGCACTGCGCGGGCAGCCGCAAGTGACCCGAAGCTTTTGGCCTCGGCGGCCCAAAAGCAAGTTACCATGAGGCCAAGAGCGGTAATGATATATATCGGTCGTTTGCCGATCTTGACAGCCAAGGAGTTGCAGAGCAGACTAGATACACCGATGGCAGCAATGCAGGAGCCTTGGAGCCCGAGTGTGAACCGCTGCAACGGAATATCAAAAGATTCCGCCAGGGGAACGATGGCCGAGGTTAGAAGAGGTCCGATGGCTGGGAACATCCTGGGTTAGCTTGTTCAACGTTTTTCTTATGCTCCAACTGCATTCTTACCTCCAACGCACCCGCAGCCATAACCCATAGCGACAGTGAACATCTCCTTCTTCCATCTTGGCCAGTTGTAGGGGTCGTTTGGAGAGTCTGACGGCTGTGGAACCAGCACAATCTTGCCTGTCGCATCGTGCTTCAAGAGACCCACGTCGACGTCCGTGGGGCCATCAATATCTCTGCCGAGCTCGCTCAGGGGCGATGTCCCCGGGACATGCTCGAGCTTCCTGTCTTCAAGAATACCAAGTGGCATTTTCGCTGCTTCCGGCTCGGGTGCATGGAAAGCATCTGGTAGACATCACAACATGGCGCATGGTAAGGGGTGGCTCTGTTATAGCCGACTCGCATCGTCGGAGTTTAGTGCCGGCAGCCAAATCTGGAAACACTTGATCGTCGGTCTAAGATTTGGAGCATCCCTGCGTGACGGGACTTTAATCTGTGTTGCGATGCGGGGTAAGTAGTATAATGATTGGTGATATAAGAGAACTTAGTGGCTTGTCAAGCCTCAAGAATGCGGAGTTTTGGATGCCAACCGGGCGTCCGTGTCCAGGATCCTGGGGCAAATGGAGATATGCCGATTTGTTCGATCCGGGGTTGCCGGGCAGTGAATATCATATTGCATGGGAACGCTACTGGTGTTGTCTTCTCCACGGTACGGTGGCGTGCGTTCAGTGAATAAGTTCCAAAGGCGACAATGGAGTCTATGACCCAAGACTGTGTTATAGAACTATCCGGGAACGACAGAATGATAGCAAAACTGGGGCAGGCGCACAGGACAGCATACAGGTGAAGGCAGCTCATGCCGTAGCCACAGCTTGTCTGTAAGCGTATCTCCACAAGCAGCAACCGGTCACGTCTTCCAGCGGTCCGTGTGGCACAGTACATTGGCTTGTCAAGACCGGGTGCCTCGGATGGAGTGAAAAGCATCTAAGATCTAGGTGCGCTACGTTAGCTTTCCGCAGGGTGGTTGCTAGAGTATTCGTGAATCTTATGAAGAGAGGCTTGTGATCGCAACATTACTGGTGAATGTCTAATCATTGGTGTCGATGCTTGAGTCAGTCATCGGGAGAGCGTGTATTGAACGGCTTCCGTTCTGTTTCAGTTCTTTTTGGGGATGAAAGGGGCATGAAACAGAAACGGGAAAGATTAGACCTTCAGAACCGTTGACCTGCTGATTGAACATGGGATGCGGGGATACTGCCATAGAAGCCGTGGAGTCAAGTGAAGAGGCCAAGAACAGAACAGGAACGACTGTTAGAAGAACTTATTCTGGGAACAGAACATTGTCGTAGCTAAAGTATAGAACCGTGTAGAGCTCAAGGGCGGTGAGAGCTTCAAGGCACACTGCAGGGGGGTTATTAGTTGAAAAGACATACAAGTGAGAACAGATACTGAACGAACACTAACCTCGAAATGGTTCGCGCACCGGCTCCAACGACCCGAATTTACTCTAAGCTGTCAGCGCTCCTGAGGCTTCTTCCTGATATCCCTCCAGCCCAACCCCCAAGCAAACACGAAGCTACAGACAGCCGCAGCAGCAGTGAAGTAGAAGACGCGGTCTACGGCGAGCACATACGCGCGCAAGACCCCGGGCAGGTTTTCGGCGCTCACACGACTTCTGAGGCCGGCGGCTCCGGCAGCGATGATTCTGTCCACGTTGGCGTGCGGCGCGAATTTGGCGATGCCCGATCTGAGGCTGTTGAAGATTGTCTGAGCTACAGACAAGGAGACGGCGCCGCCAAAGGTATGGCCCAGCATGAGGAACGAGGTCGCAATCGCGATGTCCTGCCGTGGGAGGAGTGCCTGGGCAACTAGGGCGGGCTGTGACCAGTCGCGTACGTGTCAGCGGAGCAGGATATGAATCGTATTACTGAATTTCAGGCTTGCCATTTGCATCCCCAATCCGCGGCCGGCTCCTAGAATGATCTGATATCCGATCCATTGGCTAGGACTTGTGGTGGGTTGGTACGTCGAGATCAGTCCCCCTCCTATAGCCAGCAGTACTGCACCCAGGATACTGAAGGGGAGACAGTAGCCGGTCTTTCCGACTGCACCAGGCTTGTTAGCAGTCTCTCATGACAAACCAGGGCAAGCCTCTCTAGCGTATTAGGGATGGAACTTACGGATGGACCCTGATAGCACAACAAAGACGACCTGGCTGATGATGGTAGGCAGCAGATAAACACCACTGAGGCTAGGTGAAGCCTCTTTGATTGCCTGGAAGTAGATTGGGAGGTAGTACGACGAAGAAAAAGAGAGGTAATGGAAAAGAGCATCACCAAGCACCCGCACCAGACGAAACGCCGGCGAATTAGGACCAGCGGTAGAATCGCGCCTGGCCCTTTGCGGTGTTCGACAAATGCGAAGATGCACACGGTGGCACCGGCGCCGGAGAAGAGCCCAATGACAACGGGACTGCGCCAGGAATATTCATTTCCGCCGTATTGCAGAGCCAGGAGGAGCTGGATGGCGGATCCGGCGAAGAAAGCGAATCCCAGGAGGTCGAGGTTCTGCGATAGGACGCGAGCGGCCACGATACCCCTGGACTTGGGCGTGTGGTCCGGCACGCGGAGACCGAGGAATAGGACCATAGCTAGGGCGCCCACTGGAAGATTAATGTAGAAGCCTGGACGCATTAGGGATTTTCCAGTAGACACGCGTGTTTCATCCGTGGGGCATCGAACAACATACACCAACGCCAGCTTGCGTACTCCGTTAGCAGCCCCCCTATCACCGGACCCAAGACGAGGCCCAGCTGTGAGACTAAGAAGTTCCCCCTTAACACAGCGCATATATAGGCGACGAGCATCAATCACTTACATCCCATTCCGACACCCATCAGTGCTAGGAATGATGTCAGCGAAGCCAACATAAACATGTATCGCATCGCAGTTTAGGCAAACCTGGTCTCTTCTGTATTGGGACGCATCCCACCATTATAGTAAGCATGCCGTTCTGGAGTCCTGATGCTCCGATCCCCTCCACTGCTCTTGCCACTATCAGCATACTGGACGAGGAGGCTAGCCCGCAGAGAAGAGAGCCCAGCTCAAAAACCGAGAAGAACGCAACGAATGTCCACTTGGGCGGGGATGGCGCTGTCAGCGAGGCTGGTTCCGAAAGTTCAGGGAATTGGTTGAGATCCTCAGACCTTAGAGCTGAGATGTGTATACATAGTGCCAGCCATGGGCTGGAACGACGCACTGTGACGGTCGTTTCAGCTGTGGCAGAACAAAAACTAAGTACGGAGGATGTAACGTACTTGGCAAGTTGGTACGCAGCGCCGTACCAGCCGACATCCAGCAGTGAGTGGAACTCACTGGTGAGGTGCGGGATAGCCTTTGAAGAAGAAACTTAGCTTTTCCTAGTCAAGTAACATGAATAGGTTGTTGTCATCCTCACCGTAGAGATGATTGAGGAGTCCATAAGCATGAGGAACCCGACTATTGTCGTGGAGACGACGAGACTGAGAAGCCTAATGCCCGAAAGATAATCATGACTTTGAGCTTTCACCTCCTTTTCAACCTGTGTACCAGCCGGACTGTCAGTCGGATTTTGTACTGGGTGTGTCTCGCCTCTGCTTTCGATATCACCAGGTTGGTGGTGTGTCTCGCTCATGTTCGTCAATATCAATACAACAATAAAGATCTAGATGTATTTGACAGAGATACCGGTGATCCAGATTACCATCTCACCAAGGGGTATGGGCTACAGGCGCATATATAGACATTTTCAAGCCGGCGTTCGGGACACAGAGGCCGACTTGCCGCCGCTATCTAGACGGGTCTTATATGTCCGGACCCCGACTCAGCCGTGGTCAGATAGGTTTTGACCCATCCTAGCAGTGTATTGAGTTCAAAAAGCGGTTGAAACGTGTCTATGTTGATGTCCTGGACGCGCTACCATGTCAACGGAGCAAACACCTCTTCAATCCAGGCTCCATCAGGAAACTCTAGCATACACTCTTCTCCCTCAGTATTTCCATAGCTTCGCTCCCCAGACAACGAAGGACTTCCCACATCCTGTCCAGCCATTCTGACTTCCGAATTAGCTCTCACAGAATCCACAATGGACGCCAAGCTCGTAAAGAGGCAATCTGGCCCATCGGCAACTATCCCGACAGCATCCGCGACGTCTGACAGATTTTGAGCGAGTGTCTTTCCAAGAGTGGTTACATCAGCCAGCTTTGCCAACGATTCTCTATCCCAGCCGGGTATCTCGGTGGCTGTTACTCTATAGAGAGATATAACGCAGTGCATCATCTGGAAGAGCACAGGACTAGAGAACCCGATGTATTGTCTGGGATGAATAGTGAGAAGCACCTCGAAGTAAGACCGCATGGCGTCTATCAATGCGCAGAGGCGCTCTATCAGGCCAAGTTCGAGCCTCCGGGTGAGGCGCTCGCTGCCCGGGAGCGCATGTTTGTAGATCATCGCCTGTGCATAGCGGATGTGGAGAGACACAACTTCTATGTGCTTGTTAGAACCTGATGTACGGCACTGATTCTGTACCTTTTTGAGATATCTTGAAGTTCTCACCTTGGCTCACCGTTTCGGGTGACATTGTACCCCTGAGGTCTTCGAGCTCGGCCTTGTATACTTCAGAATAAATCAAGTCTGGCTCCTTCGGCCGATCTCCTTGTCTTTCGTCGCCGTCCCTGAGGAAACGAGACGCCCTGTCGACCAGACGCTGGACCCTGATGAGGGCCACAAGGACCAAATCTCCTTCAGATTCCCGCGTTTGCGATAGCTCTTGCATGCACTCGCTCATATGCGAGGTCCAGCGGAGCGTGTCTATCCGGCCGAGAAAGCACGACAGGCTGCCAACGTCAGCATAGATAATCTCTAGGATCAGGGAAACGTCTCAGCGTACACAGAACTTATGAACCAGCAGCCGAGCACCGCGCGTCGTTCCTCCATTGTCCTCGTGGGAGAAAGCCACGGTTTGTGGAACCGGTACTTAGACCCTTTCCCACTAGGCCCGGTCGGCACTGTCTCGTTCAAGCCGAGATCAAAGACAATGGAGCTGGCCAGCTGAGTGAAGAGCGTGAAGAACGGCCGCTTCTTCACCTGAAAGTTGCCCCTGTCCTCGGTGTTAGCACCGATCTGAAGCGCTCGTTGGCCAGGGTAGGCCAGACTAACCATGCAATGCAGACAAGAAGCCCCAGCAACAGGTCGATCCCCTTTGCCAGCTCTCCGACCATTTCGCTTCCCAGATGCCGCCGTATGTCCGCGTACAACTGACTCTGCTTCAGGGTCGACCGTGTGGAGACTGCTACAACACAGAGCCAGAGAAACGGTCGTGCCAACCGAAGCTCGCTAGCAGACTGTAGAGGGGGGATATAGACGATAGGGAAATACGGCAGCTTTAGCGTCCGAAACTCAGAAAGGATGGCATCATCTGCCGGTGCGAGGTCCAAAAGGAGGTCGAGGCTGGAGGGCGTCGCATTCCTACCGGCGCTCCCGAGAGGCTCTACGGCGCAAGTGTCGACGTCCGAGGTTGACAGAACCGCGTCATCGGGACGGCGCCCAGTGCTCGTCAGCAGCGACACTAGCCCATCGATCTTCTTCTCTAACTGGCTTGTCCGAACATCATCGAGCCTCCGAGGGGCGCGCTTCCGGGATATACTGACCGCGACGCACTCTTTTCCGAGCCGTCGACACCTGCGGTGAAGTGTCACTCTTGCAACCTATTTCAGGCGGTAGGAACGGGATCAGCTATCACACCGGAGCAGCGTACCTTTCACATGGACCGCCGGCTTGTGCGCCAACGCATCGGCATTTCGCCCGCGAGCAGTTCGCGCACGCCGTGCCGTAGGGGGCGTGTCGTCCACCATGCGGCATGACGGCGAGGAGCGCAGAACACAGGTAAATCTGTGCCACCGGAGTGGAACACGCGGAGCTGCTGAGGCGGCTGGACGGCGACAGGCATCCATAAGCCGGACGGAGATGAACAGGGATTGAATGCCGCGCCGATATTTATCAGGCGCAGCACGACCGGCAACGGCGATTGCACGGCCCGATCGCCGGTTCGATATGGCGCAGTGTTCTCCGTCTTGTTCCCGTCTCCGGTGCTCCGTACTCCCTAGAAGCCAAAATAGGGGCTTGTTCCTGCCACACGTAGCACGTCTTCCGCTTTATTGGCATTCCTAGCATGTTCGTGGACACAGAGCAATGCCGCATTGACACCAATGGATGGCCATAGCGACGCCTAAAGGGCGAGAGCAGACCGACTCGTTGACACAAACGTAACGCTATTTTTGTAACTCTATGATGCACATTACAAGATACAATACGGTACTAAACAACCAAATCTTCTATAATTAGATGTACCTAGTTAGGCATCACAAGAGTCCTAAGCTCCCCTTCCTTATACGAGCCCTTTACCGTCCTGCGAGGCGCTTCTCCAGCATTCTAAAGGGCACATACAGCAGCGCGCTCACGACGAAGGCCAGCTCGAACCCGATATCGCCCGTCTTCTCGGCGATGGGGCCCACCCACCAGATCTGCTCCATGCTGGGGATCACGAGGCCGAACGAGAGCACGCACGCGGACAGGGCCGCGATACCCGGCGGCAGCAGGGCGGCGGTGTCCCAGGCCTCCGGCGCGTACGAGGCGCAGTCGCCCTTGCGGAACCAGAGGTGCTCCACCAGGAGGATGGCCAGGAAGGCAGCGGACCAGTAGCCGATGAGGGCGATGAAGTTGTTGAGGCTGTCGAAGAAGCTGGACGCGGCCTTGATGCCCACGGGGATGATGATGGCCGTGAGGATGACCGCGAAGACGTAGCGCGGCACCTTCTTGAGAATCGGGATCAGGATCTGGAAGTTGAGCGTGATGGAGTAGCTGGTGGCGGCGATGTTGCCGAGGAGGGTGAAGGACAGGATGACAGTGACGAACTTGCCGAACCCGTGGGCCGGCCCCAGCATAGCGCCCATGACGCCGCCGACGAGGTTCTCGTCGTAGCCGGCCTCCCAGGAGGGGACGCTGGAGACGGCGCCGGCGATGGCGGCGCCCAGGACCATGAGAAGGATCGTCGGAATGGAGAGTCCAGCGAAGGAGTACCAGAAGATCCGGTTCCTGTTGAAGAGACGCATTAGCAAGGAGTGCAACTTGCACCAGACTTTGGGGGCTCTACTACTTACGCCGATGTCTTGGGGTCCAGGTACGTCGTGAAGTCAGAGGCGAGGCAAGCCCACGGCAGCATGTAGGACGCGACAATCATGCCGAAGGACAGGACTGCGGGTGCAGTGGCTGGCGCCTCCAAAGGAGCCTGCTCCTTCAGGTGGGAGCCGCCGCAGCCAGTGGCGATGACGATGGATATGATTGCGGGGATCCAGGCGAAGCGCTCGTAGATGTGGAGCACGTTGAAGCCGCAAAAGGAGATGATGAGGGAGAGGACGGCAACAATGACTATGCCAACGGCAGGGCTGAGGTGGCCGTTGCCTACGGCAGAAAGGCACTGGCCACCGATGACGACAATGATGACACAGAAACCTGTGAGCGTTGCCAGGTTGAGAAGAACGGGGACTGCGACAAGATATCGGCTGGGAAGCGTCAGCCACAAGTTAGAAAGAGGGTATGACCCAACCAAGACCAAAGGGGTCCTTTATCACGTACCCAAAGCTGAACCGAGCCTGAATCATCTGTCTCATGCCCGTCTTCGGCCCGAGGGTAGAGAGGTATGCGGGTAGTGTGGAGGTCAGCAGGGTGAAGAAGAGGATCACCAAAGACGAGTCCCTCAAGCCGAGGCCATAGGACGGCCCGAGCATGCCAAAGGTGATGCTGTCACCAAGAGTCAGTTTCGTTCTGCTTCTGCCACTATAGGAGATGTGACTCAAGGGGTCAGGGTGAAGCACTCACGGGAGCATGTTGGCGTTCATACACCACCAGAGTGTGAATATGTTGACAGTCTTGGTGACCGTCCTCTCCTCGAATGGGATCGGAGCGATGCCTCGCGTCTCGACTCTTCCGAAGCTGATGACCTTCGAGACGAACCCTCGCCATCCCCCAACCACGTCGACCTGAGCATCGCTGACCGACCGGGAGCTGTCGGTATCATTGAGTCCGACGCTCAGAGACTTTTCGGTGGTCCCTTGCGCCGGGTTCCCGACCTCTTCATCTTGTTTGCTTATCATTGTGGTGATTATTATTGGCTCGTGTGTGCTGATGCAGATAATCCTTGGTCGATGAGGGTGAGATCCGTGTTGGCCGCCGGAACCGCAAACGTATTGCTGGTATTGTTCAGTAAACGGCCACGTCTCAGTTGGGTTGCAAATCTCAACTATTATGAGCGTTTGCAGGACCCGTCATTTATGTTGCCGTCCATCTTATCATGACCCCGGGAGACATGGTTAATTAGACACAACCAGGAGCCGACCGTCACCCAGCCTTGGCCGCGACGAGAGTCAGTGCTTCTAAGCCAAGAGGTTTGCCGAATAGGCGGATGATAAGGCGATAGGGCTAGACCGAAACTAAGATTTGGGCAATTGATAACGACCCTTTGTTAACAACGGCATTGAGTCATGCACTACCAGCCGTTGCCCGTTTCTGCCGGTCCACATGCCGGAGATCGGAGCTGTTAGTGCGGCGAAAGTTGCTCGCCGATGCAGCTCCGGACGGCAAGTGAGCGGAGGACCAGAGACATTGAAGTCTAGCAAGAGGTCGGGCCTGGCCGCAGCGCCGTGCTGGAGACGAGACGGCCGCCTGCTTGACTTCGTAAACGCAGAAGAGGCAGCATCGCGAGCAGCTAGCTGGACGAGGAAAGCCAGAATAGCATGTCACCTGCGATGCGGAACCCTTTCTCTTCTGTCGGAGATAAGTCTCCCGACGCGTTGACGATCATGGCACAGGACTTGTCGGATGATACCGATGCGACACTTGGAAGCACTGAGAAACAGGCGACAGAGCAAGATAGTGCTGTACTGTCCAGCCCTTCTCCTACTCCTGAAGTCCCTTACAGCATATTCAGCCGCAAGGAGAAATGGTTCATTGTTGCTATGGTAGCTGTCGCTGGGCTCTACAGGTATGTTCTCCCTTCGATTTCATCTGGGCTGAAGGAACTAGCTGTATCTCCAACTGGAAAAGAAAGATGAAGAGCGGATTCTGTCCTATCGACGACAGGATGTAGTTTAGTGTACTAACCCTTCTCTTGTCTATAGCCCGCTCCCTGCAAACATCTACTTTCCAGCTATTCCTCAGATGGCTGAGGCGTTCCACAAGTCAACCGATGCGCTCAATCAGACGGTTACCGCGTATCTAGTTATGCAAGGCATATGTTAGTCATCCGATCCTCTGGTCCGCATATGAACCTGGATATTGACACTCCATCCAGCTCCTATGCTCTGGGGACCACTCTCGGATCGATATGGGAGAAGACCGGTATTTCTTGCGTGCCTTGTTGTCCTGATAGGCTCCTGTGTTGGACTGGCGCTCTGCCCCCTTGATGCCTTCTGGCTCTTGATTGTACTCCGGTGTCTACAAGCAGCAGGGTGTGCTAGCACTATCGCTTTAGGTAGGCAACATGCATGTGTCCCACTTGTTTCTCTTTCTTACCTCTGTACGACGATGTATGGCTGAACCAAATCTAGGGGCTGGCGTGATTGGCGATATCTCGACCCCTGAAGAGAGGGGCGGGTACTTCGGCATGTTCAACCTGGGTCCTATGGTCAGTGTCCCGTCCATAAGGGATACTGCTTGTTGGAGCTGACCGGAGTGTACAGATTGCACCTTGCATCGGCCCTGCTGTTGGAGGTGCTATCGCGGAGAATCTGGGCTGGAGGTCGATCTTCTGGGCGCTCGTGATTATGGCGGCACTGTGCTTTGTCTTCATTTTATGGTATGACCTCTGCGGTTGCTGAACGGAAGAGACATACGCATCTGTCTCCCCAATAACACTGCGGGACCACTGACACATTGCGCAGCTTTCTACCGGAAACACTGCGGAACCTCGCTGGGAACGGCAGTGTTTCCCTGGGAGGCGTATACAGACACCTGATTCCGGTTGTCGGCCGCAAGATTGAGGCTAGTCCTCCCAACCTGCAAATACGCCGCCGTCCATCCATCAACCCGTTCGTCATTTTCACCTATCCCGACGTAGTCATCAGCCTCTCATTCACAGGCATTGTCTATGCGGTCAACTATACTATTACTGCGACAATCTCCTCATCCTTTGCCGATATATATCCATGGCTCTCTGAGACCGCCATTGGCCTGTGCTACCTCCCTACGGGGTTCGGCATGATCGCTGGTAGCACCCTGACGGGCAAGTTGCTAGACCGGGAGTACGCAAGAGCGAAGAGACGGATGGGCGTGGAGGTGATTGACATCACGTTTCCTAAGGAGTACGCCCGTCTGAGGACCATGCCACTTCACTTGGTTGTGTTTGTGTGCTGTGTCGTGGCGTGGGGATTCTGCATCCAGCATAAGGCTCCCCTTGCAGTGCCTCTGGTACTTCAGGTGATCCGTAAGTCCTGGCCCGATATATCCTTTTCACATAAAATGAATTTCCGACGGACAAATCTGACGGATTATAGTGGGCTACACCTCGATATCTATCCTTAATACCACAATGACTCTGATGATCGACGTACTACAGACGCGGAGCTCATCTGCCACCGCCTGCGTAAGTTGCAAAGTACCCTCCTTGCGTGATCCTCAACCCGCTACCAAGGCCTTCAACTAACGATGAGGCAGACAAATCTGGTCCGTTGCTTGTTGGCTGCTGTACTGGTTTCCGTGATAAACCGCATGACAACCCGTCTTCACCCTAGCTGGAGCTACGTCTTGCTAGGCGGGATATGTGCGCTACTCCTCCCCCTGATGTATGTAGAGATGAAGCTGGGACCGAGATGGAGGATAAAAAGAGACTCAAAAGCGTTGGAGATTTAGATGTGTAGATTTATAGATAGATGCATATATCTGCACGATATTACCTAAATACCCGACTAAAACCAATCCTGGTGCGCCCTTTCTGTACACTTGGAATGTCATGAATGTGGTATCTTTACCTTCTTGGCCTATTGAAACATCATACTTTTTTCGTCCAGCCCGCACGTAGGTGCTCCAGCGCCTCCTCTTCCGACACGACATCAGCGTACTTGGAGTCTAGGTCGAACAAGTTTGCCTCCTGAATCTCCTTGCTGCGATCTCCACAGGCAGCAGCAACGACCTAATGCTGGTCAGCAACCTTATCCCACTGGTGACAAAGACTTGAGTCAAACTCACCATAGGCCTGAACCCGAACTGCATCGCGTCCAGCGTCGTGGCCCTCACACACCCGCTCGTGCTCACTCCGCAGAGCACCACCGTGTCCACATTCCGACACGTCAGCTCTGTGGCGAGCGTCGTCCCGAAAAAGCCGCTCGGGTACTTCTTCTTGACCAGCACGTCGCCCTCCACGGGCGTCAGCCCCTCGTCCACCCAGTCGGCCAGCCCCTGCTGGTGGAGCCCGCTCCCGACCTGCCACACCTCGAGCGTCTTCGCCTTGAGCCAGAACAGCCCCGCGTCCGCCATGTCCGGCATAGTGTACTCGACCGCCGTCCAGGCGATGGGGACGCCGCCCTCCCGCGCGGCGGCCACGAGGCGGGACGCGCTGGCGGGGACGGAGACGGCGTCCGGGTTGGCGGAGAGGTCGAGCGGGGAGCCGGGGGTCCAGTAGGCCTTGCACATGTCGATGAGCACGAGGGCCGGCCGGTATCCCCACCCCATGCGCCGTCCGTAGCCGGATGCGGCGTAGGACGCGGCGTCCTGGTGGGAGACTTGGGCTGACATTGCGCTAGTGGGGGTGTTGGTGGACTGAGGTGACCGCCCAGATTGCGGAAGAATATCTAGGCGATAGCGGTGTAAGGAGCTGGAGCTTATCACCTTAACTTGGCAAGGGAAGGAGTATCAAGAAAAGCTGAGGCGATATGCGGGCTTGCCAGGGTGCGTGGTCATTCCGATCCTCGCTTTACATGGGGCGCTTGCTGGCAGGTGCTATGAGTACTTTTGCCGCTGCCGGCAAAGGTTTGCCGGGCAGTGCATCTGGCGTTGCCGGTCGGAAAGGGGTTTTCTGTGCCGAAAGAAGGGGAGGAAAGGAAAAAGATAAACGACGAATAGAATAATAACAAAAGGCAGCAACCGATTGGAAATCCGAGTGATATCATTGTCTGAGCGGCGAGCTCCTTCACGGAGCACACGACTTCCGCGATCGGCGACAGGCTACCGTTCATGCTCAGCCGGCTGCGGTCATGGTAGTTGCAACCGAGAACTGCTTGCCGGATTCTTATTCTCCTCGTCTCGTTCTAACTAAGCTAAGATGTCTATATGCTATCCCTGAATATCAAACTCCGTTCATGGACCATGGCCCAGTCTACCAGTGCGCCGTTCGCTAGTTCCTTCAGCACAATACACATACAGACATGGCCCGTCCTCGTGAAGCACCGTCCAAAGTGATGCCGCTGTAGAAACACCAGCAGACAGATAGATAATAAGAGACGTGATGATATGCCCCTGAAGCAGACAGTATGTAACGGTTACATATCAGGGGAAGATGTGAAGTGTACGGCAATGTCCCCAGCATTCGACCAACCGTTCACACTGTCATTTGTGTCCAGTCGTCCAGCAAACCATACTGAGGATCACCGCCCAGGAACGCGGCGAGCTCGGCGCTGAAGTGATCGTCAAGGAACGCCTCTATTTGGGGGAACACCCCGTGCGCATTGCTGCTCGGGTGGAGCGGCGCAAAGACAGCATCTTGTGACGTCCTCCTGTGTGCATCGTCCCACGCGTCTTCTCCCACCGCTTCTGCCGCCCCCGGCGCCGGCGCGCCCCTACCCCCACCGTCGTCCTGCATCGTCACAATGCATGCTGGCGCGCCGCCACCGTTGGCACGCTCCCCATCGGGCAGCTGCTCCGCGCCGGACAGGGGCCTGGCGATATGCTGCAGGCCCTTCTGCCACTTCGCGCTCGTGGGCCATGCCGGGTGCAGCTCGCTCAGCACCCTCAGAGAGCTGGCGGCCATGTCCTGCGCCTCGGCCGGGGCGATGTGCGGGCACAGCTGCGGGTGGCGGCCCAGGTACGAGGCGAGCGACCCGCACATGTAGACGCAGAAGACCAGGATGGCCGGGAACCCCTCGTCGCGCGTGCGCATGCTGAAGTAGGCGTCCACCTGCTCGTGCAGCTCAAGCACGTTGTCAAACAGCGCGTACGACACGTGCCGCCAGAAGCCCTCGGGCGCCGGGTCGGGCGGCCCGCCGGCGGCGGCGGCGGCCTGGTACGGCGACGGGGCCCCAGAGGGGGTGTGAGAGGACGGTGGCGGCGGCGAGAGCGCGGAGATGATGCGCTCGAGGTAGATGCGGCGGATGACGATGTTGCTCAGCCGGAGGACCATCACGACGGAGAGGTACGCCAGGTGCAGCGACTCGGCGCGCCAGCCGCGCAGGTTCCACACGCTCCACTTGTGCCTGGCCGGCACGCCCTCCTCCCACGCCCGCAGCGATGCCGTCAGGCTGCTGAACTTGCTGTCGGCTTCCCACGGGGTGGCTTCGCCGAGCCCGGCGTCCGGCAGCCCGGCGCATCGCGCGACCTGGCCCCAGAGGTTGTGCGCTTGTATCAGCGTTGCGAACAGGCACCTGTTCGGGCCGGTCGCTAGCCCTGGATTCCGCAGCGCGGGTGACGTGCCCGCGAGGGCGGCACGCTCCGGGGGAACGATGCCAAAGGCGAAGTCCGCCTCGTCGCAGGGCAGGCGAGCTGTGATGTCCTCAAGGGAGAACGGCGCCGGTGTGGTGTAGCCCGAGTGCAGGTTCTCCTGGCTCTGGATCATCCAGAAGGTGCGGCGGGCCGACTCGGCGCGCACGACGCGGTCGGCAGAGGCGTCGGGCGGGAGAGTGTATGTCTCCTCGCGGTGCAGGCGCAGCAGCGCGGCCATGCGCACGGCGACGCCCATGTCGATGGAGCTGCGGTCGCGGTCGCCGTTGCCCCAGCCGGCGATGGCGAGCAGGAAGAAGGCCTGCGTGCGGTCCAGCGAGGGCCGGTACATCTCGACCGAGGCCATTGCCCGCGCCGCAGCCAGGAAGAAGTCGGTGGCGGCAGCAGGGGAGCCATAGCGGTGCACTAGGCAAGGGGTGAAGCGGGAAGAGATGGACAGGATGCAGGCGAGCAGGAAGCGACTGGTCGACTCTGGGCTGCGGACGAGGCTCTCGAGGAAGACCGCCTTGGGCAGGAAGCCGAGCTGGAAGTACGAGTTGATGAAGGTCCGGCAGCCCTCGACAACCTCCTCGTAGGGCGGGAAAGAATCTCCATACTGCACCGCGGCGGCGGAGGGGGATGCCGGCAGAAGTGACGGGGCACCATTGAACTGGGCTGGTAGAGATGCCGCCAGCGTCGAGCGGTTGGTAGACGTGCTGGGCGACGACGGTGATTCTGCCCGCCCGGGAAGGCTCCTCTGCCGCGAGTGCGACGCGGCGATGCTGCTGGCAGCCGGAGACGCGTTCACTCCGTCACCGGCGGGTGGGCGCGGCGGGCGGCGGCGGAAGTCGCGATCGGTGTCCTTCTGGCCGCGGGCGGGAAAGCTGCATGAAGCGACTGCTTCTGGACCGGCAGCGCGGCACGCATCACAGGGCGGCTGGGCCTGGTGGTTGATGCACTTGGACCGCAGCCGTCGGCATCGCCGGCAGGCAACGCCTCCACGCCGCCTTGCAGCCGGTTGCTGCGGTGCCGATGCATTGATCCTTGGGGCAGCTGCCGGAGCAGGCGATGTAAGAGCAGAAGGGGCAGGCGGAGCAAGGGATGAAGGGGTCGCCGGCTGGGCTGGCGATGGCACGGACGGCATGCCTGCCGGTCTGCCACCTGTGAGGCTAAGGAGCTCCAGAATAGAATCCGTGGATGCAGCAGCGCTTAGGCTTGTGGGCTGATGCAGATGCTAATTGTGTCTTCTCGTCCCTGACGTCGAAACAGTTGTGCCCTTTTTTGCCCTTCCTGTCTCTCCTTTTGGGTCTCGTCCCCGTCTTCTTCGCTCGTCCCCGCGGGTCCGGCAATAAATCCGGCAACATCATTATCTTATCGGCTTCACTGACTCTCGCATTTCGCCACGCTCCATTTTCTTTGTCTCTTGGGGGCCCCGCTCCGCCAAGTTCAGCTTGACAGCTTGACAGCTTGACTAGCTAGACAAGATAAGGAGAACGGGTAGCGTAGTTAAACATAAGACGATTATGTGTACGGAGTACACAGCGCTGTGAAAGACTCTGGTGGACTAGATGCTGCCGACGGAAACTTCGAGGTTTGTATCGCGGCTGCGATCAAAGGCAAGAAAGAATATTCACGCAGCCAATGCAGGTTGTTTGTAGGTGGGTATATTGAATATTGAAGAGCAGTCTTGTTACTCACTCTGTCTGTCCGCTATTATCATGTACACAGCAACCTCACTATTGACCTCGTATCCTCCTCCCAAACCGAGACCCTCCCTTCTTCAGCCTTGATACAGTCCATTTAGAAGTGCACCCCGTTGGTCTTCCCGTTAACATGAGCTCCATTGACCCCATTGACCCCATTAAGCCCGTTGACTCCGTTGACTCCATTGGTCTTCGCCGCCGCCTTCTCAGGCCCCAGCTGGCTCCCCAGAGTCGGCAGACCAGCCATCTTGAGCTCGGCGTCCACCTCGCTCAGGTGATCCAGAAAGTGCGCCTTCGCCCCGTCCCACTGGTCCGCCGCGGTCAAGTTGAGGCTCTTCGACCCCTCGCCGCTCTCGGCCCACTCCGTCAGCAGCAGCGGCACGCTGATGTGGAACATGAAGGCCACGGTGTCCTCGCAGATCCTCTCCGGCCGCAGCTCCCTCGTCGTGGCGTCGACCCACGTCTCGTACGTCTCGCCGTGCGGCATGTAGCTCGCCTCGTAGCTCAAACCGCCCGGCTCCAGCACGTGACTGCTGCCGCCGTAGGTGCCGTACAGCAGGCCCATCATCTCGGTCGACATGTTGCGGTGGTAGTACGGCGGGCGGAAGGTGTTCGAGGTCGAGATCCACTTGGGCGTGAAGACGAGGAAGTCCGCCAACGACACGCCGGGCACCTTGGACCGCGCCGTCAGGACGCAGTAGACGGTCGGGTCCGCCTGGTCGCGCTCCACGTTCGCGACGTTGATGAACTTCTCTGTGGCGTACTTGTACGGGACGAGGTTGCCCCGCCAGGCGACCACGTCGAAAGGCGTGTGGTGCTGCCGGCAGGAGTACAGCGAGCCCGTCATCTTGTAGACGATCTCCCACTCCTCCGACTCGACGTCAAAGGATGCAACAGGGCTTTCGAAGTCCTGGGGCAACGCCATGCCGTTGGACCCGAATGGGCCCAGCTCCGGCAGCTCATAGTGCGCGCCGAATATCTCCTGGATGTAGCCCCGGCTCGGGCCGTCGGGCAGGAGGACGCGGAATCGGATGCCAGCCTGGATGACTGCCAGCTCGCCGGGCCGGACCATCATCCAGCCGAGCTCGGTCTGGATGTTGAGGCGGCCATGCTGAGGGAGGATGAGGAAGTCTCCATCGTTGTTGCAGAAAGCCCTCCGGCCCATAGAGGCATTGGCCGAGTAGATGTGGATGGCAAGCCCCTCCTTCGAGGCTGCATCGCCTTGTCCGCTCACTGTCCTGATGCCCTGCACAAAGTCCACAGGGCTTTCTTCGCTGGAGGCCGCATCGCATAGAGGGAACGGGTTCCACGCCCGCTGTTCGGGGACGAACTTGACCCGCGTGTTCAGAGGCGAGAAGCAGCCCTGCAGCTCGCGGTTCAGGTGACCCGCGGAGGAGACGTCGCCGTGGGCGACTGAGGGCCAGACCCGGTACATCCAGACATTCTGTAGCGTGGCGCGCGAGCTGATGAAGGATGACCCGTTGAGCTGCTCCGAGTACAGGTCGAACTTGCACTTCTGCGGGCAGTTCTGCCCGCGGGGCAGCACACCCGGGACCGCCTCCGACGAGAACCTGTTGCCGAAGCCGGTCTGGTACCGGTAGGGGTCAGACGGTGTAGGCTCAGTGGAGAAGGCCGCCTTGGCAGTGGCGCCGACCATGATGCTGGATTGGTGTGAGGGGGATGATATGCCGTGCTGGCTCTGCCTAGGGAGTAGCCGAGCTGTTGAGGATTGATTGCTCTGCTTGTAGGAGATGATTATTGCAATGCAGACACCACTGAAGCACAGAGGGCCGCAGGCTCCATCAAATATGGCTCGGCGTGTCCAGTGGAAAGGGGTACTTGCATCTCCAAGATGCGACTAGACGACAACGGCACCGATGTGGGCGGGCGGCAGATGGCGAAAGTCGCGATTGTCGAGTCTCTGAGAACCGGCAATCCTCTATCTCGCCGCCCCATAGCATCAGCTGCTCCATCCTCTGGCTGTTGCCGGAGGGCCATTTGCCCGTTTAGCGTTGCCGGAGACGGGCAAGCAAGCGGCAGGCATTTCCATGCTTTGATTTGTCTGATCTCCTATTTGCTCGCTGCTCCTTGCCGGGGTCAGCACCTGCCCGCCACTTGCCGGACGGGCAGCAACATGACTCGTGCGATCTTGTGCTGCCGATTGCCTCTGCGGCCGGCCAATGCCGTGATCAGGTTCCCACACCGACGAAGCAGCATGCACCGATATATGGCAGGATCCCAGCTGCAAAGCACACGAGGAGGAGGGTCGGTAGCAGCAGAAGGGTAAGCCGGCGATAGCATCTGGCATCTGTTCATACGACGCGATGGCGCTCCTACAGGTCCTTGCCGCCTCATCCGGCCACACTGGCTTGGCAGCAGTGGCATTCTTCGCTGCTGTCGCTCTCGCACTCTACACAATCTCGTCGCTGCGGTCAAGGAAAGCCTCCCTGCCGTATCCCCCGGGACCTCCTGGCGAGCCCATCTTGGGCCACCTCCGCATCATCCCCTCCGACAACCCAGAGTACGCATATGCCAAGTGGGCCAAGGAATACAACTCGGACGTCCTGTACTTCAACGTCCTCGGGCAGGATGTCGTCGTGCTCAACAGTGTGCGGGCGGCCGTAGATCTCCTCGATAAGCGCGGCGCCAAGTACTCGGACCGGCCGCGGTTCGTGCTGTTCGAGGTCATGGGCTGGCGCAAGACCCTGACCTTCCTGAGATGGGGCCCGTCCTTCCGCATGCACCGCAAGATCCTGCAGAAGAGCTTCCAGAAGACGAGCATCCAGATCTACCGGGAGATGCAGGAGCGGGAGACCCTGACCCTGCTGCGGGGTATCCTGCGCCAGCCCGAGGACTGGGAGCGGCTCCTCCGGCGCTTCGCGACGGCCATCGTGCTGGGCATCGGCTTCGGCATCACCCTCGAGAAGGACAACGACCCCTACATCCAGATGGCGGTGGACGCCTCGTACGCCCTCGGCCACGGCGGCGCCCCCGCCGGCACCCTGGTCGACTTTTTCCCCGTCATCAAGCACCTCCCCGACTGGCTGGTGCGCAACCGCTCCCTCAAGTTCGCGCGGGACTGGAAGTGGGCCATCCGGCAGATCCACGACGTCCCCTTCGCAGCCGTCCAGGCGGACGAGTACCGCGCCAACAGCCTGATCAACGTGCTCCTCGAGCAGCGGCAGGTGCAGCTCGAGAAGGGCCAGCAGCAGGACCTGTCCGTCGACGACATCAAGGGGGCTGCGGGCGCCGTGTACGCCGCCGGGCAGGATACGACATGGTCGACGCTGGTCGTGTTCGTGCTCAACATGGTGCTTCACCCGGAGGTGCAGGCGAAGGGGCAGCAGATTATCGACGAGGTCGTCGGCAGCGACAGGCTGCCTACCTTCGAGGACCGGCCCCGGCTGCGGTACATCGACTACATCGTCCAGGAGACACTGCGGTGGTGCCCGGTGTCCCCCGTTGGGGTCCCCCACCGGTCGCTGGAGGATGATGTCTACGACGGCATGTTCATCCCCAAGGGCGCCTTCGTGTACGCCAACGCGCGGGCCATGACTCACGACGAGCGGACGTACAGCAGCCCGGACGAGTTCGACCCCGACCGGTACATCCCGGCCGAGGAGGGCGGCCGCGGTGAGCCGTTCCCGGTGGGCCAGTTCGGGTTCGGCCGGAGGATATGCGTCGGCAAGCACCTCGCCGAGGCTAACGTCTGGATCGTCGTTGCGTCAATGCTTGCCACGCTGGACATCAAGAGGGCAGTTGGGCCGGACGGGAAGGAGATCCTGCCCAAGGTGGAGCTCACAAACGGCCTGACGAGTCACCCCAAGTCCTTCCCGTGCCAGATCGTGCCCAGATCTGCGGATCGGGTAGAGGTAGTATCGCGGACAGTCCGTTAGAGCCTGTGGTTCCTGATGTGATGGACTCACTACGATCTCCGGTTAAATAGATAGAACTGTACTTTAGACGGTGTACACGATTAGATACCTAGGAGCAATGACCAAGATGATTAACGTGAATCCATCCATTGGGTTGAAGTATACTAGGAGGCATACTACCCCTGAACCACAAGGGCTATCGACTTTACAAACTCACCAACCCATCAACAACACAACTTCTATAGCTTTGTCATGCTAAGAGAACCTCGAATTCATGCTCAATCGACTGCTTCCCTCTGCGCAACTGCAAATACCAAGTTGTCCGAGTATTATCAGTACCCAACCGCTGCTGGTCCTGCCCCGGGATTGCCCGCCGGGCCTCCGCCCTGGTTTCCTGTCGAGGGTATCGCCTTGGCTGCCGAGTCGCGTCAGCAATCAGCATGAGCCTGATCTTGTGAGAAAAAGCCATTTTCCGACAGCACCTTTCTCCGCGCATTTGTCGCACGGGTTTGTGATGATAAAGTCCGTGACAGTGTTCCATGGCGCTGGGTGGCCGCAGAATCGGGATCTACTGCTCCCCCCGGTGGCGCCGCACGTCCATTTCAACCGCCGGTAGACGTGCCCACACGTCGACCTGACGACGTACCAGCCGCATACACAATGGCCGGGGTTCGAATTGTGATGTACCAAGCGTTCTCTGACCATCTCGCGCAACTCGCGTCTGGGCATTGCTGATAGCTGTTGCGCGACGGGCATTGCCGATGATGACTGTGCCATGATGTCGAGCTCGGTGTCACGATGAAGAACTGTTTTGTTCGACAACTTGGACGTTTGGTATGTCAATGATCTTGCGTAAGAATTGTACTGTATGTCACTAGGCTTTGGAGATGGCGGAGCTGGGATTTCCAACGATGATCTCAGTGGTGCCTGGGTACGAAGACTGCCTCGGTGGCCCCTTCCTTACCTCCTTACCATGATGGTCCTTACACCCGCCGCACCTTCTGAGGTCTGCGTTCTGCTCCTCCTCCAGTCCGAGAGAAATGCAGGAGCAGGGGCAGCAGTGGCAGCAGCGGCATCTTGAGGTCTGCCTGTCCCTTCCACCCTTTGTTTGTGCACGTTAGGACGTGTCGGCGACAACAGCGGGTAATTAATGCCCAATAAGGAGGCTAGACATCCGACAACAGCAAACATCATTAGAAGCCGAATGAATGCGAGACATAAAATCTAGATCGATAAGATCAGAGGAGACTTCTTGTCCAGCGTGTGAGACGCGAGCCTGGGAAGGGACTCGGCGGTTCGAGGTCTGGCCAAAAAAGGGGGCCCTAGCCATCCTAGAACCCGATCTTCTGCCCATTCCATAGTGAAGCATACTAAAGACGTCAGACGGACATACTTGACTTCCAAATACCCAGAACAAATACAATGATTGATGCATGCTTATGGGCTATCGAGAAGGCAAACGTTCCTCGATGCCTTGTATTGGCCCTGCTTTCCATGGTCCTTGAAATGTTATTAACATGTCCCTATATATCCAGCGAAGAGTACCTCTCCCATTAGGATCTAACAGAGTATCCCTCGAAGATTTTTCATTGGTGTTTTATGCACCAATATTCGAAAGATATAAGCATATTATTCTCTGCGACTTCGCATTTCACCGCTGTTGTTCGTCACCGGCAAGCGAAGCACCGCCCATGGCAACATGCAATGGTCGCCCTTCCGAGAAGGTCAACAATTATCCAACCTTCCCGCCATGATTTCTTCGTCTTTCGTCATCTTGGCTGTTGTCATGCGTAGGTTTCTGCTACCGAGTCGTTCAACCAACAAAGACTATTGTTCTGGACAGAGTCATTACCGCCTTTGTCCGGTTAATCATTGTTAGCGAAGGAAGCTACCTCATCTGTCCCGTGTCTCAGCGTTTGTCTCACAGACAAAGGAGACAGAGAAGACATAATAGACATCACTGCAAGGATCTCTGGCACAATAAGTTCACGACTGTTGAGAACCATTTTGTGAACACGCTTCCATCGTATAAACAGCACCTGAAGTGGAGACGGCATTCTGGGAACCTAGTGCACACAACTCCGTCACAATGCCGTTTCCATTTCCGTTGCTGAAGCGCTTCTTCAAGAAGAATAACAAGGAGTCAGAAGAAGACGACAACACAATGGGACAGACCTATCTCGGCTCGTCATGGCGAGAGGCACAAGGGTCTTCGCAACCGTCGCCTGCTACTGCCGATCGAACCCCCAAAATTGCAACAGCAGTTACCGGGTCGATCCGTATATCACGGTTTTCTCCACGCACCAAAGGCCAGGAGGCAGTCGACCAGTTCCTGCGTGGCGAGGCGGATGCTTCTGCCCGTCTTGCATCTGAGCGCGACCGAGCTTCCCGACTTGTTGCTTTGGCTCCCCAGACGAATGGACGCCTGGAGACGCTCGAGTGGGCTCAGACAGGAAGTCCGGAAGCCCTCTGCCGGATCCTTGACGCCCAGGAGCGCGCGAAAGCACAACTCAGCAGGAGCAAGTACTCCTTATTCCCTGGGTCTGACCGACATCGGACAGCGAGTGCTCGCCCACTGGCGAATATCCCCGCCAACGAAGCTGCGCTCGATTCTACCTACCCAGCAGGTCTGGAGGAGGTATCAGGGGATGATGAAAACGTGAAGGAGTCGAGATCGGCTTTGCCAGGGGCGACCGCGAGTGCAATCTCTCCTTTAGCCCCGACCACTTACGTTGGTCTAGGTGTCCCAAGGGCCTCCGGTTATTTTCCGACGAGAGTTTCTGAAAATGACAGGGAGAAGCTTCATTCCTGTGTGCTGGTGGGTGTTCCAATCTCAACGGAGGAGGTGTCTCATACAGAAGCGCAAGAGAATGGTTGGGCAAGTGCCCAGAATGCATCAAGTGCGCCGATGGACACGGTAAGCCCCCTTTCCGATGGGAATGCTGATGGTACTGAGCAAGTCACCACCTTTCAACAGCAGCAGCAGCCAGTCGGAGCTGATGAATGCGACCAAGGTGGCCACAAATTAACCGAAGATGAGACAGACGCGCCGATCGAGGGTGTCAAGAGGAATGGCCTGGATTCAGAGTACTGGCAAGTTGGACCTCTATTTTCTCCTGTCGCCTGTCAATCTAAGTGGTCTTCCTCGTCATCTGAATGCTCAGACGACGAAGCGGACAGCGAGAGTAATGATTCCACAGGACTAGCCGATACTGAAGATGAGTCGTCTAGCATGATCGACCAATTTCCCGTGCCCCCAATGGGACTTGGAACGCCAGGCTGCCTGCACGAAGACAGAGACGATGCTGGAATTCCGGTACAACAACCCACTGAACCGGACATTGTACCTCTCTGGGAAATACTTCAGGACAAGAGATACTCGACCACCGGCGATGAGGAGGGAGAAGACAGCGGCAACGAAGACTACGATGATGAAGAGGCCGAACCGCCAATCTTGCCTCTCAAACGATGCTCTTCTCGGCGAGACCAGGTGCACGCCTCTGGAGAGCTCAATTTTGCCGAAGTTCTGACTTCAACCGTCCGGCCGGCCATGTTCCCTTACGACTATAGCCTCGGCTCGTACCCCTGGGTAGCTATGCCATCTTTCAACATCTGGCCTCCGCTGGACTCTGTCGGTGACACTTTCGAGTCATCCCTCAAGGCCTACCTCGTCAACCAAGGCGTCTCACCTTCCTCGCGAGTCACTCCCCGGCTCCCCTGTTTACCCATTCCACGGCTCAACACCCGCGCTCCGATTAACAACTTCCGCCAGCCTGGCTTCTGTAGGCGCAATAAGTTCCACCTCCCGCAGCTGATTTACCCCTTCCACACGTCCGACGGACTAGCCCGACTAGACGAGTTGAAGCGCGTCTTGGGAAGCGACAGCGCAACGCCACCGCACGCGCTGTTACTGGAGCTTCTGCGTGCAGGGAAAGGTTGGCGATCTGAACTGGCGGAGCGATTCCCCTGCGTGACTAGGAGGGCGACCCAGGTTGACTGGTACGGGGTGGATTTAGCGTTTGAAGACGCTGAAGAGCGGAAGGTGTATGAGCGTTGGTTGATGAGCCGTTTGACGCTATTTCCTTGCGTTTTTGCATCCCCACAGGACGAGAAGGAGCAGTCTCTGGAGGAGGAACCAGGGAGCTCGAGTGAGAGAGCGATGGAGTCCCAAAGCGGCCATGTCGTCAGCGAGGATGAGGATGGAGACGAAGCCGGTGGGACACAGAAGTTACGACGCGTCCCAGGCGTGAATTGGTGGCCGAGGAGGTCCAGTTTAGGGTTCCTGACGAGTTGTGGCTAGAAGGGTGAGAAGTTTATAATAGTGAGGATGTAGGTGGTATGAAGAATTAGTGTCACCCCAGTGATAAACTCGTGGAAGGGTTATGAAGGCGTACGCTAGTGGTTGTGCAATGGCGCAGTTTGAGTTTATACATCGGGTGCCACAGAAGGACATCCTTTTTGTTTATGTATTCACGACTGTGTCTCCATTCTTCCGTAACACTCTGGTTTCCCCATCTATACATTCCTCCGCAAGAGTTGATCTGTCTTCGCAAAGTAGATAGAACGTAATCATGATACCGCACCTGCTTACCTTCTTGTTCTGTAAGGACTTCATATTAGGAATGAATCTTCTGGATTTATGATTTGCTGGGAAGCGTCTTTACGTAATAGAACAAGCTCATATGCATCACTGTAGGTGGGTGACAACGCCCATATTCTCAAACATATAAATTAGCTCAAGTTCATTAACGATTAAACAATTGAGCTGGAGAGCATCTGAAGCAGCTGGCCAAGCTGAAGCTCGTCATCAAGAGGCTGAGCTTCAACAAGCAGTGGGAAATCCATATCTTCACCTCGGCAGTGTTTCTATTATATCGATCATGTAGCATAATCGAACTTCGCCGGGGACTTTCCAAAACCACAAAACTACTACGCTATTTCTTTCCTTCTCCGAACAGTTCCTCCTGCGTGTCATACGTGTACTGCAAATCGAGGTGCCAGTACTCGGGTGCCTCACCCTTCGCCATCATCCAAGCTTTATCCATCACCTCGACGACCTCAGCCGGGAGCGGCCCTTTCTCCAAAAGGGACATGTTGTCACGAAGGTGGTCCAGCTTCGAGACTCCTAGGATAATACCGTCGTTGCCGTCGCGAATCCTAAGATCCGAGTGATGCACAAGCCATCTCAGGGCTGCTTCAACCATAGTGAGATCGAATTTCTGAAGGGTAGCATCGGTCATGTCCAATGCGGCGAAGGTGGAATTTCTGAAATAGCGGTCCCGAGATTGCTTCCCGAGCGCGCCAGAGAAGCGTCCTTCCGGCGGAAGCGTATCCTTGTCTCGGATCTGGCGTGAGAACAGACCTCCGGCAATTGGGTTGTAGACAACGATATCCATGCCATATCTACGGCACGCGGGAATGAGCTCGGACTCGATGGATCGCATAATGAAATTGTACATCCCCTGGTATACCGTCGGACGAACCCAACCGTTGTACTTGCATGTCATCACCACCTCGGCTACCTCAAAGGCCGTGAAGTTACTCAACCCTAGCTGCACAAACTTGCCCGCCCGGTGTAGCTTATCCATTGCCTCTAGAGTTTCGGCAAACGGCACTGACCGGTCCTAGACATTTGTCAGTTTATCCGCTTATCTAGCCCAGGAACACCTTTTCTTATGGTGTTACTGACGGCGGCATGTAAGTACGCAATCTGTTCAAGCCGTCAGCTACTCAGTGGTATAGGTATCCATCGTTGTCTAGGCGGCGGAATGATTTACATCGACACAGTCCGTGCCTAGTTCTTGAAGGCTCGTCTCGAACCTTTGTGTGATTACCTCAGCCTTGTGGGTTCCTGCCGGCGTCGGGTAGACCTTGGTGGCGATCGTCATGCCTCTCTTCTTCCACCCGGCAGCCTTCGTGAAGGCCTCCTGCTTGCCGCCGACATAGCTTCGCGCGGTGTCCAGCTCGCTGTATCCGTGCTCCTGGAACAGATCGAGAGCCTTATTGAGTTCTTCTAGCTCCGTTATCCTTGCCATGCGTGCTGGATCTGGGCCAAACGTCATGAGCCCCAATATGATCCTGGACTTATCCTTAGGGATTTGCGCGGTCATGTTGGGCAATACTCTCTAGGTCAAGGTGCAAGAGGAATCTTCAAAGGTTGTATGATTGCTTGCATAGCTGCTGTCTCTTTTCAAGGCTCTGCCTGTGCTTTATTCAGTTCTTTTCGTGAGGGGTAGGTGACGTGGCAGGACGAATAGCATCGTGGTGGTACAGCATACAGGAGTCGGAAGATGATTGATCCATTCTTCAATCAGTGTCCGAAGACCGACACCTACCAGATGGTATGCAGACTGCCGCGATAGCTCTTCAAAGGATCAATTCTTTTGCCCCCATGCTGTGCTTGCCTACTTCTCTGCCCCAAAGAAGATTAGTTCGACGAGTATTCGTCCACAATAAGGTCTTCTAGACTTCAAAGGAGATACTGGAAAGTTCTGTCTAGAAGAGTAAGAAATATAGAATACCGATGATATGAAGAACGCAGTGTCATCCTAGCAGCTCGTGGTAGATCTGCAGATGGCTAAAGTTGTTCAATGGCGCACTTTAAGGTCATACTGGAAATATATTGTGCGTTTCCGGGAATATGTCCGTCTCATCACTGGTCCATCTTCTGTCATGATGAAAATAAAGGACCCCTCAGCATGAGGCAATCCGGCGAGTTTTGCGCCTATTGAGTCATCGTTGTTGAGATCTTGGCGATGCCTCCGCGAATTAGGGTAGTAGTTAAAGGCAGACCCGGGACTCTGCCCAAGCGAAGCGTGACAGATCTCAAGGGATTTCCCAGCTCTTAGAAGTTTCACATTGATAACACCAAGCCCAGCTATTTCCTGGTTGTTGAGGCGGCGCATGTTCGGAGGAACCGTGCAGTCCCTGAAGATGGTGCGCCAATACGCCTGGATTGCAGATTCCGGCTCCCAGGCAGGTCTGTCTTTCTTCTGATCGATCAACTCTGTACTTCTGAGTCTGTTTGTCGTCCCCTAAATACATCTGGATGACATCTCTACGTTCTACTCAGCAGTCATTCTTAGCTCTAGGCCCTATGGGGGCATATTTAACCCAGGATCTCATCGGTACTTCCCCCATCACCGCTTTTGCCTTCTGTGTTGGTTTTGTAGCGGCGAAAGTCGTCGACGTTCCGGTTGGCGGAACCAGGCTCGGCGCTGCCCTTCTGGACGCTGTGCAGTTGATATGCGCGCTGGGCTTTGCCCTCGTCGGTTCGAAGCCCTCTTCCCCACGACTCGTAAGTTGCATTGCCACTCGGGTGTGACGAGAAGAGCCCTAGCTGCGGCAGGTACGTCATTATCAGTGACTTCAGCCGCATTGCGCAGCCGCAGATGATCCCAAGGTTGACCTCCACGATGGACCACACTCCCAAGATGGCTTCGGTATAGGTTACGTCGCTGGTGCTGTCGAGAATGAGAACGTACGGCAGGCGGGCTATGGAGCAGATGACGACGCTGCGATATGATTAGCAGAGATGGATGGTAAAGAACGACAGAAGGACGCGTACCCCGATCCTATGGCTAAGATACAACCGACCGACATTTTCTGTTTCGTGGTAAAATGGAGATCATGGATCGTGGGAATAGGTACTGCCACGACGGCGAAGTCGGATGCGATGTTCAGGACAGCCTGGGCAAGGGCCACGTTCTCCAGGCACTTGGTCGTCCCGGATTTGAGGGGATTACACGGCCCGCCGGTGATACTAGTCAGAGCTAAGGTGTAGGCGAAGATGGCGACAACGATGCCAATGACGGCCCCTCGATAGATGGCTGAGGGGTTGATGCGGTATAGGACAGACAACATGGCCATCTTGGTGATAGACGGAGTTATCAGGTAGGTCAGGGTGTTTGGGAGCAGGCCCTAGTCCGTGTTAGTATGAAATGGAACTGGCACCAGCGAAGCCATCGCATCATGGTATTGGTGGCTTGCTTTGTTGAATTCAACGAGGTCTGGCGTCGACAGCTCTGAAAGGTGTCTTCCCCAGCCGTGGCTCATCACTATGAGCAGGTCAGGTATCGGGTTTGATTTCAAGGCATGAGGAGAGCTTACAATTGACCATGGTCACAAAATAGACCAGAGCAACACCATAGGAAAGCGTGAGAATGACTGTAAGGAAGCGCAGAGAGTATGAGCGCCTGATTTATCATCCAGAGTCTCAGCCATGGCTGGATTCGCAACCCGGCGGGCTTACTCAGATCTATCTCGACCTTCTTGACAAGTTTGATGGCCTGGAAATAGCGAAGACTGAGGAACAGCGTGGCAAAGAAATAGGTGATGCCAAACGCGATTATCGTCCCGACCTGTAGCGAATTGTAGGGCTTTCCCGCTATCGTAGATTGATCCATTGTTGGCGGTGCGGCTGCTTGCAACAAACAGCACTGGACGGAAGAAAATGGCAACACATGTGATGAGAATCGGAGAGCAAGGTATCAGATTGAGAAAAATTTCTCTTCCTAGAAAGAAAGACGTCTCAGAGGAATTTCCCCTGTTACCCTTCTTGCTGATCGCCGTCTTCGAAACTATCCAGCCTTTCCTCCTTCCCATGGTTTGATGGGTTCCGGGGGTTGGACTCGGAGCCGATCGGGGCCAGACTCCGTTGAAGGATTCTGGTAGCGAGACTAAAAAGGGGTCTGCATGCGCCGTTGCCGTGTCGTGGTCCGATGAACCTATCTGGTTGCGTTATCATGGGTATTGTGTCTGGGGTAAGGTCCGGGGTTGCTGTCCAGAACGCGTGGACCAGCGCACTAGCATGGTATTCAGACAACACCGTTGTATGAAATCGTGCTAGAACAGCCGTTGCTCAGGGTTAGCGTCAACGGCGAGAAATTGGCGAGACGAGATATCTGACAGGGGTACAAAACTTTCGCTGGCTGGGCTGGTTTGCTGGCAACGGAGTACGGGCCAGGCCCCGCGAAAGTGTTCCCCAAAGTCTTGATTGATTTACGTTACCGACATTGTCTCGCATCTCATCTTTCCCCAGGACGAGAACCGCAGTTATTGTCGGCAAGTGACAGTCCATCATGGACAAGCTCTTGGGGCGCAAGCCCGTCGTGGAGCGAGTCGTGAGCGACCGGGTCGTGCCGCTGCACTTCTTCGAGAACAGCCCGCTTGTGCAGGGCAATAACATGGCCGTTTCACTCGTCTTTAATGATGTGCTCGACCCACAGAAGCTCCGTCAGTCCCTCGAGGGCCTTGTCAAGCGGGACGGATGGCAAAGGCTGGGAGGACGGCTCAGGAAGAATGTACGAGTTACACCAATACCACCCTATACAGATAGTCCTTGAGCTGTCGTAAAGGTAGTCCATCTGTTCGAACTAACATTTATACGCCACTATGTAGGCTTCCGGCAAGATCGAGTGGCACATCCCGACCGAGTTCACCGCGGAGCGACCCGCAATCACCTTTGTCCATGTCGACCACGGCATGCCAGCGGCTTCGCATCCGGCGGCCTCCAAGATTCCGGGGCCCAGCAGTCGGCCCGCTGTTGTCGGCGACCCTGACGACCTGGCTGATCTGGCGTGGGAGCCAGGTTACAAGCCGGGCGGGATCAACGACTATCTCACTTCTGACCGCCCAGTACTGAGCCTCCGTGTTAACTCCTTCACGGACAAAACCATCGCGGTCCTGCAATGGCAGCATGTTGCCTTCGACGCCCTTGGCATGCAGTACGTCGTTGAGGGCTGGAGCGCCATGCTATGGGGTAAGGAGACGGAGATCCCAACACCGTGCAACGTCGACACGGATCCCTTTGATCCACTTGCCCAGGGCACGCGCCCTGCCATAGAGCAGCATCTCCTAATCGACAGGCGAGTTGGGCTGGGCGGCATGATCAAGTGGGGGCTTGGCTACGGCGTCGATATGCTTGTCCGGTCCAAAGAGAACCGCATGGTCTGCGTTCCCGAGACGTATTGGCGGCCCCAGATGGAGAAGGCCCTGGCGGAGCTCCGCGCCGAGGCGGTTGAGAAAGGCGAAGATACCTCTAAAGTGTTCTTGACCGAGAATGACATCTTGACGGCCTGGACCCTGCGCTGTGTTGTCGGGCCCATGGGGATGAACCCCGACAGGACGGTAGGCTACTGGGATTATAACTACTCCGTAAATGAGCCCTTCTAACCTTGTCTCCCTCTCCCAGGTCGCTGCATCTATTGCCATGTCCCTCCGCAAAGCCTTCGAGGGCGACCTCATCCCCGCCGCCGCCGAACACCCTTATGTCGGCAACGCCTTCGGCTGGGCCAATGTGCTCGTCACCGCAGGCGATGTCACCTCCAAGCCGCTGAGCTGGCTCGCGCGCCAGGTCCGGCGCGCCATAAACGAGCAGGGCACGCGCGCTCAGCATGAAGCTTACTACGCAATGGTGCGCGGCTCCGCAACGCCCTTGCCGATTGTCATCTTTGGGGACGGCGGCATGGCCCAGGTCGGCTTCTCCAACTGGTCCAAGGCGGGCTTGTTCAACCTGGACTTTGCACCAGCCCGCAAGATCCCGGATGCCGGCAATGCGCCGTGCAGGCCATCGTATGTTCAGGAGAACCACGGCCCGATTAAGCCTGTGGACGGGTTCTTCGTGTTTGGGAAGGACGACAAGGGGAACTATTGGACGTCGGCGTACAAGGTGAAGGGCCAATGGGCCAAGTTCCAAGAGCACTTGGACAAGGACTTTGAGGCGGGGCCGTGAAGTGCGTACTGTACGATTAGGGGCCAGAATTCACTGGATCAGTATCGCATGAGTGCGAGGTCGCAAAGCCCCACGCCACCCGGATCGACTTTCCCAAAGTAGTCTGGCACGAACCCAATGAAGCTTGGAGATACAGTCGGCAGACAGACGGCACCGCAGAGCAAAAGACCGGGGCGATGGACCCATCTAGTCCCTCGAACGGCGCAGAGGAATAGGCGTCAAGATAGCGGTCTCCGCCAATCGCTGCCGGTGGTGCCCGCCCAGCCAGGAATGTCAAGAGGACCCGAGGTGTGACACATTTCGGCGGAGGCTATATCACCGCTTATCTCTACCGGATCGGGGGCGAGATATCTCGAGTTTCGCTGCTCCTGTATATACTCTTTTTTTGTTTCAATAGACTCCGCTGGACTTGCTCTCATTAGACTTCAAAAACCTGCGTCAGCCTTTGTCTGCTCGAATTGATTTGTCTGGACATTGCGATAAACCCCGAGAGCAAAATGGCTCTTATCGCCGCTTGGCTATTTGCCGGTGTCGTTGCGGTGTTGCTGGCTTGGAAGTATGGCGTTGAGCGTCGCCGTTCAGCAAGCAAGGTATGATGCGATTCAATGAGAGTAATACAGAACTCTGTGCTGACATGGTGCGATAGCCACGGAGCAGCACGCCGACTCTAGAGACCGCACGCAATGAGAAGGCTGGTGGCGGATGCCCAGCGTTCAATATCGAGCCTATGCCCGAGTTCAAGTGGGAAGAGACAGACCCGCTGCAGTTCCGGCCATGGAAGCCAACGTACTACATCACAATGGGTAAGCTATTGAGTAGACAAGGCAGAGGCAAAACTTGTTGCGGGGACTTGCACCCCGTCGATACTAACCTTGTTGCCCCCTTCCAGCTATCCAGAACTCGTCTCCATCGGACCTCATCACCATGGACAGCAACTACAAGGACCGGGTCGAGTACCGTCGCGACATCATCGCGAAACACCCCAAGATTGTCCACGGGCACGTCCCCGCGGGCGTTGAGCACGTGCAGGAGCTGTACGAATACATGCTGGGCGACTATCTGCCGAAGCGGTTCCCCACTATGTTCTCCGTGTCCGCGGATGGTAAGACGTTCCACAACAAGGTGACCGGTGCCGAGTACCCGCTTCCCTCGATGGACGACACCGACGCCATGCTGGCCGCGCTGGGCGAGACCGTCGAGGATGACATCTTCACTCTGCGGCACACCGAGCAGGGCCACCAGTCGACGGCGTTCGTGTGCGTGCATTGCTCCGGGTTTGACCCTTCGAAGAAGCTGGGCGTGCTCATGAGTGAGATCCACGAGCCGGTGCCGGGGTACGAAAAGATAGGCGCGAGCATGGAGAGGTTCTTCACGCGGCTGGAGGTCGGGAAGAGCGTCAAGCGTGTTAACGTAAGCCTTCCTGTCATGCCTCTCGCAAAAGCCAAGAATCCATCGTTGGCTTCGTATTTCGTTTCGTAAACACACATCCATGGGCTGACATTTGTCAATAGTGGTCCATCGTGACGACTCCGGAACTCTATAACTGCTTCGGCAACCACATCCATGATGGTGAGGCTTTTGAGGAGGACGAGGACGTTGACATCGACAATGTGAGTATTCAATCTTTGTTGATGCGGGTTTAGCACGGTTGGCTAATTTGAAAAGACCTTCATGAGGATAGAGCTCCAGACGCTGTCCAGGCTGCCCAAGACACAGGCCATCGTCTTCTCGTTCAAGACCTACATGTACCCCATCAAGCAGGTCAAAGACGAGGGACTGGGACTCCAGCTGGCGGAGGCCATTGAGGGGCTGAAGAAGGGCAACGCACCCAAGATGTGGATGTACAAGGGCGGCGTCCGGTGGGGCAAGTCTGTGCTTGAGTATCTCCGGTCTTGAGGAGGATATTGAGAGCTTGAATGAGATGTCGTTGAGAATGATGCGCCCTCTTGGAGGTTAGTGAGGCTCTTTTCGGGGATTTTATACTCCAGTACCGCTGTGGTATAGGTTATCTTATGTGCAGCAGGCATGTCCGTGATTGGGTCTGGACGAACCTGGCGGCCGCCTGGGATGGCGTCAGCCAGCTATAATCTCACAAGTTGCGGATAATAAAAAGAAGGGCAAGCGAGTGTCGAATTCTAGAGCATGATAGGTATTTAGGTAATCAAACCAGACCATGACCGTCTCACTGGCCCAGATGACTGTTTCTACGATGGGCGCATACAAGTTGGAGGCAATTGTAACGTTATATGACTAGTGCTGTCAAGTCAGAGAGTATGGACAATTGACAACAACGATTTTGGGCTCAAACAAGTGTGTCTGTGCTCGAGATTTCAGTACCTGATGCCAACGTCGACGACCAGAATTCAGTTCTTTCTGTGCTTGCGGTATGAGCCTCATTTTCTTGTTCTCTCTTCAGTCAGTGGGCGAGGTACTAATCATGTTGTGAGTCACAGTGGACAGCCACATCTTGGGTTAGTCTATCTCGTTCTCCTCACCTCGATGTTCATATTCTGCATCTGGAGTGAAGTTGTGAGTAATTGTGTTGAGGGATATTCAGTTATATCGCTTCTATCGGAGACCGTGGGCTGCAGAGGCTAGAGGGACTTAGCACAAGCTGTCAGGTATCGTACTGGCAGTTAAGGCAGGGCCGTTCGTCAGGGCAAAGATCACCAGAGAACTAGCACGAGGTACTCTGCTGGAGCTACTGCCGGAAGTACCCGTCGCCGGAGCCCCACCGGAGTGACGTCGTCCCAGATCTGCGGATCTCCGATCCCAACAAATCATCTCAGCCCCAAGAGCCCTAAGGCCACACTAAGGCGCGCGGGCTGGCGGGCTACTTCGGGTATTTCTGACGCCAAAAGACGACCTTCTTCTTCTTCTCTGCCGAAAGATCAAGAGGTCGACCGATGCTCCCGCTGTCGAACCCGCGCGGAGTCTTCTCTCTGCTGCTCTCATCCGCGCCGTCACGGTCTTCGTCTTCGCTGCTCTCAAAGCTCGCCTCAGCCTCAGCTCCTCTCACTCACCAGGCCTTTCAGCGCGCCTCCTTCAGCTCGTCGACCAAGCTCCTGCATTCAGGCAGGCGGTGCCGCATCCCGCCTCTCCCAGCCATGGCTTCCGAGGAGACCATCTCCAAGTACCTGCGGCAGACGCACGACCGTGTGTTTGAGCAGAACCGCGCGTGGGCCGCCGAGAAGAGGCAGAAGGACCCAGAATTTTTCGAAAAGCTGTCGGCGGGCCAGAACCCCGAGTATCTCTGGATCGGCTGCAGCGACTCGCGCATCCCCGCCGAGCAGATCACGGGCCTCGAGCCCGGCGAGGCCTTCATCCACCGCAACATCGCCAACCTGGTGTGCAACACCGACCTCAACTCCATGAGCGTCATCAACTATGCCGTCGACCACCTCAAGGTCAAGCACATCATCGTGTGCGGCCACTACGGCTGCGGCGGCGTCAAGGCCGCAATGACTCCCAAGGATCTCGGCATTCTTAACCCCTGGCTGCGCAACATCCGTGACGTCTACCGCTTGCATGAGGCTGAGCTCGATGCCATCCCGGATGAGACCCAGCGCTACAATCGCCTGGTCGAGCTCAACGTCATTGAGCAGTGCCGCAACGTCATCAAGACGGCGGTCGTCCAGAAGTCCTTCGACCAGAACAAGTTCCCCATCGTTCATGGATGGGTCTTTGACTTCCACGACGGCCTGCTCAAGGACCTGCAGATCGACTTCCAGGCTATGCTGCATAGCATCCAAAAGATCTATAACCTCACCGCTAACTGATTCTGACCTGCGTCAGCCGTTGACGGGCACTTGGAACCGATAATGAAGGGGGCGTGTCAAAGAGCGCGACTTCCATCACCAGTTTGTTTGATCTGGCATCATATTATGTGGCAGGAGCCTATTCTTGGGTGTGTGTCGGCGTGTATGGTGTTTGAGAAGCGGATACATGACCGTGGCGTTGGGTATGAGAAGGGGGCGTCTGAAAATAATGTGGTGTGAGCAAGTTCTTGCCATCATGTCAGGTTCTTAGATCTTCTGCATCTACAATCTAGGTAGATCCCAATACAAGCGGCATACGGGCAACCTTCTCAGGACGCTGGCATTGACGATTTCCATCTCCTTGACAAAGCCGGTAGACCTCAACTCCTCTCACTCACCGCCGTTTGAGAAGGGGCGTCAACGTCAAGCCTCTTTCTTGGCTAGGCCGTGGTCAACTCCAAAAGCCACCAATCGGCTTCATCATCCAGAAACCACCGCAAGCCACTTCATGACACGTCCTAGAATCACTGACTGCTGTGATCCACACAAGCAAACGATTATCTCGCAGGAGAACTGCGTGCCCTCTGATTGACGCTGGCTAGCTTCATGCCGCAAGCCGCGGCATGCGCTCCCTCGAGGAACGGTCTGTTGCCACCCTCCAGTCCGTAGTAACTAGCCTATAGGCGTTCACCAAGGCAACAAGCTACCTCCTTGTCAGTGGCTCGACTTCGCTTAACTTGAGGCAGCTAGAAGTTATGACAGAGAAGCCTCATTAGAACTCCACTTGAAAGATTAGCTATTTCCAGATGTGTTAGGAGTGCCTTGCAGCCTCGGCTGGTTAGGTGTTGAAATAAAGGAGTCTGATTGTTCCTTATCACCTTCACCTCCTTCTGCTTCAGCGGAAATAATATTCAGTCGTTGGCACGCGGTCCACATATTGTATCTTAATAGGAAGATTACAACTCATGCTAGGGCAAATCTCTTCTTCTGATTGGTATATGAATAATCTTGATGCATGTATGAGACACCACTCTCATCGCCTAACCTAGCGTGAGAACGGAGTCTCCTCGGCCATCCGTGGTTTCGGATAGGTCCTTCAGCGGCGTGGACGAAGCTCTCTGGCGGGTGAGGGATCCTTCGAATTCTTGCGTCCCGGGCTTTGCTGGAGTCGTACTGAATTGTGGCAGGATTCACTTCTGGGGAAACCCCCTATCCAGCTGGGGCAGGACTTGACTTCTCGTCCCTGACCAGTCGGGTTGGAGAGCGGAGGACCTGAGGCTGTTAGCCAAAACTCAAAAATTGAACAGGTCTAAGATAGATGAGGACCAACACAAGAACGAGGGCTTGATGATTTTGAATGGTGAACTGGGGAGGCGTATATTCGAAATTAAAGGGAAAATGAGTTCAATTCAGCGGTGGTTGAAACTCTTCAACAGAAGAACCGCGAGTAGAGAGCTGAATCAGAAGTTTACTACTATAGGTAATCTTCGAGGAAATAATACCAAGGCATAGAGTAGAAGCTTGAGACGTCCTTCCAGCACATCGTACGGGGGCCCATGACCATGGCTCGGCCTGCACCCATCAGCCTGTCTGCGCCACCGTCGTATTTGCCAGTTTTCTTGTCCTGCCCTGTCCTGCTTCCGTCCCCGGAATCGATTCTAGCCACTTGCTACAGGTATGTGCCCCTGGACACCAGCATGGCGGTCAACCCGCTCTTGGCGTGTGGATACTGAGACGGAGGGGGCGGACTGCGTCGCGACCAGCGACAGTGTTTCGCTCACGGCGGCAGCGAACCTCCTTACGCCGCCTCGCAACTGTTCTTCAGCAGCCGCAGCAAATGTCAATCGAAAGTAGATCCCAGTGTCATCGTTATCTCCCGTCCCAAACAGCGATCCCTTGGTGACTTGCACGCCGTTCTCGAGCGCCTTGCCGAGTATGTCATTCTCGATGCCCAGCAGGCGCAGCCTGTGTGTCTCCGACCCTGGCTCGCAGCCATGCGGCCTTTCCAAGTCGAGCCGTATCCACAGAAACATGCCATATTCAGGGGTCACCCATTGGCAGGTATCACGGGGGAGGAACTCCTCACAGGCGCGGAGCACGGCGTCCCGCCGCCGGCGGTACGCGGCTGAGAGGTGCTCCAGCCACGTGAAGAAGCCGCGGTGACCCCAACTTGACTCCAATAATGTGAATAGCATCAGCTGTGTCGGACCGGCCACAGAGGTGCTGAATTCCTGATACGACAGGAACTTCTCCACGACTCGGGTGTTTGCCGTGACCCATCCGGCGCGGAGCCCCGGAGCGAGAATCTTTGACGTCGAGTCTAGACGAACAACGCGGCCGGAGTGGTCAAAAGACAGGTAGGAAGGCAGCAACTTGTGAAGATAAGGCTCCGGCGCCTTCACTGAACCTGCCTCCCCGGAGCCTTCATGATCATGAAACGGCCCCGTATGGAGGAAGTAATAGGGGTCGTCTTCAATGATTATGAGGTCGTGGCGCTCCGCAACGTCGTAAATGGCTCTTCTTCGCTCGCTTGACTGTGATGTACCTGTCGGGTTCTGCCCAGAAGGTATAACATAGAGCATCTTGGGCTTTGGTCCGGCGACTCTTTTCCAAGCCGACAGGATACGATCGAGATGATCAGGCTTCAGGCCCTCGGCGTCCATGCCCACGCCACAAACCCGTACGCCGACTATCTTGGCGGTTTCTGTGAGTCCGGGGTACGTGTACTCCTCAGCCAGGACGGTGTCTCCCCTGTTGCAGAAGATGCGCAGAGCCACCTCAAGCGCAGCCGTCGACCCGGACGTCAGGCATGTGCTCCAGTCGCGATATGGAGGATTGTGGACGAGTTCCACATGCTCCGTCGTGAACCGCACCAGCTGCGGCGAGCCAGCAGCGTGGCTATAGTTAAGAGCGGTGCCGAGGTTATAGGTCTGCCCTTGCTTGATGACGGTGCAAGCTCCAGGCTGGCCGTCTTCCGCGTCAGTCGCGTTCAGGCGAGGGTCTATCCATTGCAAGCTAGCGGCGGTCCAGGGATACAGTTCGGCCGCGGGTCGGCCGATGCCCAGCGGTACAACTGTTGATGCGACGGCGGAACTGGCAGTCTTCTTGAGCGAGGACCTTGTCAAGCCACGGCTCTCGACACTGAAGTGATGGTCCAACCCTCTCGACAAGGGCTTACTAAGGGCGTGCGGCGACTTGAACTCGTCCGGTCTTACATAGGTTGCGGCTGATAATGGGAGAGGCTCCGCGCCTGCCCGAACCGATGTAATACCGTCGATGGTGAGACGCGACATAGCAGAACAACCAGAATTGTGAAAGAACTGATCATAAACGACTCGACTAAGATGCCGGTTGTGACATGAGATTTATACGGTGCTAGCTGGGTTGAGACTGGGGGAGCGTGAAGAGCGGATCGGAGAGATCGGATCGGAGTATGGCTGGAGGCACAGTGGAGAAGTCGGATCGGCTACATATTTCCGTCGGCACTGAGCTTCTGTGATTTACCATCGGCCCTCCGACCGGAGAGCCGGAATAGGGGTCTCTACTGTCGCAACAGCCGCTATTGGTGCGGATCTTCGGCGGCGCTGTCGAAGTCGAACAGCGACGGGTGTTCGGCGAGAATGTCCCACAGGCCCCGGTCAAAGTCCCACGACTCTGTACTAACATAATTAGCCCAAGGTCCTGGCTCCTCTCCAGTCTGCCCTTCCTGCATTGCCGCACCAGACGTGTCGTGTTGCTCGTCAGAGTTGATGCGAGTCAAAAAGCTCTGGATAATCCCGGTTGCTTTACACGACAACGCGTAGTTGGCGTCTCCCGGCCCAAGTATGCTGCCCATCTCTAGTTCCACAGCAAAGACGCTCAGGAGCTGGACGATCTTGGAACGAGAAGCATTTGCATGCTCCGGAAGCCTACGGTGCCTCAACATCGCCAGAAGGAGGATCCCAGCTGCCGGGAGACCATAGTAGACAACCTGTAGATGCTCGAGTCAGCGCAATCTTGACTTAATCTACTGGGCACCGACAGACCTTCCATACAAGCCCCGTCCCGGAGTTGACGAGTCGGTCCCGGAGAAGTATAGCCTCTACTACTGTCGCCAGCATCTGCTGAGATATCTCAATGATCTCGATACCCGGCTCTACGACATGACTGAGCTGGATCATATGTAACAAGAAGAGTACGTGCAGGTGGTTGAGACGGGTGCTGATGAGGAAGTCCTGCTCAAACGGGGGCCTCGGAGACTGTTTCAGGGTGTCGTCAAGGCGAAATCCGGCGGGGAGGCTTCTCCAGTGAGTCTCGGCTCTCGCGTGCAGTTCGCTATGAGGTCAGCAGCCATCGCTCCTCCGCCATTGGAGAGAGGTGACATACCTGAGCCTCTCGGGGCTTATTCGGCGGTCAGAGGAGAAAAGGAGCTCCAGGAGGTCCTCCTTGATGAATGCACAGAGTGCAGACCAGCGAGTCTCTGCCCGATAATTGATTTCCGAGTCTGGATCCCACTCGAAAACATTATCCTCGCCCGCCGAAGGAGGCGAGCGTTGCCGAGCGCCCTCTCCGCGACTCGAAGATGGGACTTGGAAGTGGCAGAACTTCTTGCTCATCCGTGGTGGGCGTCCGAGAAAGATGGCGACATTTTTGTCGGCCGAGTACATCCGAGCCAGGGCTGTCTTCCGCAGCTCAACCAGGAACCGGGGTGCCTTGCACTTGCTGTCAATGTCTTCGTGGTACCCGAGCGCAAAGGCCGAGGCTATGACGTCCCCAAGTCTCCGCCATGAATGATAGCCTGCAGCGTTGTCAGTCAGATATGGTAAACACTTTGCAAAAGGATGTCGGCGGTCGCCGTTCCTTATAACGTACTCTGGTCACCGCTCACATAGGAATTCAGAATGAAGTTCTCGTACTGCAGCACAAGCTGGAGATCATTCAGGCAATCCAAAGACAAGGCCACCTCGAGAGAAACATTGCTCAATCTCGTGGCCCAGGCACGTAGCTCTCGCCGCTTTTCCTCGGTGGTGTACAGTGTCGGGAAGAAGGGAACATCTATCGTTGCCCGTGCGACCGATGAGGCGAATATGCCCAGAGTCTCCCAGCGAATATTTCCGCCTAGAAACTGCGCTGCATATGTTGGGAGACTGGTGGCACGGTCAGCTACCAAGGGGCGCTGTGAATTCTGTAGCAGGTGCCTGGCACGCTCAAGATACTGAGCGCCATTGCGCTCGGACGTGCCAGGCACCAAGACGTCCATGCTACCGACGCACTGCTCCACGAACGGCTCCGCAAGAGCCAGGTTCACCCCTCGGGCGCGCCAGAATGTCACGAGTTGCTTGAGTGCGTCTAGCGAGAAAAGAGTTACAGCATCTCTCAGGGCTTCTGCTCCTTGCTTAGTAAGAGATTCTGCTGCAGATGGAACAAAGGTGACCGTCGTCGATGCTGGGCTGGTGGCTGAATCCGGCCCGGACACGTCTTCTCCATCACGGGGGATGTGGTTGAAGATGGTGGTGTGGCTGGATGTTCCCAGATAGCCTGGATTCGGGTAATGCCTCACCCGCGGCGTAGATGAGCCTTGAGGTGTACTGTAACTGTCTCGCAGAACATCAGCCGCGGCTCAAGCCTAGATCACGGTGCAGTCTCACGATGATATGCCTTCGTCAGACCGAGGGCCGGGAGTTCTGGGGCATCTCCGCTGGAACGGGGCGGGTCTGTAGTTGCACGACTTCCCACGCTCTACGCACCGAGCACAAGCCGGCTGCTCATGGCCGCAGGCGAGCTTCGACCTCCTGCAAGGGTCACAAGCCGCCAATCTGGCCCCAGGCATGATGGTCCGTGCTTTGACACTGAGTAGAGCTTCTTCACTTGACACCCCGATTTGAGGGAACTGGTTGCTGAAACGTCGTGATCGGACCGGAGTGATCGGATCGGCACGGAATACAGTAGCCCAAGCTTGACTCGGAGCGGAGTGCCAAGCGCTTTCTCCGATCTATCTCCGACAACCAGTCATGGTCCCCGGGAGCCTGCTTACACTGAGTTGGGCAGGGAATTAATGAAATTTACCTTCAGCCTCCTGTTCACATGTTCTTTTGACTGAGTTGTCACAGACCGTCATTCACTCGGTGCTGTCACGAACAATAGGCAAAACCCCTGCAGTACCATCATGACGGTAACAAACCCGCCATCTACCTCTGTCAAGGTGGCCGAATACCTCTTTACACGTCTTCGACAACTCGGCATCCGCTCCGTGTTCGGAGTGCCCGGGGACTACAACTTGAGCTTGCTAGACTACGTCGAGCCGTCAGGCCTCCATTGGGTTGGCAACTGCAACGAGCTGAATGCTGCATACGCGGCGGATGGCTATGCCAGAATCCACGGCGTCAGCGCGCTTATCACCACATTTGGCGTTGGCGAGCTCTCGGCCATAAATGGGATCGCCGGCGCCTACGCCGAGAGGGTGGCGGTCGTCCACATCGTCGGCACGCCGTCGCGGGCGCTACAGGAGTCGCGGGCGCTCATGCACCACACCTTGGCCGACGGTGACTACCGCCGATTCGCGGCCATGCACTCACATGTCTCCGTGGCGCAAGCCAACTTGACCGATGTTCGGACGGCGGCGAAGCACATTGACTGGGTCCTAGAACAGGCCCTGGTGCATAGCCGTCCGGTCTATCTCGAGATCCCCGATGACGTCGTTGACGTCCCAGTGCTGGCACGGGGACTGGAGACGCCAATCAGCCCGCTCCCTCTGCCCCTGACTCCGCAGCAGGAGGCTAGCATAGCCGACCGCGTCCTCGAGCGGATGTACGCGGCCAGGCGTCCACTGATCCTGGTTGATGGGGAGAGCAGGGCCGATGGCATCCTGGATCAGGTCGCCGGTCTCGTGAGAACTACCGGGTGGGACACCTGGACGACGACGTTCGGGAAGGGACTGGTTGACGAAGACCTGCTAAACGTCCACGGTATGTACGCCGGTCGTTACGGCGACGAGAAGACGAAGGCCTACTTCGACTCGGCGGACCTAGCCATCCACCTCGGACCACACCATAGCGATACCAACTCGCACAACTTCACGACCCTCCCCAGCTCCGTAGTAACCGTGGCATTCACGGGGAGCAGCGTCCGCATTGGAAACGAGACGTATCGCGATGTGCCGACCCGGCTCTTTCTCGCACGCCTCCTGGAGCGCATCGATGCCAGTCGCCTCGCCAAGGGCCAAGGGCCGCAGAAGGTCGTCGCAGATGTCGGTCCGCTCCCCAAGGAGAGCCAGATAACGCAGAAGCACTTCTACCGCGTTGCAAACAGCATCTTCCGCGCCGGAGACGTCGTCATGACAGAGACTGGAACTGCCGCCCACGGCGGCCGCTCATTCGTCCTGCCACCGGGGACCCGACAGTTCTCCGCCGTGACTTGGCTGTCTATCGGATACATGCTCCCTGCGAGCCTGGGTGTCGGGCTGGCCCGGCAGGATGCCCACCAGTCTAAGCGCGCCCGGCAGGGCCGCGTCATCCTGTTCGTTGGCGACGGGAGCTTGCAGATGTCTGTTCAGGAGATCAGCACCATCATCAAAGAGCAGCTTGACGCCGTCATCTTCGTCATCAACAACGACGGGTATACGATCGAGCGCGCCATCCACGGCCGGAAGCAGGGTTACAACGACATTGCTCCCTGGAGGCACCCCGAGATGCTAAGCTTCTTTGGGGCGAGCAAGGAGCACGCGCGGGACAACAACTTCCAGGCGAGGACGTGGGGTGAGCTGGAGGAGGTGCTGGCGAAGCCCCAGATTCGCACCGGCAGGGGCGTTCGAGCGGTCGAGGTGTTCATGGACCGCGAGGACTGCCAAGGCAGCCTTCTGGGCCTGTTGCAGAAGCAGTTGAAAGAAGAAGCAACAGTATGACACCTGTAGACTTCTGGAGCCGCCCAACGACGGAGAGAGTGTAATTACCCTGAGATGAGGTCAGAGTTCGACACCAGAACTAGGCCGGAGCCAGCCTCGTAGTTGTAGGGAATCTGAACAGCAATAGATCCGGAGATCGAACTGCAACTTACAAATGTGAGACTTGTGGAGCCGACCTCGAGGATCGAGAGTTTTATCCAACCAGGGTCAGAGGCGAGTAAGAAGGAGATCAAAGGCGACGGTTGTGTCGAGACCGAGACCATTCAGCCCCACTACGGTGAGAAGGACCACATCGGAGAGCTCACTGAAAATAACGGTGTTGTACCTTGTACTACTAATAAGATACGCATTGGTGTTTATCGGATTAGATTGATTGGTTTACTAACTTATTGACGTGAGAAAGAGTAACTTTGCATTATTGTACCTAACTTCAGTAAATAGCATCTTCAGCCGGGATGCCCAAAACGGAGCTCTGGGACTGTATCACAGGCCCGTGCGACACTCACTGTGGCTCAGGTTAAAGCAGCATTAGCTTACAGCGTAGTACGAACTTGAATAAGGAGGCAAATCTTCAAAGTCTAGATTGAGGTGTCACACTTACCAGTCCCAGTAGTTCAACTTTCCGAGTCCTTCTCCACGACTTCGACGCGGGGAACATCCAGAGCCATGGTCAAGCCAATGGCAATGAGCCACTAGCGGAACAATATCAAGATAAAGCCGTCTGACTGCAATTTAGCCGTCTTGGAGATTCTGCTGTTGAAGTACCCGCCCAATGACGGTGCTCGGAGGGAGGGGCTCGCAGGGAGGTTGACATGCCAAGACGGTTCATAGCAGGGGTAGCATCTGGTATGGAGGCCTATAGGGCAAACTGTTCGTAAACTCTTCTCCAAGCCCCGCAGTACCAGAATGCTCACGTACCGGGCTAACCCCTGCATTGTACTGCGCGCCAAGCGCGGCCGGCGCGGAAGTAAGCAAATCAAATCAAATACTGTTGTTGTAGGTAGCCGTTGAGCGATTCTTTGGACAGTCCTACGCGATTGATTCCTTAGTTACTTCTGAGTAATTATTTACCAACCCTGGGCCAGTCCCGGGTAGTTAACTCTTAGCCAGTCCCGGGCAATTTATTCTTAACTAGTCCTGGGTAAGTCCTAAGCTAATCTTAGGCGATTAACTTCTTCGTCGGTTTTATCGAAATATAGAACTATTATAAGACGAACGATTTAATATTAAGAAGTAAATAAACTTAGATAAAAGTAAAGGATTAAAGAACTAATATAAAAGAATACTTTATAACGTTTAAATTACCGTAAAAAAACTACTATTAAATAATAATAACTTTAAAAGTCCGTATTAATATTAAGTTGTTCTTTTTAAATATAAGTTAAAAAATTATCGACTTCGTTACTAGTAGTATTAATAGTAAATTAGGTTTCGTATTAATTAATTTTAATCCGATTATAAATTAACGATATTACCGTATTTATATAATATCGTTTAATAACGGTTTAAGAAATATAACCGGTATTACTTATAAAAATACGAGGTATAATAACTTTTTTTTACTTTTACTATTAATTAAAAGTAAATTATATAGGATATTAGAAGTAAAATAGTACTAAAAGAACTTATTAACTTATATTTAAACTAAGAAGGCTAATAAAGAAAACTTTAAAGGTATAATACTTTATAATAAATTAACGATAAGTTTTATCGACGTTAGTTTTATCTTTAAGCTTTTATTTTCCGGTTAAAAGGTATTCCCTTTTATAAACCTTCTCCGTCGTATTAAACGTAAAGAGTAAAATTATTTAAACTTTAATAAGATTTTAAAGGAATAACTTTATAAAGACGTTTTTTTTTATATTAATATTCGAAATTACTTTTTCTTTTATAATAATATCCTCTTATAAAGTAAAAACTATAAGATTAATTTAATCTCTTTCGAAAGTAATAACTACTTAAACATATAAGTAAATATAATAGTAGTAATTAAAAAGGGAGATAAGTTAGAATTATTTACTTATAAATATTTCTTTAATCTTTATATTATATATAACGCGTATTATAAAGATTAACGTATTTATATTCTACTTTATTTTAAAGTATATCGTTATTTCGATAGTTCTTTATAGTAATCCGTATATAGTAGACGTAAAAACGAATACTAATAGATATTAATGTCTTTCGAAAGTAGAAAGCGTGAGGATTACGATAGGAAAAAAATATAATAACGAAATAAAGGCGAAATAAAGACGAATAACGGTTTCGATAGAAGTTTATTCGAATTAATAAAACGGTATAAAGTTAAAGTTATATAGAACTAATTAAAATAAAAAATACTATAACTTTAAATAAGGGAATATTATAAAGATAATTTTAAATACGTTTAAAATATATTATAAAAATAAAAATATAAAATAAAGCGACTTCCGTATTTAATTAAAAAAAATTATCTTAAAGAACTATAATAATATAAAGCTTTCATTAAAAAATCGATAGTTATTAGACTTCGTTTACTTTTTTTCCTACTTCTTTTACTTTTTTTTCTAACGTAATATTATTTCTTTTTTAATCTTTAACGTTAATTTCGACTATTAGTTTTTTTTTAAGCCGGTTATTCTTAAGTTTAATAGTTTACATTTAGTTCGTTTTTATATAAAGTTTTTCCTATATATAAGTTAATTAGTTAATAATTAATAATAATAATATAAAGATAATCCTAAACTTATATATATTTAAACGTTACTAAGTAGTTTCTTTAAATACGTTAACTTAAGTAAAATCTTCTCTTTAATATAATATATAATCTTATTTCGAAGGACTAAATAAAATCGTTTAAATAATCGTAACTTATCGAAATCTTCGTAATTATTAAACTTAACTTGTTCTATTCTTAGATTTTTAAGCTTTTAATTATATTATTCTTTTATTTTAACTAATAAATAAGTCTTAAAATCTATATCTTTAATAAGTCCTATTATTTCGACGAAAACTAATAAGTCAATAGGGATCTTCTAATTACAAACTTTTATTAAGTTAAAGAAATAATAATTATAAAATAACTAACCGTAAATAATATAAAGCCGATTACGTTAGAATCGAATTTTATAATTATTCTAAATATAAACGAAATCGAAAAACTCTTCCCGAAATATATCTTCGTAGATAACGTATAGGGTAATCTAATCCTCGAATATACTCTTATTAAAATCTCTTTCCTTTTTTAATTCCTTAAAGTAATTACGTTACTATCGTAAGTAATAATAAAGTATGTTCTTTTATATTTTTTCGATTTTAACGTTTTTAATATTTATTATTATCTTATACGAATTTTTTAATCTTAATCCTTATTCGAAATCTTATTCCTTCTACCTAACTTTACCTTCGGAACGTAAGGCGAAATTCTAATACGTAGTAGCAACTAGTAGTATTTCTGTACCGAAATCGGTTTAAACAAATTAAAAACGAATACCGTATTTTCTAACTGTATTTAAATATTACTTGAGAATATTAATAGTAATTATATTAGAATATCTTACGTAAAACTATATAATATAACGGGAATAAATATTTATAACTATATAAATCTTAAATCTAAAGTTTTTAAGTTTATCGTATTTATCGATATATTATTAATAATTAAACTTTAATATTAAAAATTAACTTCTATTTTTCCGTATTATTTTTTTTCGTATATTTATTATATTTAAAAATATATATCTATAAATTTCGTAAAGAAAGTCGCGAAATACTTAAAACCGTTTACGTTAACGAAAAAAGATAAATAATATTCGCCGGCCGTAACTTATTAAAATATTCGACTAGTTAGTTATAAATAAAAAAACTTCTATAGTTTTCTCTAGAAAAGTAAAACGTTCTTTTAAGTTATTAATCTTCTATTTCTAACTACGATTAAAGCGGATTCGTTATAAACTTACTTTCGAAATAGAAAATTCTTTTCGTTATAAAACGATAAGAAGTTATTTCTTAGTTAATTTAATATAAAATATATAATCTTCGATCTTCTAAATAAGCTCTAATATTTCGATAGTCCGTTATTATTATAAAATAAACTCCTATTTTTATATCCGTATTAATAATATAGTAAGATTAATTTTAATACTAAATTTATTATTAAGTACGTTTTAAATTAATCGTCTAAATATTCCCCCTTAATACTATTTTATAATAAATAAACGATATTTATTTTCGTCGATTATATAACGTAGTCGTAATATTTTAAATACATAGTAAAATAGAAAGAAAAATAACGAAGTTAATAGTATTAAATAAGTTATAAATAACTTCTTTACTACTTATATTTAATTAAATATTACTTATCTAACCGACGTTTTCTTAACTAATAATCGTCTCTTAACCGACCGGCGCCTCCTTAATTAATGAACGTTTTTTTATTAAGTAACCGGTAATTATTTCTTAACTAACTAACGTTTCTATAACTAATAAACGTCTTTTTATTAAACGGCCGGCGATTACCTTTTAACCGGCCGACGCTTTCCTAATTACTAAACCCCTTCTTATTAAATAACTAGTAATCGTTTTTTAACCGACCGACGATTTTATTAGTTATAAAACGTTTTTTTTAGTTAACAAACGTTTTCTTATTAAAAAGTCGATAATAAAGATTAATTAATTAAAAGAAACGTTAATTAGTTAAAGAAAACTTAATTATAGAAAATCAAGATAAAAATTACTAACGAAAATTAAAGAAAAAGAAAAAAAAAAACTATATAAGTAATAAAATTAAACGCTTTTCTTTATAATCCGTAACTTAAAAAGAAACTGTTTAACTATTTCGGTCGGATTTAAATAAGATTAAAGCTTAAAAACTAAACAGTCGAACGGTCTTCGAGCTTACGATAGTTTTATTTTAATTTCCAATTAAAGAATAAAATTACTAGTAAAATAATTAGTATAAAGTTTTTTCTTCGGAGTTTTCTTTATTAATTTCTATTTACTATCTTCTTATATTAAAATAAAACTTTATTCTTTCGTCTTATATAAAACTCCGGACGTAGAAATAAATAACGTAAAATTTTAATCCTTAATTTTCTTTATAAATAATATATTAAACTTATCTTTAATTAATTAACTTACTACTAGTTACAATAAATATACTTCGAATTTATATTAATTATAAAGTTATAATAAAGTTTAATAATTCCCGTCCTTATATCGATATTTAGTTCCTTTCAAGTAATACTAACCGATATATATAAATAAAATTTAGTAGTAAAGTTTATAGCGAAAAAGTAAATAAGAAATAATTTTCCTATAATTAGCTTCTTAATTCGGTAAATAGTTAAGGAGTTTCTTTTTATTAATTTTATAAAGTCTATTAAAAATTATTTATCCTTCTTTACGTTTAAATTATACTTAAACTACGTTTAAATATCTACTTCTACGAAAAAAAAAAAACAATATAATATAATAATATTATTATAGTAATATAATAAAATCGAATCTTAATTTAAAAATAAGTTTATAAACGTACGTAACTAATTTTAAACTTAGTAACTAATTTCTATAAACGATATCGTAAAGATATCTTCTATCTTTTAAATTATATTTTATATTAACTTAAACTTTACTTTCTTATAAAGCCTGTTATTTATTTCTAATTAATTAATTCCCTATAGTAAAAACTTAATTTCCGTACTAACTAATCGTCTACTATTTCCGACGTCTCTTCGTTTTTGTTACAATACTCTGGGTGCTCCCCTAAGGAGCACTTGGACCTGTCTAGCACGTAAGGCGCCAAGCCTAGCCTTATATAAGGCAGGCCTGGTAGATAGATATCCCAGATAGAGAATTAAGCTCTTACCATTATATTACCTGATATCCTGACTTGAACGTTATACCTTAGTCTATGTAGACTCCCACGCAGTCAGTTTTGACTGCCTGCGTACTAACCTAAGTAATAAGAACTAATTTATTATAGTAGTTTTTATATTAATTAAATATTATTATAAAATCTAAGAAAACGAAGTTTAAGTTATTTAAATTAATTAAATTAACCTCTATTACGTACTGAAATACGAACGGAAAGCTTAATATTTATATTTCTTTTTTAACTAATTACTTTTCTTTAACTATTAACTTTTCTTTAACTAAAGTTTTGTCTTTAATTACTAATTTCTTTATTTTTTTCTTCTTAATAATTTTCTTTTAAAAAATAAAAGATAATATTATATTTAATAAATAATATTTCCTTTTAATAACCGAATCCGAAATATTTACGTCGTCGATAATATTTAATTCCTTTTCTTTAATTATAATCGACGTTAAAACGTAATATAGTTTTTTTAACTATTATTAAATATTTTAAAAGTAATTAAAATCGATTTATTATTTTAACGTTTACGTTTTAAAAATTAATACGTTCGTAATTTTATTTTTACTATTAATATTAAAGATTTATAATTAAAATTAAAGTTAACGATTAATAATAAAAAAATTAACGATATTTAAGTATTTAATAAAATTACTAATTAAAACTTTAAAAAATACGTTTTAAACCGATAATTCGTTTTAAAAAAACTTAATTAACATTTTTATTATAATACTTTAAGTATTTCCTTAAAGAATATTTAAATTTATTTAATACGTAAAACGTTAAATCTAGTTTTATATAAAGTAAACTTAATAGATAGATATTCTAAATAGAAAATTAAGTTTTTATTATTATATTACTTAATATTCTAACTTAAATGTTATATTTTAGTTTATATAAATTCTTACGTAGTTAATTTTAACTATTTACGTATTAATTTAAATAATAAAAATTAATTTATTATAGTAAGTAATATTTACGATTAATATCGAACTAACCTTTTTTTTAGTTTTCGTTATCCTAAAAAAAATAACCTTCTTATATTAAAACTAGTTATTATAAATAATTACGTCGATAGTAATAACTTAAAAAATATTAAACGTAATAGTATTCGTTACTAAAATAATATTTAATATTATTATTATATAATCGGCTCGGTAACTATTATTTCTATAACGTTAATCCGTTTAGTCGGTTAGTTAATAATTCGATAAACGTAATAATTTTTATAATTAAACTTACGATTTAAGTTAAATTATTAAATTATCGATTAAAAATAGTAATAAAAACGTTATTATTAACGAAATAGTTAATAATAATATTTACCGAATAATTATTTTATAATTACTTTATACCCGTAACTTATTAAATTTAAAGAAATTTACGTTTATATTTAAAATAATTAATAAACGATTAACGTTATAGTTATTTTTAACACCGATTAAATTAAATTTAAAGTCGTAGTTTTTTTATCGGTAAATTTAAAAAGAAATAGTTACTTATTTAAAGTTATAAGGAAACTAAAACGACTTCGAAACGTACTCTCTACGAAAAACGACGAGGAAATTAAATAAACTATTAAAGCCGTTTTAATTACTTTTCGACATCTCGAAAAATAAAAGTAAATCGAAAATCTATCGTTTAACCTTATAAAAGAACCTTTAAAAACCTTAAGAGAAATAATATCGGTAATACGAACATTATTACCGACATTAAAACCGATAATATCGTAGTTAAGTCGAACGATTTATTTATTAAAAGGAACGTTAATTTTATTTTAATTCGAAAAAGTAAACGAAATAAAGGTATTAAATAATTAACGGAGTATATTAAACTTTTCGAATTAATAGTTACTTTTAATAACGGAAATTACTTCCTTATAAAATCCTTAATTAAATATCGAAAATTTAAACGACTAGTTTTTATCTTTATAATAATTACTGATAATAAATAATAAAAACCGAACTTAAAAATTTAATATTAAAGAAAAAATTAACGTTAACGTAAATTTAACTATAATATATTTTTATATCGAAGTTAATAAATTATAACGATTAATTTACTTAACGAATATTTCGGTATCGTTAAATTAACTAATAGTTATAATAGATTTAGTAGTAATTATAACGGCGATAATGTAAAATTATAAGAATCTTATAAAAGAATTTAAAAAATAAAGGTAAAATATTATAATAATAAATATAGTAACTAGATAATTAATTATAACGATATTAATAATAAATTTAAATAATTAAAAAATTTTCGATATTAAACTATATTAATTTAACGTAAAAAAATAAAATAAAGAATTAATCTTCGTTAACGGTAAAACTATTATCTTTCGGAACTTAATACTTTTTAAAAATATCGTTAATAACGTTATTAAAGATAATGTTCGAAAAGTAAAGTTTATTAAAAAGTTAAACTTATTATTTTATAGTAAAATTTAAATATAATACGTATAATTATTTTTACCCGTTAAGTAAAACTACTTAAAAAATAATTTTAATAACTAATTCGTCGTTTTTTATAAACGATTTAGAATTCGACTAGCGGAATCCGAGTTTTAATTTAAAAAATACCGTTATACTCGCGAAGATATTTATAACGACGTTAGTTTTTCTACGTTTACGTATAAATACTTTCGATATATTTGAGCTTAAGGCGATATTACTAATTAATAATTTATTTTCCGATTTCGAAGTTAAATATATATAAAACTAAAAAAATACTTATTTAAATTATAATTAAACGTATTAATTTCGGAATATTTTCTTAGTAAAGAAATATAATAGTACGTATTCCGAGAAAAATATTTCGAAAAAGAAACCCTTAATATATTTAACTTTAAAAATAAACGTTACGTTAACGTTACCGAATACGTATCTAAAAATAATTCTAACGACGGAAAAATTAACGTTAACTAAAATAAAGACCGATATAATTGTAATGAACGAAGTAAATTCGTTAGAAATTTAATTAACCGTTACGAATATTCGACTAGAATTAACTATTAATAACGTAATTAAAACGATAAAAATAACTAATATAACGAAAACTATAATAACCGATAAAGTAACTTTAAACGTTATAATTATAACCAATCGAGATATAACAACCGTTTTATAAAATAAAATAACTATTTTAAAAAACGTCTTACGTACCGAAAACGTCGATACGATAAATATAATACGTTCGTTAAACGTAAACGAAACTACGTTTATTATAACGAAACGTTCGTCTAAAAAGACGATAAAAACGTTTAAAAACGTATAAACTAATTATACGAAAATAATTATATTTATATTAATCGAAGAAAAATTTCGCTTAATAACGTAAAAGACGAAGAAAACGAAAAAGTAAAATATTTCGAAGTCGAAATTATTTATTTTATAAATTTTAAAGATAAACGTAAGATTTTTTACTAAGAAAAACGTAACCGAAGTAAAATTAAACTATAAACGTATCGAACGTATTATACCGAATTTTACTTCTAAAATACCTTATTCGATTATATTTTATAATAAAAATCTTATAAGTAACTATTATAACCGAAAAAACTAATAAGTTAAGTAAAATAAAAGTTTAATATAATATTAAAAATATTCGTAATAATATTAAATACGTTAAACTAGTTTATAATTTAAACTACTAAACTAGTAGAAACGTAAAATAACTATAATTTTACTTATAACGTAGAAGGCGAAACGAATTTCGTAATATTTAAACTACGTTTCGAAATAGATTAAATTATCGAAACTAACGTTAGATTTAATAGTAATTTTTAAAACCTTAATAAACGAACGTATTTAAAGATCGTTATTAAGAACGACTTTAAAGCTTTTAAAGTCGAAGTTTATAAGGATATTAAATATAGTACTATTTTAGTTAACCGATAGTAAGTTAAAAACTTCGTTAAAAACGTTAAATAAAATAAAAAATTAAAAAAACTAGTTAAAAATATCGATTCCTATACGTTTATCGAAAATACAGTAGAATTTAACTTTTATATTCTTAGTATTTTAAACGACCGATAGATTAATAATTATATATACGTTAAAGTAAACATTATCGATAATTTAAAACTAAAAATATTGTTAAATATTAATTTTCTTTATAATTACGACGTTAAAATTAATATAATTAAAAGTACTTATACGTTTTAATTATTATATAATATAACGATAAAAGGTAACGTATTTAAAAAAAACGTTTTAAAGGAAATCTACCGTCGTATTAAAACTACCGATATTATCGTTATCTTTTTAAAAAACGAAGCCTTTATTACTATTTAATACGTCGATCTTCTAAAACTATTAAAAGAGAAAATAAAGGGACCGACGTTATATTATTTCGAACTAGTTTACTTTTTTGTAATCGACGTTACAATTAACTACTTAGTACTTAAAACGATTATAATATAAAATAAGACGGATAAATTATAAAAGATCCGTTAAAATAAAATACTTAACCGAATATACGAATACTAAAATAACGAATAAGTTATATTTTACGAATAGGACGAGATTTAAGAATTTTTTAGTAAAAAAAATATTATACGTAAAAAGTTCGCGTTATATTTAAAAAAATTTAACGTTAATTACGTTAAAAAAGATTATAACTAAAAATAAATAAAAAAAACGGAAGTTCTACCTGAAAATATATTAAACTTATTTATTTTATCGTACGATTTAACTAAACCTAATTATTTAAAAGCTATTAAATCGACCGTAAAAATAAATATTTATAATTCGAACCCTTTACTTATAAATAGAATTAAAAGTTTACTAAATAAATATAACGTTTTCCGTTATAAAAATATCGTACCGATACCGGAAAAATTTAAAATATACGTCGACTTAATTAACGGATAGTAATAATAATTTAAAGTAATTCAAATATACTTACTAAAATTTAAAGATCGCGTTTTCTTTAACGAAATTTACGATAAGTTTTACGTTTAAAATTAAATAGAATTTTAATACGAATTAACGTTTATTATATATTTAATTTTTATAATATAACGAACGATCGGAACGAAAGAAAAAAACTACGTTATAATTAACTTCTAACCGTTTAATCGTATTATAGTACCGGATATATATCCTTTATTAAATTAAAACGATATTATTAACGGTATAGTAAGTAAAAAATACTACGTTATTTTCGACGCCGTAAGATTTTTTTTTTAGTTACTAATTTACTATAATTATTATAACTATATAATCGTTATTAATCTCCGAAAATTTAAAAAGTCTAACGTAATCCTTATAGGATTTAAAAACTTACCCGTTTATATATAACGTTTTATAAATCGGATTTTCTTTCTTTACTAACATTTCGTTTATATTTATATTAATAATATCGTCGTCGTTAGTAATTCCGAAGAAAAACATTTTAAATACTTAGTTATAGTAATAAAAGTATTCGAAGAAAACCGAGTTTATATTTCGGCAGAAAAATCTTTCGTAAACTACTTAACCGTAAAATTTCTCGGGTACGTAGTTAATAGTAACGGTATTACGAAAATAAAGGACTAAATAGTAGTTTTTAAGAAGATTAAATTTCCGAATAACTTTATCGACTTAAAAATATACTTTAATATAGTCGGTTAGTTTAGAAAAAATATTAATTAGTTCGACGTTAAAGTTAAACCGTTTTAGAATCGGAAAACGGTACTTCTAGTCGTTACGAAGAAAATAAAAGTTATATCGAAAAGAAAATTAAAGTTAATATAATAAACTTATACGTTAAAAGTAATATTCGTATTAATAACTAAAAAAATAAAATCTTTTTAAGTTTTATAAGATAATTTATATAAAGAGAATTTCTTATATTATTACGATTTAAAGTAACCGTTATTTTTTAAAGTTAACGTTTATAAACGTATTTTTAACTTGTTTATCTTTTAACTTAATTAATTATAAGTAAAAAGTTAAATTTTAAGTAAGAATATATTTGTAAATTATATTAAATTAATTTTATTTATATTTAAGTTAATTATAACGGCTAAAAAGAAATATAAATCGATAGAAGTCGAAGTTATAGAAGTAATATAAGTTTATAAAAAGTTACGAAAATTAGTTTAATTAAACTAGTACTCCGTTAATATTTTTACCGATTACGTTTTAATTAAAAGGATCGTAATATATATTTCGTTAAATACAATAGACTTTAATAAAACGAACTTAAAGTTCGTTAACGTAGTTAATTACTTATTATAGTTTAACTTATAAATCTTTTATATCTTTAGTAAACTAAATATTATTTCCGATATTCTATTTAAATTACTAACGTTCGTAAAGGATTTAAATAAACTATAAAGTAATAAAGTTAACGAATTAAACGATATTATAACTAATACGTAAGCCGAAAGTAATAATTTCGCGTTATACGTAAAAGAAACGTCGATCGAACTGATTTTATATTTCGATTTTAAAAGCCGTATTATCGATAAATATTATAAAGATAAGAAATACAGAAAAATCATCCGGAAGTTTTAAAATTACGCTAACTACGTTAAAATAAACGAATCGGACTTCAAACTTAATATCTCGAAGTAAAAACGACGAAAAAAACCTTCCTTTCCGTACGGACCGTTCGAAATAACGGATAATTTTCTCTACTACATCGATTACTTTAATAAAAGAAGATTTTATATTCTTATAAACTACGTTCCGAAATTTTTCGAGTTAATCTACAACTATAAGTACTATTTTAGTATTAATAAGATAATAACTAATTTTAATAACGTTATATTTAATAAGAAAACTTAGAAAATCTATAAATAAATATAATTTTACGAAACTTACTACTAGAATTAAATAAATAAAAGTTTACTATCGAGAAAAATAACGTTAATTAAAATTCCGTTACAATTATTTTATACGATAATAATAGACTTTATAACGTAATTATTAAAAGTATAAATAAAAGATACCTTTTAAGTATTACTAAAATATTATATTTTAAATACGATTTATACGATAACGTATAAATTTAATAAGAAAACGTTATTTATAGTAAACTATTCGATATATAAAGCGAAAAACTAAGTAATTATAATTATTAAAACGTTAAAAGTAGTTAATTAAAATATATTGAAATATATTATCTTAAATAAAAATTCGAAGTTTATTTTCGAAATATAACGAATTATATTTATCGTTTTTAACGTTAAACTTCTTTTTTTTACGGTATATTACTTTTAAACGGATAAATAGTTAAAACGTATAAATTAAATAGTAAAAATAGTTATTTATTATTATATCGTAATAAGTTTAAACGTATTATAATATAACTTATTACTAACGTTTTAATATTATATAAATAACGTTATAACTATTACGATTAATTAATTACCGAACGAATTAATTTATAGTTTTAAATTTAAAATAATATTAAATATATTCGTTAAATTATACGACGAACTAGTTAATAAAAACGTTTTTAAAGTAATACGTACTAATTATTAATAAAAAGTTATAGTTTTAATAAATATTACTATAATCGTCGTTAAATAATAATACGATAATAAATATAGTTTTATTTTTTACGAAATTAAAAATACAGTTTACTTTTACTTAAGTAAAAATTATAATCTATCTAATAAACTTCGTACTAAATAGTTTAATTAATATATTAGCTTTTTTAAAGTAATAAATAAAAAAAGTTTATTAATATATAAATTAGATTTTCCTATATACTAACAAGTTTATTTTATCGTTTCGATAGTTTAACTTTATAAGTTAAAGTAAAGAGAAAATCCCTTTAACCGAAACCGTAAAAAGCTATTAGAAATCGCTATAGACGGTATAAATAACCGTATAATAAATAAAATTATAAAGATTAGAATTATTTAAAAAAAAAATAACCTTACGGTATAATACTTCGTTAAATAAAAAAACAAAGAAATAAAAAATAATATTTAAAAGATTAAAACTACTTTATTACGTTATAATAAGAAAACTATCGAGAACTATAACGCAACTAGCTTTATTATCGACTAAGATAAAAAATATAAAACTAAAAGTATTATTCGTTTTAAATATAAACTCGTCGATAAGATTTTAAGGTCGAATATCAAGATCGTTTTCTTATACGTTAATCGTATTAAGAAAATTAATTAAACGCGTTAAAAAACTACTACGTTTCTCGTTTAATATAAAAGAAATAATACAAATAATTAAATTATTTATTAATAATCGTTAATTTTTCTTTATTATTTTCTCTTTATTAATTTAAATAGTAGTAAAGTTAAATAAAACGAAAAATAAATAAAACGTTTTTCGTAAATAATCCTTTATTTATTAAATTAAAATCGTAGGACCTTTTATTTTTTATCCGATATTTAATACCTACTTAAAAAGGTAAGCTAGTCCGATAATTTTTTTATTTTAAAATCTTAATACTTTTATAAATCTTTTCTTTTAATAATTTAACTAAAATTATTTTTCCTAAAAAACTTAATATTTTCTAAACGATAACGACATACCCGTTAAACTTAATAACACGTCCGATAAGTATTATATTTAAAGATATAAAAAACCTTCCTAACAACACGTCCGTTAACCCTACCGTTACGCTCGTTAAGTATAATAAAATTCGACGTAATATATAAACTAAAACTTATATATAAAAAATCTTCTATAAATTTTTATTAATCTTTAAAATCCCGAGAACTCGCGTTATTATTTTAAGAAGATATACGTCGAATTAAATAAGTTAAACGAAAAATATAGTAAACTAATCGAAAAACCCGAAGATAATATAAGGAAATTTAAAAACCTACGAAAGAAAATCGATACCGTTAAAAGCCGTAAAAAACAAGTAGTAATAACGGAGTTATTAAACGAAATTAATAAGTGGATAAAAGTTAAAAAGACCGTAAAAATTACTATAGTTACTTTCGTTAAAAAAAAACCGGAAGAAGTTTAAAAAAAGTAATTAGTTAGTAAACTTAACGAACCGATTTTTACTATTACTTTCGAAAATACTTTACTATACGTTACGAATACTAATAAAACTAAATAACGTAACGAAAAAGTAAATAACTTAATTTTATTTTATTAAATTATAAATAAAAAGTTTAATATTAACTTTTAATATAAACTATATATAAACTTATAAGTTATCTTTAATTATTTATAAATTAAAAACGGTAAATATAAAATTAATAACGTTATCGTTAACTTTAAATATATTACTTTACGAAAAATAATAACGATAATAAATTTTAATACTATTATTACTTATGTAACGGTAAATAAAAACTACGTTATAATTAATAACTAACTTAATATTTTTATCGAAAAAAACGAAAATCTTATCTAACTTATTTCTTTATAGAATAAATAAAAGAAAAACAAAAAAATCGCGACTTACGTCTTTAAATATAATTAATTAATTATTAAAGTTTTCGAATAGTATAATATAAATCTATACGATAATATTCTTTTTTAAATTTTAAAAACGAAATAAATTTAAAGATTCTTTACTTTTTAACGTAAATAAAAACCTAACTTTACTAACGAATTAGTTAATAACGTTACGTTAAAAAAATTAAAGATCGAATTCTTAACTAATAACGTAACGGTAATTTAAACCGTTATAGAAAAATACTTTACTACTAAAATTAACGGTGTTCCGAATAATTTTACGCGATTATTTAAAAAAATTAATACTTACGAAATTAATAATATATTATAATTTCAAAACGTTAACGTTAACGACAACGACGTTAAAAATAACGATAAAAACGATAATAAAGACGAAAAAAAAAATAAAAACGATAACAAAAACGAAAATAATATTAATAAGAACGACGGAATAAACGAACGTAGTTTAAAATTAAATCGTCCTACGATTAATAATAAAAACGTTAATAAATTTAAATCGTACGGCTTAAAAACTAAGCTAAAAAAAAAAACTAACAGTAAAAAAAAATCTTACGATAGAAAAAACACTATAAAAGAAATATATATTGAAATTAACGATAATATCGTTTTATTTAATTATATTTTTAACGAGATCGATTTTTTCTATAAAAAATATATTTTAAATAAAATATATATTTAAAATAATATAATCCGCCGTATTAAAAATAATTTCGTTAAAACTATAATTATTTACTAAGAGAATAAAATCTACAACTAATACTTCCTTACTAAAACGATAGTTTTCGTATTCCAATATTATAACGTAAAATACGGCTTTAACGAAAGGATTAATAAAATATTAACTAAGTTAAAACGTTTAAATTTCGTTTAAATTATTTCGATTTAAACTATTTTTAACGTAATAATAATATAACCGAATACTAGTTATAATATAATAATAAAGTATATAATCGTTAATATAATAAAAATAATTAAAACGTTATAAAATAAAATAACCTCTATCGAAAAAAAAGCTAAAAATACGGAAAATAAAATTAAACGCTTCGAAAAAAATCTTAACGATTAAAAAAGCTTCTCGAAAAAATATCTAATAAAATTCAACGGTAAAATTAAAATAGTTAACGAAAATATCGTCTACTTTAATAAGAAAATTACGAAGTTTAACTTTATTTACGATAATAATACGTAAAATTTATAAGTATAAATTAAAATTATAAATAAAATATACGATATAGTTAAAAATATTAGCGGAATAATAATACGCTTTAATAAAATAAAAGCTAAAATCCGTACTTTTCGAAGAAATATTAACGAAATTACTCTTATAGTTAAATAAACGTTTAAACTAAAACCGAAACTATTAATAAAAGATATTAATTCTACGATATCAACTCTTAATACTTCCGCTTTAATAATAAAATATAATCCTCCGGAAAATAACCTTAATAAACGTAAAAATAAAAAAAAGAAAATTAAACTCGATTATTAATTAATAAGTCCTAATAAAGAGCTATAAAATTAGTAAGAAGAAGGAAATATAATATAAAATAAGTAAAACGAAGATTTCGTTAAATTAAATAATTAAGACGTTGTTTTTCTTTTTATTTAAATAAGAATATATTATAATACTTTAAATATTCCTTTAAAAAGTACTTAAACTTATCTAGTACGTAAAGCGTTAAACTTAATTTTATATAAAGTAAGCTTAGTAAATAGATATTTTAAATAGAAAATTAAGCTCTTATTATTATATTACTTAATATTTTAACTTAAACGTTATATTTTAGTTTATATAGATTTTTACGTAGTTAGTTTTAATTACCTACGTACTAACTTAAATAATAAAAACTAACTTATTATAATAGTTTTTATATTAATTAAATATTATTATAAAATTTAAGAAAACGAAGTTTAAATTATTTAAATTAATTAAATTAACTTCTATTATATACCGAAATACGAACGGAAAGCTTAATATTTATATTTTTTTTTTAACTAATTATTTTTCTTTAATTATTAGTTCTTTTTTAACTAAAGTTTCGTTTTTAATTATTAATTTCTTTATTTTTTTCTTCTTAATAATTTTCTTTTAAAAAATAAAAGATAATATTATATTTAATAAACGATACTTCTTTTTAATAACCGAATCTAAAATATTTACGTTGTCGATAATATTTAATTCTTTTTCTTTAATTATAATCGACGTTAAAACGTAATACAGTTTTTTTAACTATTATTAAATATTTTAAAAGTAATTAAAATCGATTTATTATTTTAACGTTTACGTTTTAAAAATTAATACGTTCGTAATTTTATTCTTATTATTAATACTAAAAATTTATAATTAAAGTTAAAGTTAACGATTAATAATAAAGAAATTAACGATATTTAAGTATTTAATAAAATTACTAATTAAAACTTTAAAAAATACGTTTTAAACCGATAATTCGTTTTAAAAAAACTTAATTAACGTTTTTATTATAATATTCTAAGTATTTTTTTAAGGAGTACTTAGATTTATCTAGTACGTAAGGTGTTAAACTTAGTTTTATATAAAGTAAGTTTAATAAATAAATATTTTAAATAGAGAATTAAATTCTTACTATTATATTACTTAATATTTTAACTTAAACGTTATATTTTAATTTATATAAATTCTTACGTAGTTAATTTTAACTACTTATATATTAACTTAAGTAATAAGAACTAATTTATTATAGTAAATAATATTTATAACTAGTATCGAATTAATTTCTTCTTTAGTTTTCGTTATTTCGAAAGAAATAACTTTCTTATATTAAAACTAATTATTATAAATAATTACGTCGATAGTAATAATTTAAAAAACGTTAAACGTAATAGTATTTATTATTAAAATAATATTTAATATTATTATTATATAATCGGCTTAGTAATTATTATTTTTATAACGTTAATTTGTTTAATTAATTAGTTAATAATTCGATAAACGTAATAACTTTTATAATTAAATTTACGATTTAAATTAAATTACTAGATTATCGATTAAAAATAGTAATAAAAACGTTACTATTAATAAAATAGTTAATAGTAATATTTACCGAATAATTATTTTATAACTACTTTATACTTATAATTTATTAAATTTAAAGAAATCTACGCTTATATTTAAAATAATTAATAAACAGTTAACGTTATAACTATCTTTAATACTAACTAAGTTAAATTTAAAGTCGTAACTTTTTTATCGGTAAATTTAAAAGGAAATAATTATTTATTTAAAGTTATAAAAAAATTAAAACGACTTCGAAATATACTTTCTACGGAAAACAACGAAGAAACTAAATAAACTATTGAAGCCGTTCTAACTACCTTTCGGTATTTCGAAGAATAAGAGTAAATTGAGAATCTACCGTTTAACCTTATAAGGGGACTTTTAGAGACTTTAAGAGAAATAATACCGGTAATACGGATATTATTACCGACGTTAAAACTAATAATATCGTAGTTAAGTCGAACGACTTATTTATTAAAAGGAACGTTAATTTTATTTTAATCCGAAAGAGTAAACGAAATAGGAATATTAAATAATTAACGGGGTACGTTAAACTTTTCGAGTTAATAGTTATCTCTAATAACGGAGATTATTTTTTTATAAAACCTTTAATTAAATATTAAAGATTTAAACGACTAGTTTCTATTTTTATAATAATTATCGATAATAGATAATAAAGATTAAGTTTAGAAATTTAATATTAAAGAAAAAGTTAACGTTAACGTAAATTTAACTACAGTACGTTTTTATATCGAAGTTAGTAGATCGTAACGATTAATCTACTTAATAAATATTTTAATATCGTTAAATTAATCGGTAGTTATAATAAATTTAATAGTAGTTATAACGGCGATAATATAAAATTATAAGAATTTTATAAAAGAATTTAAAAAATAAAGGTAAAATATTATAATAGTAAATATAGTAATTAAATAGTTAATTATAACGATATTAGTAATAAACTTAGATAATTAAAAAATTTTCGACGTTAAATTATATTAGTTTAACGTAAAAAAATAAAATAAAGAACTAATTTTTACTAACGATAAGATTATTATTTTTTAAGACTTAATATTTTTTAAAAACGCCGTTAATAACGTTATTAAAGATAACGTCCGAAAAGTAAAGTTTATTAAAGAGTTAAATTTATTATTCCGTAGTAAAACTTAAATATAATACGTATAATTATTTTTACTCGTTAAGTAAAATTACTTAAAAGATAATTTTAATAATTAATTCGTCGTCTTTTATAAACGATTCGGAATTTAACCGACGGAATTTAAGTTCTAATTTAAAAAATACCGTTATACTTATAAAGATATTTATAATAACGTTAGCCTTTCTACGTTTACGTACGAATACTTTCGATATACTCGAGTTTAAAGCGATATTATTAATTAATAACTTATTTTTCGATTTCGAAGTTAAATATATATAGAACTAAAGAAATACTTACTCGAATTATAATTAAACGTATTAATTTTAAAATATCTCTTCAATAAAAAAACATAGTAATACGTATTCCGAAAAGAATATCTCGAGAAAAAGACCTTTAATATACTTAACTTTAAAAATAAACGTTACGTTAACGTTACCGAATATATATCCGAAAATAACTTTAATAATGGAGAAGTTAACGTTAACTAAGGTAAGGACTAATATAATTATAACGAACGAAATAAATTCGTTAAGAATTTAATTAATCATTACGAACATTTAATTAGAATTAATTATTAATAACGCGATTAAAACGATAAAAATAACTAACGTAACGAAAACTATAATAACTAATAAAATAACTTTAAACGTTATAGTTATAATTAATCGAAATATAACGATCGTTTTATAAAATAAAATAACTACTTTAAAAAACGTCTTACATATTAAAAACGTCGATATAGTAAATATAATACGTTCGCTAAATATAAACGAAATTACGTTTATTATAATAAAACGTTCATTTAAAAAGGCGATAAAAACGTTTAAAAACGTATAAGTTAATTATACGAGGACGATTATATTTATATTAGCCGAGGAAAAATTCCGCTTAACGACGTAAAGGACGAAGAAAACGAAAAAGTAAGATATTTCGAAGTCGAAGTTATTTATTTTATAAATTTTAAAGATAAACGTAAGATTTTTCGTTAAAAAAGACGTAACCGAAGTAAAATCGAACTATAAACGTATCGAACGTACTATATCGAATTCCGTTTTTAAAATATTTTATTCGATTATATTTTATAATAAAAATCTTATAAGTAACTATCGTAATCGAAAAAACCAGTAAACTAGACAAAGTAAAAGCTTAGTACGATATTAAAAGCGTTCGTAATAATATTAAGTACGTTAAACTAGTTTATAATTTAAATTATTAAACTAATAGAGACGTAGGATAACTATAATTTTATTCGTAACGCAGAAAGCGAAACGAACTTCGTAATATTTAAACTACGTTTCGAAATAAATTAAGTTATCGAAATTAACGTTAAACTTAGCGGTAACTTTTAGAACTTTAATAAATAAACGTATTTAAAGATCGTTATTAAGAACAACTTTAAAGCTTTTAAAGTTAAAGTTTATAGAAATACTAAATATAATATTATTTTAGTTAACCGGTAATAAGTTAAAAATTTCGTTAAAAACGTTAAATAGAATAAAAAACTAGGAAAACTAGTTAAAAATATCGACTTTTATATATTTATTAAAAATACAGTAAAATTTAACTTTTATATTTTCAGTATTTTAAACGGCCGATAAGTTAATAATTATATATACGTTAAAATAAATATTATCGATAATTTAAGACTAAAAATATTATTAAATACTAACTTTCTTTACGATTACGACGTTAAAATTAATATAACTAAAAGCATTTATACGTTCCGATTATTATATAATATAACGATAAAAAGTAACGTACTTAAAAAGGATACTTCGAAGGAAATCCGCCGCTACGTTAAAACTACTAATATTATCGTCATTCTTTTAAAAAATAAAGCTTTTATTATTATTTAATACGTCGATCTTTTAAAACTATTAGAAGAAAAAATAGGAAAACCAACGTTATATTATTTCGAATTAGTTTACCCTTTCGTAATCGACGTTATAATTAACTATTTAGTATTTAAAACGATTATAATATAAAATAAAACGGATAAATTATAAAAGATTCGTCAAAATAAAATATTTAACCGAATACGCGAATATTAAAATAACGAATAAACTATATTTTACGAATAAAACGAGATTTAAAAACTTCTTAGTAAAGAAAATATTATATACGAAAAGTTCGCGTTATACTTAAAAGAACTTAACGCCGACCGTATTAAGGAAGATTATAGTTAAAAATAAATAGAAAAAACGGAAACTCTATCCGAAAATACGTTAGACCTATTTATTTTATCGTACGGTTTAACTAAACCCGATTATTTAAAAGTTATTAAGTCGACTATAAAAGTAAATATTTATAACTCGAATTTTTTACTTACGAATAAGATTAAAAGTTTATTAAATAAATATAACGTTTTCCGTTATAAAAATATCGTACTAATATTAGAAGAATTTAAAATATACGTTAATTTAATTAACGAATAATAATAATAATTTAAAATAATTCGGGTATATTTATTAGGATTTAAAAATCGCGTTTTTTTTAACGAAATCTACGATAAGTTTTACGTTTAAAGTTAAATAAAATTTTAATACGAGCTAACGTTTATCGTATATTTAGTTTTTATAATATAACGAACGATCGAAACGAAAAAAAAAAACCGTATTATAATTAACTTCCGATTATTTAATCGTATTATAATATTAAATATATATCCCTTACCGGATTAAAACGATATTATTAATAATATAACAAGTAAAAAGTACTACGTTATTTTCGACGCCGTAGGATTTTTTTTTTAACTACCGGTTTACTATAATTACTATAACTATATAATCGTTATTAGTTTTTAAAAATTTGAAAAGTTTAACGTAGTCTTTATAAAATTTAAGAACTTACTCGTTTACGTATAATATTTTATAAATCGGATTTTCTTTCTTTACTAATATTTCGTCCGTATTTATATTAACGATATCGTCGTTACTAGTAACTTTAAGGAAGAACATTTTAAATATTTAACTATAATAATGAAAATACTCGAAGAAAACCAAGTTTATATTTCGGCGGAAAAATCTTTCGTAAGTTATCTAACCGTAAAACTTCTCGGGTACGTAATTAATAATAATAGTATTGTAAAAATAGAAAATTAAATAATAACCTTTAAGAAGATTAAATTTCCGAACAATTTTATCGACTTAAAAATGTACTTTAATATAGTCGGTTAGTTTAAAAAAAATATTAACTAGTTCGACGTTAAAGTTAAACCGCTTTAGAATTAAAAAACAGTACTTTTAACCGTTACGAAGGAAATAAAAGTTATACTAAAAGAAAAATTAAAGTTAATACGACGGGTTTATATATTAAAAGTAACGTTCGTATTAATAACTAAAGAAATAAAATCTTTTTAAACTTTATAAAATAATTTATATAAAAAGAACTTTTTATATTATTATAATTCGGAACAACCGTTATTTTTTAAAGTTAACGTTTATAAACGTACTTTTAATTTATTTATCTTTTAACTTAACTAATTATAAATAAAAAGTTAAATTTTAAGTAAGAATATATTTATAAATCGTATTAAATTAATTTTATTTATATTTAAGTTAACTATAATAATTAAAAAGAAATACGAATCGACGGAAATTAAAGTTATAAGAATAATATAAGCTTATAAAAAGCTACGAAAATTAGTTTAATTAAACCGATACCTTATTAATATTTTTACCGATTACGTTTTAATTAAAAAAATTATAATATATATTTCGTTAAATATAATAGATTTTAATAAGGCGAATTTAAAGTTTACTAACGTAGTTAATTATTTATTATAGTTTAACTTATAAATCTTTTATATCTTTAATAAGTTAAATATCGTTCTCGATATTTTATTTAAATTATTAACGTTCGTAAGGGATTTAAATAAGCTATAGGGTAATAAAATTAATAAGTTAAATAATATTATAACCGGTACGTAGGTCGAAAGTAATAATTTCGTATTATACGTAAAAAAAACGTCGATCAAACCGATCTTACATCTCGATTTTAAAAGCTATATTATCGACGGATATTATAAGGATAGGAAATACGGAAAAATTATTCGGGAGTTTTAAGATTACGTTAACTACGTTAAAACAAGCGAACCGGACTTTAAACTTAATATTCCGAAGCGGAAACGACGAAAAAAACCTTTCTTTCTATACGGACCGTTCGAAATAACGGATAATCTTTTTTACTATATCGATTACTTTAATAGAAGAAGATTTTATATTTTTATAAATTACGTTCCGAAATTTTTTAAGTTAGTTTACGATTATAAGTATTATTTTAGTATTAATAAAATAATAACTAATTTTAATAACGTTATATTTAATAAAAAAACTTAAAAAGTCTATAAATAAGTATAATTTTACGAAACTTACCGTTAGAACTAAACAGATAAAAATCTATTACCGAAAAAAATAACGTTAATTAAAGCTCTGCTATAACTATTTTATACGATAATAATAGATTTTATAACGTAATTATTAAAAGTATAGGTAAAAAATATTTTTTAAGTATTATTAAAATACTACGTTTTAAATACGATCTACACGATAATATATAAATTTAATAAGAAAACGTTATTTATAATAGGTTATTTAATATATAAAGCGAAAAACTAGGTAATTATAATTATTAAAGCGTTAGAAATAATTAACTAAAGTATATTAAAGTACGTTATTTTAAATAGAAACTTAAAGTTTATCTTTGAAATATAACGAACTATATTTATTACTTTTAACGTTAAACTTTTTTTCTTTACGGTATATTATTTTTAAACGGATAAGTAGTTAAAACGTATAAATTAAACGGTAGAAATAATTATTTATTATTATATTATAATAAACTTAAACATATTATAGTATAATTTATTACTAACGTTTTAATATTATATAAATAACGTTATAATTATTATAATTAACCGATTACCGAACGAACTAGTCTATAATTTTAAACTTAAGATAATATTAAATATATTTATCGAACTATATAACGAACTAGTTAACGAAAATGTTTTTAAAATAATACGCGTTAGTTATTAATAAGAAGTTATAATTTTAATAGATATTATTATAGTCGTTATTAAATAACAGTACGATAATAAATATAATCTTATTTTTTACGAGATTAAAGATACAGTTTACTTTCACTTAAATAAAAATTATAATTTACCTAATAAATCTCGTATTAAATAATCCGATTAATATACCGGCCTTTTTAAAATAATAAATAAGAAAAGTTTATTAATATACGAATTAAATTTCCTTATATACTAACGAGTTTACTTTATCGTTTCAGTAATTTAATTTTATAAGCTAAAATAAAGGGAAGATTTTTTTAATCAAAATCGTAGAAAGTTACTAGAAGTTATTATAGACGACACGAATAACCGTATAATAGATAAAATCGTAAAGATTAGAATTATTTAAAGGAAAGATAACTTTATAGTATAATACTTTATTAAATAGAGAAGTAGAAAAACGAAGGATAATACTTAAGAAATTAAGGCCGTTTTATTACGTTATAATAAGAAAACCGTCGAAAATTATAATACGGTTAGTTTTATTATCGATTAGAATAGAAAATATAAAGTTAAAAGTATTATTCGTTTCGAATATAAATTCGTCGATAAAATCTTAAAGTCGAATATCGAGATCGTTTTCTTATATATTAACTATATTAAGAAAATTAATTAAATACGTTAAGAAACTACTACGTTTCTTATTTAATATAAAGGAAATAGTACGAATAACTAGACTATTTACTAATGATCGTTAATTTTTCTCTATTATTTTTCTTTTATTAACTTAAATAATAATAAAGTTAAATAAAACGAAAAATAGATAAAACATTTTTCGTAAATAATCTTTTATTTATTAAGTTAAAATCGTAGAACCCTTTATTTTTTATCCGATATTTAATACTTATTTAAAAAGGTAAATTAACCCGATAATTTTTTTATTTTAAAATCCTAATACTTTTATAAATCTTTTTTTTTAATAACTTAATTAAAATTACTTTTCCCGAAAAACCTAATATTTTTTAAACAGTAACGATACGTCCGTTAAATTTAATAATACGTTCGATAAATATTATATTTAAAGATACGAAAAACCTTTCTAACGACGTACTCGTTAACTTTACCGTCGTACCCGTTAAATATAATAAGATTTAACGTAGTATATAAATTAGAACTTATATATAAAAAATTCTCTATAAGTTCTTATTAATCCTTAAAATCTCAAGAACTCGCGTTATTACTTCGAGAAAATATATATCGAATTAAATAAATTAAACGAAAAATACGATAAATTAATCGAAGAATTTAAAAATAATATAAAGAAACTTAAAAACTTACGAGAAAAAATTAATACCGTTAAGGGCTACGAGAAATAAATAATAGTAACGGAACTATTAAACGAAATTAATAAGTAAATAAAAGTTAAAGAAACTATAGAAACCGTTATAGTTACTTTCGTTAAGGAAAAGTCGGAAGAAATTTAAAAAAAGTAACTAGTTAATAAACTTAGTAAATTAATTTTTATTATTATCTTCGAAAATACTTTATCGTACGTTACGAATACCGATAAAATTAAATAATATAACGAAAAAGTAGATAATTTAGTTTTATTTTATTAAACTATAAATAAGAAGTTTAATATTAATTTCCAATATAAATTATATATAAACTTATAAGTTATTTTTAACTATTTATAAGTTAAAAACGGTAAATATAAAATTAATAACGTTATCGTTAATTTTAAATATATTACTTTACGAAAAATAATAACAATAGTAAATTTTAATACCGTTACTATTTATACGGCGGTAAATAAAAACTACGTTATAATTAACGATTAGTTCGATATTTTTATCGAAAAGAACGAAGATTTTATCTAATTTATTTTCCTATAGAATAAATAAAAGAAAAACGGAAAGATCGCGATTTACGTTTTTAAATACGATTAATTAATCGTTAAAATTCCTAAATAGTACGGTATAAGTTTATACGATAATACTTTCTTTTAAATCTTAAAAACGAAATAAACTTAAGGATTCCTTACTTCTTAACGCGAATAGAAATTTAACTTTACCGACGAACTAATTAATAACGCTGCGCTAAAGAAACTAAAGATTAGATTTTTAGTTAACGACGTAACGGTAATTTAAGCTATTATAAAAAAGTACTTTACTACTAAAATTAATAACGTTTCGAATAATTTTACACGATTATTTAAAGAAATTAATACTTATAAAATCGATAATATATTATAATTTCAAAACGTTAACGTTAATAACGACGACGTTGAAAATAATAATAAAGACGATAATAAAAACGAAAAAAAAGATAAAAACGATAACGAAAACGAAAACAATATCGACGAAAATAATGGGGTAAATAAACGTAGTTTAAAATTAAACCGTCTTACGATTAATAATAAGAGTATTAATAAGTTTAAACCGTATAACTTAAAGGTTAAATTAAAAAGAAAAACCGATAGTAAAGAAAAGTCTTACGATAAAGAAAACGTTATAAAAGAAGTATATATTAAAATTAACGATAATACCGTTTTATTTAACTACGTTTTTAACGAGATCAATTTCTTTTATAAAAAATATATTCCGAGTAAAACGTATATTTAAAACAATATAATCCGCCGTATTAAAAATAACTTCGTTAAAGTTATAATTACTTATTAAGAAAATAAAGTTTACAATTAATATTTCTTTATTAAAACGATAGTTTTCGTATTCCAGTATTATAACGTAAAATACGGCCTTAACAAGAAAATTAACGGAATATTAACTAGATTAAAACGTTTAGATTTCGTTTAAGTTACTTCGATTTAAGTTATTTTTAACGTAATAACGATATAGCCGAATACCGACTATAATATAATAATAAAATATATAATCGTTAATATAATAAAGATAATTAAAACGTTATAAAATAAAATAACTTTTACCGAGAAGAAAGTTAAGAATACGGAGAATAAAGTTAAATATTTTGAAGAAGATTTTAACGATTAAAAAGGTTTTTCGAAGAAGTACTTAATAAAACTCGACAGCGAAGTTAAGATAATTAACAAGAACGTCGTCTATTTTAATAAGAAAGTTACGAAGTTTAACTTTACTTACGATAATAACGTATAAGGTCTATAAATATAAGTTAAGATTATAAATAAAATACGTAATATAGTCGAAAGTATTAACGGAATAACAGTACGCTTTAATAAAATAAAAACCGAGATCTATACCTTTCGAAGAAACGTTAACGAAATTACCTTTATAATTAAATAAGTATCTAAACTAAAACCGAAGTTATCAGTAGGAAATATTAGTTCTACGATATTAACTTCTAATATTTCCGTTTTAATAGTAAAACGTAGTCTTTCGGAAGATAGCTTTAATAAACGCGGAAGTAAAAAAAAAAAAACTAGGCCCGATTATTAATTAATAAGCCTTAACGAGGAGTTATAGAACTAATAAGAAGAAGGAAATATAATGTAAAATAAATAGGGCGGGGATTTCGTTAGATTAAATAACTAAAGCGTTGTTTTTCTTTTCATTTAAATAGGAGTATATTATAATACTTTAAGTATTCCTTTAAAGAACATTTAAACTTATTTAATACGTAAGGCGTTAAGCTTAGCTTTATATAAAATAGGCTTAGTAAATAAATATTTTAAATAGAAAATTAAACTCTTACTATTATATTACTTGATATTCTAACTTAAACGTTATATTTTAATCTATATAAACTCCTACGTAGTTAGTTTTAATTACTTGCGTACTAATTTAAACAATAAGAATTAACTTATTATAGTAGTTTCCGTAACTTTTTTAATAGAAAAAATAATATCGATAAAAATTCGACTATATAAAAAACTCCGTTATTTTATAATAATTAATATAATAACGTTAATTATTATTATAAAAATCTCGATCTTAGTAACTTTTCGGCTATTACTTTTCTTTTAAATTTTAATCGCTTTATTTATAACTTAAACGATAATTATATATTTCGGTCGATTAATTAAAACTACGTCCTTAAAATATATATTAGTATTATAATTAGTTAAATCTTTATCATTTAAAAGTAGTTAAATTTTTTTAAAAAACGACGTTAAAACGATAAACTTCTTTCGTATAAACTAGTTCGTTAAATTACTTCGACGTTAATATTAAATATCTAACGAAGAATTAAAGTCGAAATTAACGATATTATCGTTTAAACTAAAAAAACTAAAGAACTTAAAATATAACTTAGTTAAATTTAAAAATCCGTAACTTTCGTAGAATTTAAAACCTAACTTAACTATAAAAATATTATAATAAGATTTATTAATTTTACTACAAAAGGTTTTACTAAACGAAAGTTTAAATATACTTATATTAACGGTAAAAAAAAACGAAAGAAATAATTAAAAAGAAAAAAAATAGTAATAATAATAAGAAAAAGAAAATAAAAAAAAAAAAAAAAAGAATAAAAAGAAAAAAATTAATAAATTAAGTTAATTAAAACGATAATATTTTAAATAAATATACGTAGTTAATTTTTTTTACTTATTTTTAATAAAATCGATAATTTTTCGTTCTTTTTTAACTTTAGTTTTTAATAGTTTAATTTATAAAAATTATAATTACTATTAACTTTTATAAATCGGAAAAAGTCGAATAAATTTAATAATAAAATTAATAGTAAATAAAAATTTTTTTTTTATAAATAACAATATATCTTATTAATAATAAATTAATCGAAAAAATAATTTAATTATAAATTTATAAAAATATATAAAAAATAATTATTATTTCACTTAATATATTCTTTTATAATAACTTAAAGTTTATAAACGTAAAAAACAATACGTCGATTAAAATCTAATTAACTCGTTTATAAATTCTTCAGTCTTAATTTCTTAAACTTAATCTAAACGAACGTTTTCTTTTTAAACGTCTAAACTTCGCTTAAAAATCGTTAACGTCTCATAAATTTTTAAGAATAAATTTCTAAAAAACGATTAAAGATTACCCGATTTAAATATATAAATAACTTTATTTAACGTCGAATCCCCCTTACCCGACCGCTTACCTCGCCTAAGAATCGCCGGCGCCTTACTAACTAAAGAAAAGCCGGCCCAACGCTTAGAACTAGGGGCCTAGTAAAAAAATACCCGATATATAACAGAAAGGTATTTCAGAAACTTGTACGCGGTAGCGATGGGCAGAATTCGAATCTAGAATCCGATTAGCGGGAAAAGAGTTTACGAACAGTTTGCCCTATCGGCCTCCTTAATCTGGTCTAGGCCGTCCACTTGCCCGTCTCGTAATCTCTTACTCAGGCTCGCTACGTCCGTCACAGCGACGAATCTGGCAGCCTAGGAGCGGCGTTCTAGCCTGATTCCAGACTCCTTCCCCGCGTCCGTTCTCTATTTTCCGCGTCTCCATACCCCCAAGCCTGAAGCGCATTGGAGGATGGATGGCGATACTCGCCTTGGCATCCAGTCGGGCCTTTGTGGTGCTGTCTCGGGAAGCGACCCGGTGACCTCTAAAGGGGACGGCAACGAGATGCCAGCACCATGGGCCATCTCTACTTCCGAACCCCGCAAAGTGACCCCGAACCCTGGGATCTTCTGTGGGGGAGCTGTCATGGTGGGCATGCCGCAGAGACGGATGCGGAACATGGGAGTCAAGATAGACCTCGGGACGACAGGGCGATAAAATTACTTAATGAGGAAGCGCCTTCCCCATCTCGATCTTCCAAGCCCGTCCTCACTTCTCTCGTCCTAGGGTTGAAGCGTCTTGATAAGGCACGGCACTCAACCTTGTAGAGAGATTAGTCGAGTTTTAACCCTGATTCACCGCGACGGTACGCCCAACGCGCTCGTTACCATGGCAATAGTGTCTGCGGCGCGCGCAGAGGTCGGAAAGTCCGACCCCATTGTCACCCGCCTTGCCAGCAAGGACAAGACGTGGTGGTTTATGAAGCCAAACCTGCGCTTCCTCTACTTCATGCTGTTTCCGACATGCATGGGCATCGAGTTGACATCAGGATTCGACTCCCAGATGATCAACGCCCTGCAGATCGTGCCGTACTGGAAGTCATGTAAGGCCGTCAAGCGTTATCTCCGAGCCTCTTGCATGTGACGCTGACGATATGGTCTGTCTCGCAGACTTTGACAATCCGGAAGGCTCCCTCAAGGGCATCATTGCCGCAGCGTACTCGCTCGGAGCAATCCTCTCGCTCCCGCTCGTACCAATTGTCAATGACAGACTTGGACGACGATGGTCGATCTTCGGAGGATCCCTGGTCATGTGCATTGGTGCTATCATCCAAGGGTTCTCTCAACACGGTGAGGACCGCATGCTTAAGCTCCTATTTGCGAGAGCTGGACCTGATTTGAGTAACAGTGGCTATGTACATCATTGCTCGACTGATCCTAGGTTTCGGCATCCCGACTTGTATCGTCTCCGGCTCTTCGCTAATTGGCGAGCTGGCGTACCCCAAGGAGCGTCCGGTCCTGACGAGTCTCTTCAACGTGTCCTACTTCGTCGGTTCCATCGTAGCCGCTGCTATCTGCTTCGGCACCAACAACATCAAGAGCAACTGGGCGTGGAGGATCCCTTCCCTCCTCCAGATCTGCCCTTCGCTCATACAGATGGCTTTCGTCCTGTAAGAATGGTAAACCCCTTGCGTCCTACCTACAATGCTGAGTACACACTAGATTCCTTCCGGAGAGCCCTCGATGGCTCGTGTCAAGGGACAGGGTTGAGGAGGCTGAGGCTATTCTTGTCAAGTACCACGCCGAGGGCGACGCGGGCTCTGACTTCGTTAAAGCCGAGATGGCGCAGATCCACACGACTATCCATATCGAGCTCGAGGCCTCCAAGAAGTCATGGCTCGACTTGTTCGCCACGTCCGGCATGCGGCGCCGACTGATAATCACTTGCATGCTGGGCCTCTTTACCCAGTGGTCCGGCAACACGCTTATCTCGTAAGCTGCTTCCTCTTCACTCAGTGACTGACAGCTAATATGTCTATTTGCAATAGATACTATCTCGGAGACCTCCTCAAGATGATCGGCTACAGCGACTCGACGTACGTGCAAAAGATCAATGTGTCGATCTCGTGCTGGCAGCTGTTCAACGGGGTCGTCGTCTCGCTCCTCGTCCTCAAGATCCGCCGCCGCATCATGTACCTCGTCTGCACAATCAGCCTGCTCCTCTGCTACATAGCCTGGACAATCTCCATGGAGAAGGCACAGACAGCCGCTAATGCGGGCCATCCCAATAATTCGGCTAACATTGCTGTCCTCTTCTTCATCTATGCATATTCGCCGTGCTACAACATCGGCTATAATGCTCTGACGTACAGTGAGTGCCGCTCCCATTCTTCCTGCAGTCAAAGGGACTCTTGTCCCGTTGGTCTCAAGACTACCCTCTTCTCCCCTGCTAACTTCCCTCAGCGTACATGGTGGAAGTGTGGCCCTACTCAGAGCGCAACCGTGGGCTCGCTGTGTTCCAGCTGTTCGGCCGCCTGGCCGCCTTCTTTACCACCTTCGTCAACCCCATCGGTCTCGACAATGTCGGATGGAGGTACTTGATCACGTACTGCGCGTGGCTCGCATACGAGATCGTCTTCGTGTATTTCATGTTCCCGGAGACATTCGGTCGGACTCTTGAAGAGCTGGCTTTCAGTAAGGCTCTTCTTATCTGCTCGTGATTATTGCTTGCTTCTGTGGTACTGACCTGTGGGTAGTCTTCGAGGACAAGCATCTCGCCGACGAGGCCGTGGCGGCAGTTGAGAAAGCGGTTGTCCATCATGATGAAGGGAAGGCCGGTGTTGCGACGACGGAAAGGGTCGTTTGAGGACCGCGGCAAAGTTCTTCAAAGGAACCCTGGCAGTCTCTTTTTCCTTGGATGTTGTATGCGATCCCATACTTCGACGTTACGTACACCAAGGTGATCCTCTTTAACGAACAGACATCGTATTGACATAGCATCTTGTATACGCATACCCAGTTTTCCACGAGATTGTTGGATGATGTTGTCGTGATTAGCTTGATCATCTCACTCTGACCACTGCTATTCCGCTGGCACAGTGGTTGCTACGCTCGTCTTTCCCCAAAAATTCCAACTATTTGACTACTTCACCAATGAACCTCGCCTTTCCTCCCTCTTGAATGAGTTGCTGCTCGACATCCGCGTAAAAGACCTGTATAATAGCACGACCTTGAAAGTTGAAATATTCTTTAAGTCCTTTGGCAACGCCGCGCCACACGGTCTGGCGCTGCAGACCAGACAGCCGCCGGTGAGCAGACGCGAGAAGATAGTGACTCGCACTCGACAAAGATTACTTGCGTACGCACGTGAACATAAACAGCCCGCTTGGCCCTCGGAATCAATGAGCGCCAGCAGGGTTACAGAGATTGTCCATTAAAAAAACGATGAGCTAATACCATGCATAGCTCTCCACGTAATTAGGAAAGCCACTTGACCCAGAGCAATAGGGAAAATGGGAAGGGGGAGGGGAGTTGAGCCGTCGACTCCAGGGTACCAGTGTAAGGTGCGCCTAATGCGAGTAAGCCCAGCGCCTTTTCCCCTTTTATTAGTCTACTCGAGTTTCTTCGTTCACAGGATCCGTAGCGTCTGCTAGCGCTTTCAATGGGTGAGGCTGTTACAGCTTTGGCGCTTCCGCGCTGTAGCTGCAGGCCTTTCTGGCCTGTAGTCTACTTGCTGTAGCCTCACTAGAAGTTGGCTCTTGAGGCTGACCAGGCAGCCTACTTCAATCACCGTCCAAGCAAGAGACCCTTGTGCCTGATCTGCCCAGCGCTTAAATAAATAAGGTGAAGACTCGGAATTGTAAGCATCGGCAAATCCAGGAAGAGTAATCGGTCTTCTGCCAAGGTGCGGGGTGGTTCGCGTGACACCGCAACTTCACACTTGCAACCAACACCGGCCAGCAGATAGGGACAACACAGTTGAAACAACTAGAATAAGTCACCATCGGAAGCCCAGCAGAGCCGAACACACAGGTCGCCCCCATCCCCATAGAGAATTACATGCCCCTCTTTGGCCGTCTCCATGGTGGCGGCGGTGGTGTGCGGACCAAGGACCAGGCCGATGTGGACCCTCACTCGTGGAAGCTGCCTTCATCGTACTCGCACTCCGAGGCTGGGGCCAAGCGGACAGTCATTCCGGATCCAAAGGTCTTTGCCAACGCCTTTATTCCGGACGAGCCAGATCCCGGCATCATCGAGACGGTCCTGGTCTACCCTGATGCCAGCCACGCCGCCGTGCACCTCGCCTTGCTCGAGTGCTTCCGCGGTCTGAGGCTTAGCGCCAGCGCGCTCGACGTCAAGGTCGTTCAGCCGCCCCCGTACGACGAGGCCCCCGGGCTCATCTCTTCCAGTGGGCCCACGCGGCTCCCGGAATCTCAGAGATGGGACTTGCTTATCAAGCTGGCCGTCACGCGCTTCACGGCCTGGTGGTCCAACATTGATCATGTTCTGGACCATGCCAGGGCTTACTCACATCACGCCAGCAACGAGGTCGCAGTCCAGCTAGCCAAAGACTATTTGCCGCCCCTCGACGTGCTGCTTGTGTGGTATGCGCTCATGCTCAACTCGGAAGCGTACGATGCTGCGTGCCGAGCCCGCGAGGGCGACGTTGCGCGCCTACAGAATCTCTGCTTCCCTTGGCCCGCCGTCCGCGATCTCATCGACATGGACAAGATGGAGTTCTCCCTGCCCCGCGCTGCCCAAATCCTCTTCACCAACCTGTCGTCCCAGTCGTGCGACATCCTCACATATCTCGAGAGCCCTCCCGCATATACCGATGCCGGCAGAGTGCGCTTCGAGACGGATCTGTTTAGCGAGGTCAAGAAGCAGGAAATCTTCATCGACGAGTCTCACGGGTTACTGTGGATACGCTCGCCCGCACTCCAGGGGTCGCTGGCTCGCGCAAGTCTGGATTATCTAGACTTCCAGTTGAGGAGACCAACTGCGGTCGCGGGGGATGCAGCGGAGCGCCAATCGTTTGGCGTCAATCTGCTCTGGCGGACGCATCGTCTTTTCCCGAGACAATACAAGGCCTTCCTGAGCAAAGTTATGAACAGCCAGGCGCCGCCGACGATTGACTCCGAGGACTCCAAGCGGGCCTCAAATATATCCCTCGACGCCGGAGGCCAATACCCCGTGCCCGGTCAGTGCCGCTGCTGGACGTGCGAGCGCATCCGGGATGACCTCCCCGCGTTCGTCCACACCGCACCCCCTTATTCCTCCTCTCCTTCCTCATCCTCCGCGGCGGCGGCCACGCCGAATGCCATGCAGCAGCAGCTTTCTTCGCTGTCGTCTGATCAACTTCGTCAGATACAAGATGATCTGGGCTTCTACCACGCTGTCGAGAGCGCCCGCAGACGCAAGGCGCCACTTCCGGTTCGACCACCGACTGCGGCGGAGAGGGAAGCAGAGAGTATCGCCAAAGAGAGGCAGAAGGAAGTTGGATATTTGCCGGGGCTGAACGAGTATATTGAAGTCTTGCCTGATGGGACACGCAAGATCCGAAGGCAGAAGTATGCGGGTATATGGGGAGGGGCGGCATGGGTCTAGTACTGCCCCCTTTCTTACGGTCCTTTTGAGTCCACCTTCCCTGTGCTGTGTGTGTTGTATTATTACGCATAGCGACGTCTCGGGGCTCTTATCCGCCGGAAGCACCAGCTTGCCACTATTGCTACTCTGGATGGCCAAAATCTGGTGGACTACGGAACCGAGCTCTGTGGCAAGTCGGCACCGGTCAGAATATGATATCTTGAGGAAGGATTCGTGCGACGACATGCCTATAAGGCCGGTTTTGATGATATAAGGCAGCCCCAGCTCGTTGTTGGCTGTTTCATAATACGGCGTTGAACAAAGAACAAAGCAGAAACATCATTGTCGACTTGCGCAGCGTCGAAACGAGGAACCCGAAGGATGTACTGCCTCTTTTTGTTGGCGCGTCAGGCCGATTATTCGGTTGTAGCTCCCACGTCAGGCATCGCCATTTCTTGTCAATATTCCCACCGGCCCTTGAAGTTGTTTGAGGGAAGTTATTCAATGTATGCCTTTAGTGGATAACATATATAACTATTTGAGGAGCGCCGAGTAAGTGGCGTGAATTACGTGGTGACAGTCGTCACTGCTATAGAGAGGGTCTGGTATAGGAGTAGATGGTGAAGAGACTGAAAGTCTCGGGCTGCTACATCTAGTGCGCTTGAACGAGCTATTGAAGTGGGCCATTTGCGTCAGGCTCCCTTCTCAATTTCATCGTGTATGCCGACCAAACATACGTCAGTTCACCCCCTTTGACAACCTACGAGGCTTTTGCCTACCCACAGGACCAACTAGATGCAGCGCCGACCTTTCCGTGCCCATGATAGACAGCTTTCTCAGGGAACGCGCACAGCGGCCTCTGGCTTTTGACACCAGAGCTGGCATTCATCGAGCTCTCCCACGTCGTGGCGACGATCGAGTCCGGCGCCCTACCCTCCTCTACCCAGTCCACCAGTGCCAGTAACGCATCGTGCCGCGCATCTCTGAACCCTGGCACCGACCAGGTGTCATTACCCAGGAACCCGGCCTGGAATGCGCCCGCGAAGTTCCACGGCGCATCCACGGTGGTGCCCCAGCAGTGTTGCATGCCGGGGACGAGGAACAGGCGGAAGAAGTCCCGCGTGCGAGCTAGGCCTCCCATGGTGGCCGCGGTCCGGTTGTAGTAGAACTGCGACCCCTTGGTGGGCACCAGCCCATCGGCCAGGCCGTGGTACATGATCATCTTACCACCGCGGGACCGGAAATCCGAGAGGTCGTAATTCATCGCTGTAGCCTGGCCTGCGTCTTTCTTTTCTGAATAGCGTAGGACTGACTCGTTGTACGTCGTCCAGTCCCAGTTCGGGTCGTCGAGGACGAAGTATCACTCGTAGCCGATGCCGAACGGGCTGGGTTGTGTACCACCCAGCAGAATATACCATTGGTCTTCAGAGCTGTAGGTCAGGCCCGTGTAGAGGAACTCGCCCGTGGCAGAGAGGTAGTCTCCATAGACGTTCTTAGCAGTTTGGATTTGCGCCGGCGTCAGGCACGCTGAAGCGTTGACTCCGGGGTTTCCGCACTGAATCTTGGCGAAATCGAAGTTGCAAGCCTCGGGCGAGCTGACGATGCCGTCGGCCACGCCGTCGTCGCCGTCGCACTGCCTGACTACCTCTTCCGCTATCACTGAGAAGACCGAGACGGGGATGTGCTTAGGGTCACTGGTCGGCAGGTTCTGAATTCCTAGTTCAGTAACATAGACGTTTAGACGTTTCGTATACCACGCAGGTGCGCCGACGAGGACGCCATCAAAGCTGTCCGGGGCGATTTGCATCTCCTTCATCCCTTGTCGGCCGCCCGTTGAGCAGCCGCTGTAGTACGAATACTTGATGCTCCTGCCGTAGTAGGCCGCCGTGAGCTTCTTCCCAATCTTTACGGACCCATGGAGGGCCCGCCAGCCCCAGTCAATCTGCTTTTCCGGGTTGTTGTGCGCCCAAACTAGGTCCGCGGTTGTCGAGTTGTGCCCGGTATCCGTTGACAGGGTCGCGAAGCCATAGTGCGGCCCAGGCCCCATATCGAGCCAGTTGATCCCCCCGGCGAAACCCCCATTGCCAACGGCAAGGAACTTTGAGTTCCATTTCACTGGAAGGAAGAGACCAAAACGGTAGCTGGAGTCCGGCGAGGAAGTGACGTTGACTGTCACCGCGCAGAGAGCAGGAAGCCCAGTTGGGTTGACCGGATAGGCGATGTTCGCGGCACCTTCACCGTAACTACCCTCCTTATGTACAACGGCAACTGACTCCACTACCGCTTCCGGGGGCAGCACTTTCTGGAACGTTGAGAGCCTGCACGCATATTGGCAGTTGGCAATAGCGGCATCTACCGCTTTGCAAAGGAGGGCCAGGAGCAATCCAAAGGCGGCCGCAAGGGTGATGCCGGTCATTATCGGGATGTTATTAAGATAAATTAAAACAGACTGAAGCTTCCCGGGTTGCCGGGACTGTCTAGGCCCCGCCAGCCCGGAGCCGTCTCCCTCATCCTCGATATAAGGGGAGTCTTCCTCCCTCGTAAACTCCGCACGTTGGAGACATCAGTTTTTACCAAGGTAGAAGCCGGCTTCCATGGCACTGACCTTGTCCACATGTCCTCCTTTCGGCGCATCTTCGCTCGATGCTGACCCCGGCATGGACACTTATCTCCTTCCTAGGTTGTGTATGAGCCAGATGGGCCTCAAACAGTAGGTCGGTAGTATGGTGTGGTGGAGAAGAGACCCCGGGGATTGGGGTAACCCTAGGGTTGCTAGGAGCTGCAGAGTGACTTGAGCTGTCTCCAACTTAAGCCTGCTCTGGACAGGGCCCTGGTCAAGACATTTCTGCAATCCTTCCAAACAAGCTTGAGCCCTCCAACGCCGATGGTTGCATGCAGCGGACTGAGGTCTTGCCGAGAGGTGGAATACTTGTGCCGTGGTCGGGACTGCTGTTTTCTGATTGCTCCAGTGTGCCCTGCGTGACCCACCGAGGCCGGCCAATCAGATCCCGCGCTCGGACCAGATCTTGTACAGTACCTCGACGGACGAGCCCCGGGTACCGGCCACTTCCATGATGAAGTCACCGTGTCTTTATAGATACACCGCGTCCTCCGCTCCTTGGCTCCTTTGCAAGCGGGCTGAGTTTGCGGCGGCACAGAACGCTTCGAGATGAAGATGCATTCGTTTTCATGTATCAAGCAGATGAAAGGTGACCATACAGCCAGTCGCATATCTGATGTTGGTATTTTGATGCTCCAATGAGCCATCTTACGCAGCTTTTTTCGGTTGAAGGTCAGTAGTGTACACAGACAACAAAGGGAGAGCGATTGTAGAACAAGGACCTTATATTTATATTTATCAGTATGCCAAGTCTCGGACACGTAACAAAGGAGGTACAGAAGAGAAAGTTGATATCCTAGCTATCAGCGACTCCCCTAAAGGATTCAAATGCTGTATTTAAAAAAAGGTTGTGAATCACACTCAGAAATCCCCTGCAACGTATGAAAAGTCAAATCGCAATGAGCGCTTGGTCAACCATGTGAACACTGTCCAAAGTGACCTTCTAGTTCCACGAACCATCCATCTGTGGCACTGGCACCTCATGATCTTGTGTGCAAGTCAGCTTGGATGCCTTGGACCATTTGCATGCTTGACATAGCGTTACAATCTCACTTGTCAATGCTTACATTCGCAGCCTCTTTGTTACTCGTCTTCTTCGTGGTCCGGGATCCTCGTCGGGGGAATCAAGAGCGCAGCCAGCGCATTCGCGGCCGCTCCTGCAACGGCGAAAATGAAAACATTTTTGATACCGGCCATGTATGCGTCGAGAACAAGAGTGAGCTCCTGTCCGCTGAAATTGTTTCTGAGGCCTGCCGCGCCAGCCGAGCTGATGCTGCTCGAGCTGATCTCTGGAGCTGTGGTTGCTAACCTTTTGTATATAGTGTTCTCGAAGACGGATTGTGCTGCGGTGTTGAAGTAGGCGCCGCTGATGGTTTGGCACGCTATCCGCGTTTGTCAGTAGTTTTCGCGACGACTGCTGAAGGTTTCACTGACTGAAGACAATGCCCATAGTGGCTGCAACCTCTGCTGGCTTGGCAAACGCCTGCAGCGCGGTCACAGGGACTTGACTGCCGAGGCCGATGCCAAGTCCGAACGGAATCTGTGCTCCAACATACCAGGCTTTGGAGGTATTGATATCCATCTGGTGAAAGAGGATGGTGCCTATCAGGGCCAGTAAAGGACTGACAATCTCGGCAGCAATCGGGAGCCTCGTCTTGCTGATCCAGAAACCGCTGAGAAACGAGCCCAGTGCGTAGAAGGACACGAAGGGAAGGGTGTAAACACCGCTCATAATAGCCGAGTCGCCCTTGACAGACTGAAAGTAAATAGGCAAGTAGAAAAGCACCTGGAAATTGGCGCAGTTTGTACTGGAGACATCAGCATCTCGTTGCTTTGAATGAAGAAATTGTCAAAAGTACGGATACCTACATCCAAGCGTATAGACAACTCGCCCATGTCATACGCGTTTTGAGTAAATGGAGCGGCATCATTGCTCTCGCACCGAGAAGCCATTCATTGATGAAGAAGCCAATGGTCAAGACAAGCCACACGACGAGAGTAGCTATGACAGTGCCGTCCGACCATGACTTGGTCAATCCTCCCCATTCCAGAGCAAGGGTGTAGCTGATCAAGGAAGCAGCAAGGATCATGAAGCCCGAGAAATCGAGCTGTAGAATGATCTCCTTCCACGTTGCAGGCATCGGCTTGATCTGCTTCGGTATGCGGAGGAAAAGTAGTTGCAGAGCCAGGGCCAGGCCGCCGATGGGAAGATTAATCCAGAAACACCTTGGCACGCGTTAGATGTTATCAGTGCGGAGACCAGGAAGGCTCACCATCTCCAGGTCACCTCAGTAGTGAACACCCCACCCAGGAGAGGGCCAAGGACGGTAGCGCCCATGAAAACGCCCATCCAGACCCCAATCAGCAGAGGTCGACTGCTGGGTGCAGCAGTAAAGTTAATGATTAAGACCGAACCGCTTAAAGTTCCCGAGCAGCCACATCCTTGAATGGCTCGCCCGATAATCAGGGCTATGGAGTTTGGTGCTGAGGCGGCGACGACGCTTCCAATCAGGTACAGCACAAGAGCGCTCATGTAGGCAATAGGAGCTGGAAAGTAGGTGAATAGCTTCCCCCACGTAGAACTGGTAGCTCCAACGAGAATAAAACAGGCCGCGCTATACCAGGCGATCTCGTCGAGGGATTGGAAGTCGTTGGTGATGGCAGGAATGGCTGTGGCCACGATTCCCTGGAGCGTTAGTTCAGCGTCGTCATTTCATCATCTGGATGGAAGGGTGGTTTTGTCTGGCTTCTTACCAGATCCAAAGCGGCAACCATGGTGCTCAGGTTGATGGTCGCCATGATGGCAGCAAGCTTGAAGGACGTAGCATATTGCAGGTCGTTGTCCGAGTCACGCTGCGATGTCTCGCCCTCCTTGTATTTTTCGTTGTCAGGCATGCTAGAGCGATCTCGCTCGGAGTCCTTCTCTGCGCCGTGTTGGCGGTTTTCAACGTCGTCGCTGGCGGAAGACATGGCTGGCGGAGGACATGGCTGGCACAAGGCATGACTGCGTATACAATCGATACATAGAATGGTACATTTATAGATTTGATCTGTTGTGGTCGATCGGATCATAAAATCAAACAACAGCAGCTGGACCGGAGGCCGGCCGGTGGAATAGAGTGCAAGTCCAACTGCTCAAGAGCTTCCAGCCCGGACAGGCTAGTTTTCGTTAGTTTCCAAACCTCCCGCAAAGCCGCAACAGGGTCTACTTTTGTTCGTCCGCCGGACCGGCGGACGCTCTCGCAGTTCAACTTGAATGACGAAACTTCAATTAACGAACAAGCCTAGGTAGGACGTATGCCAGAGAGGGGCAGTGTAGCCACTCAATCTGTGATCGGGTAGCGTACGACATACGTACGTCGCATCATGCTCTGACTTGCAACATGTCGGACACAATCAACGTTGCGCGAACTTCGTGTGTCGAGGCCAACGACGAGCCAGCGGACGAAAATCAACATCCTGAGCGCGTGGAGCGCGTCGGGAAACGAAAACGAAGCCTGCGCAGAGGCACACACAGCTGCTGGGCATGCAAGCGGCGCAAAGAGAAATGCTCTTTCGACGACGGCGACGTCTGCACTGGCTGTCTACGCCGTGGCACTAGATGCGTGAGCCAGCACTTTGCCGACGATGATGCACAAGCGACTGCTAATTCTGCCACTGCCACTGGCACTGGCACCCGCTTGCAGCGCATCGAGGACATGATCGCGCAGCTCACATCTGAAATCCAAAGCCTAAGCCAAAGACAAATCAAGCCACTGAACACCCCTATGACAAGCTCAAGTCCAAGTCTAGCCCCGCGAGCGACGCAGTCTCAGACGGCACCTCCAGCGTCGACGGCACATTCCGCCTCGCCAGTAGCGGCAAACGAGATGATTGCTTCTACCACCGGCTTGACCAGGTTGGCCAGGCTACAGATGCTGTCTCGAACCTTGCATGGCTCGCTGCCCTGCCCGCAAGACATCCAACTGCTACGCAAGGCAAGTGCACGCCGCCCCGTGCTATCGACAATCCACATCACCACGTCATATGCTACTCTACGCCGTGACGGAATCCAGCCGACAGACGGTGTCTTGCTTGAGCCGCCTCTGGTGACCTCCGAGCCTGTCCTGATTGCAAAATATATGCTCCAGCTTGCCGTCTTCCTACAGGAGATGCAATCTGTCATGTACCCAGAACTAGGCTGCCTAGTCGAGCCTGCTGCCACGCTGACGGAACGCTGCGCCAACACGGCTATCAATCTCGTAACGCGGCAAGACGAGCTGCTCGGCAGCATCGAGAGTCTAGAAGGCGTGATCCTAGAGAGTGTATACCAGTGCAACAGTGGCCGTCTGCGACTCAGCTGGATGGCCGTGGAGAGAGCGATGCTCCTGGCACGGACGATGGGACTTCATTTGGCAGGAGGCAACAGCCACCGGCGAGAGACGCTGCATTTCCTCGACCCCAGTGGTGCACGCGCCGAGTTGCCCAATCTATGGTTCCGTATCGTCCATTACGACCTTCAACTCTCCCGCATGTTAGGTCTCCCACCGGGTGCGGCCGATGTTACTAAGAAGACCGTATCCCCGTACGATATGGCGGTCGAAACGCCAGAGGGATACCTGGAGCAAGTATATCGCCACGTTATGATTCTTGCACTCGCACAGAGGTCTTCAGACGCAAGCCCTCCAGACGTCAAGGCGACGCAAGCGCTGGACCAGGAGTTGCAAAGAGCGGCGAACGCCGTTCCTAGTCATTGGTGGCTGCCACCGAACCTGGCAGAAAGCTCCAAGAGCCCACTCAAGCTGTTCTGGGATATACGACGACTGATCACCCAAATGCTCCACCACGATCTACAAAATCAGCTCAATGTCCCTTACATGCTAGCCAATGGAGAAGCAGACAGACAGCGATCTGAAATGGCACGAATAGCATGCGTCAATTCTTCCCGCGAAGTCCTCTCCCGTTTCATCCTCTTGCGAGACTTCAATCAAACAGCGTCCAGCTGCCGCTTCGTAAACTTTCTGGGCCTCATGGCAGCTATCACACTCGTATTGGCTCACCTCGGCAGCAGTCGTCGTCCTCATCCTCAAAACCAAGATGGCATCTCCTCCCAAGTAGATAGTCTGCTCTCGCACCAAGCGCCCAGCGACCGAGCGATGATGGAGCAGGCTCTCGAAACGATGCGACGCGTGAGCCATTCGAGCGGGGATGCACTCTGTGCGCAGAGCGCCGATGTTCTGCATCGATTGCTAGATATTGAAGCACGGAAACATCTTTACATCGCCGAAGGCAGCGCGTATGTCAGTGTCCATGCCCAGCCCGACACCCAACCTTCAGCTGCTACTTCGACTTCTGCTCCGGAAGAGGGCGAGCGCATTTTCATTCCCTACTTTGGCGTCATGCGGATCATGCCGCCGAATGACAGTGATGCTGCACGCAAGATAGCTGCAACAACGGCATTTGATGCCGTAGCCGGAACGGAACCTGGGTATTTTCAAGCCCATGACGCCGTAGACTTAGTCGATCCTCTGCTACTGGATCTGCGTGATGAGCATTGGATGTCGCAGAGCATCGATATGACTTTTCTAGATGCCTTCTTAGAAGGAACAACATGAGAGCCGCGCTGATCAAAGCTATACATTCGATCAGGGTGGTGAATATATTCCGACTATGTCTAGTAACAGTCCCAAGCTAGGAGGAATATAGTCCAAGTACTGTGGTAATAAGCGTCTCCTATATAACGAGGTGTCAGAACTATGTCCCCGCAGGGCGATTAGTTATGGTAGTGGAAAGGATAAACTAGAGAAATACTGCTAAAGTTTGTCAGAATAATGTTCAAAGGCTCTCAGCAACAAGATGGCTGGTGGGAGCCGACATGATAGGTTTTTAGCCAAACTCATGGCCATCATCGCCGTAGTGTAAATCGCCATGGGATAAATAAGCCGTAACTGGGCACGGCTCCCCGCCAATTTGCTAAGGAATGGTGATGTACACCGTAAAGGGCTTTGTACTGTGTAGGTACTGTTGACACCGAGTGAACTTGAGCCCCGCCAGCACAAGTCCTTATTGAGGCCTAGACTGCTGAAACCTGAGGCCATGCGCCAGCCCAAAACAGCAGTCCAAACCGCGGCACATGTACGGAGTAGTCTGAATGGAATGCAGGATGCGGGGTACGGGATCCGGGGTAACAAGCCGTCGCCATTCAGTTCTCATTGCCGGAGGCTACGTGTAAGTGAGGGGCGTTAGGAGCTGCACTGTGACTGCATCTCTTCTGCCGGTTTACACCTCGGTCAAGATGACAGCTACCCCAACAGGAGCAGTAACCGTCCGATCATACGACTTCTCCGACCGTATGTGCTCTATTGATTTGGCAGGTATGGCACGTTCAGGGGAAGGATGACTGCAAGGCGTCACATACGGTCAAAACATCGCACATCCGGGCTTCGGCCTTCCCGACTCGGAAGTTGTTAAGGTGTTTTACAGATTCATGACGGAGTGCTTAAAATAATGCCATTGGGCAAGTACGAGTAATAACCAGTTCACATTTCGTTCCGATTAAGGAGACGGACGTTGCCTCGACAGAGGCGTGGAACAAGACAGGCCACCTGATAAATACAATCACCCGTACAATCAAAGCTGGGTGACAGACGCATATGTATCCTAGAACTCGATATCAAAATCACCGGACTTTGGGATGAGGAAGTAGGTTGACTTGTGTGAGCTCCCAGTAAACAATATACTGCTCTTTGCATGTTATACTCATATATCGGCAATTTGGTGAAGGGATCACTCATCCAACAGATCACAAACTTTCCGTATGCCTCACATGTCTCGTAAAAGCCCTCCGCCGTGTCAAACACACACCAGCGGGAGTCTTCACAGCCTGAAGAGCCTTACATCCCCTCCAGCACTCTGCCTCAGCAGCTGCTTATTTTTCCAGCCGTAGAAAATCCTCAAGCCCAGGGCGCCAATCGTCACGACGAACAGCAGGCTCGCATTTGTCCAGTGGCCCGTCGGGTAGCCCTTCTTGGCCTCGTCGGCTTTGTATATCCACACTCCCGGGATCTGGCCCATACCGGCACCGATACTGACGTTAAGCGCAATGGCCAGGCCCGTGCCCGCTGTGCTGTACATATTGGAGGTCAGCCAGCCCAGCATGGCCGGGATGCACGCGAACATGCCGGCGGCGGCCATGATGAGACAACCGTAGCGCGCGTTGTAGGCATCGGGAGGAAGCACGGCGGAGACGAGGAAACCGATGGCACCAATGAGAGCAAAAACGGCGCAGTGGAAGCCGCGGGCGTTGAAGTGGTCGGCCGAGTAAGAGACGAGGATCTGAACGACTGTGGAAAGAATGGTGAGCCTAAGGATGCATGGCTTTCTGGATAGATCAAGACGTACCATAAGCAACGGCGTACGGAGGCACACTCATCAACTGTGCCTTGAGGTCGTGATACCCCAGGCCATTGACAATAGACGGAGTGAATAGCGAGACCGAGCTGAAAGGGGTGGAGACGCAGAAGTATATAACATAGTGGCCATACAAACGCCAGTCCGTGAGCGTCTCCTTCGCATCCAGCCAGGTCATGCTGCGATGGTGGCTCTTGCTTCCCTCGAGGTGAAGGCGGGCTGTTGCTAGGTCCTTCTGCTTGCTGGACAGCCGGGACCACTCCTCGGGGTAGTCGGGGAGGAAAAAGAAGACCAAGATGGAGGAGAGACAGGAGGGAAGACCTTCAAGGATGAAGAGCCACCTCCAGGCAGAGAGACCGTTGGTTCGGTTCATATGTCCAACTCCATAGGCGATGGCACCGCCGAAGGCGCCAGCCAGGGTCGCACTGGCCAGGATGAATGCAACACGGACAGAACGCTCATCGTACTTGTACCAGAAGGTCAAGTAGTAGACACTGGGTATGTCCGAATTAGCGTAAACCCCTCATTCGTGGAATTTGGTTCGGTTGCTGTCTTGATACAAGGCAGTGCAGACTCAGGGGTAGCAGAAACGTGAAAGGAAATTGTATCGGCCATGTCGATTTTGGGTGTGTCACTTACAGGCCTGGGAATAATCTGAATGATAGCTATGTCAGCATAAGCGCGTAGAAAATATAGAATACGAGAGACAAGACTCACCCTGCTTCGAACATGCCGAGGAGGAACCGAATGCCGACGATTTGTCCGTAGTTCTTGCTGCCCCCGAGCCCCATGGTGACAGCGCCCCAGGAGAACATGAGAAAGGCAATCCAGCGCGACGGGCGTAACTTCTTGAGAAGGATATTGGAGGGCACCTCGAAGAGCGCATAAGCGATCAGGAAGATCATCAGCGCGATTGTGAACTGGTAGGTAGACGTGTGAGTCTCCTGCTGCATGTCGTTGTGCGTGGACGAGTTGAGGATCTTGGCGTTGCCGATGTTGGACCGGTCGAGGTAGCAGAGGAGATAGATAAAGGCGGAAAGCGGGATGATTGCCATGTCTTGTTTCCGCACAAGAGCTTTCTCTTCATCCTTGGTGTAAGAGGCGAGACTTGGGCTGGTGCCCTGCAAATGTCGCGGGCCGTTGTCAGCAAACCATCGTCCAAGCACACATTCCGTTTCACAAGAATACGGACCTCAACCTGCTCGACCTTTTCAAGGTCCATGTCTTTAACCGACTCCATGTTGTTCATTTTGACAGATGCAACCCGTGTAACTAAGTTCCCCGGCTGCTTTCGGGGCTCAACGCGCTTGTGTGGAATGACAGCAAGTCCAAGCAATCAGAGGAAGATACAAAAAGCAACAGGAGAAGAGAGCGACCGATGTCAAAAGCAGGATTATAAGGGATGAACCTCATTTAAGGGACGAAGACCAGCCTCGTCCCCGGGGCCACCTCCGCCTTCTCCCTCTCGGGATCCAGAGCACTCCAAGAGTTCCCGCGACCAACCTCGGGGAAAAGGTGGGACATCCCTGCTTCCCCAACCAAGAAACGTGGAGAAGGCGTTGAGTTTCCCCAGCTTCCCCACGGCCTCCCCTGCTCTCGGCCGGTTGGGAAGGTGGATCTAAGCATTGCAACCTCCTTTAGTTTCGAAGGATTGCCCTGTCCTACCCCAAGTATTGTTGCCGTAATTACCAAGTCCCGCGAGGTGGACCATCAGGTCGTTTACCTGCCGAGAGGGGCAAGTGGCGAGACCCTCCCTGAGGATGTGAGCCGCCCTCAAGAAATGCTCGCTGCAGAAAAGCTCCTGCTATAGGAAAGGTACATCGTGGATGGGCTGGGTAAGCAAGCTGTTGGTGCCACAGACGCACAGAAAGGCAGGCGCACGTCAAGTCTTACTGGCTGTCACCGATATTGACAGCCACCCTACCCGAAGTGCTCTATGCTCTTGTTTGGGTTAAGACCATGAACTGCACTGTGACTGGCGGGGAGCGTTCGGGCCTCTAATCCTGTCCCTCCGGACAGCTGTTTAGTTATCGATTGGTTCGCCTGGGCCCTCGTCCACGACCGGTGGCCAGCATCCCCAGTTCGGGGCTATCCCCACACGTTGGCATTACGGTCACGGGGGCCCAGAGCTCTTACCATGCAGTAACAACGCTGCAGTTTTGTGGTCTAGCCTAGGTATGTAGAGCTCCATCGCACGTCCTCGTGCGGAGACGCCCTCAAGCAACTGAGCTGCCAAACAGATGTTGGCGACGAACCGTTGGAGCAGCTTCCATTCTACGCGTCGAATGCCGGCTATGGACACAAGTGGTCTATTTCATCTCTAGGAACGCCTGGGATCGATCCCAAGAAGGGCAGTCGGGAATGATAGTAGTCTCGTCGCACATTCGGCAGCGCCATATATTTTCTTTATCAGGTTACACCTTTCGCCTATCCAAAGCACCGCCTATCGGACTCCCATCGTCCTGTCGAAAACGCCGCGGACAAGCACCAAAGACCACACCAAACTCCACTCTCCCATGCCCCGTCCTGTCCTGTCTTGTTGACCATGCAAATTTCCTAACCATGCGAGCCAGCCACGCCGAGTCTTTGCCGACATCATTCAGTTCGCTTCCTCTTGTCTTAGTTCGCCTCGCGCCGGATTGAATGAGGGTGATAACCGCATTCATCAACACACAATTATAGTACACCCAAAACAAATAATTAGTACAACTCTGGCACCCCAGGATGTGAAGCTGCCTTCTTCTCCTCGGACAATCATCAGCAGCGCTTCTAACGCCGCCGCGTGTCCTTGCCCTTCTTCTTGCTCTTCTTCTTGTCCTTGGGGAGCTCGAGGGCCGTCCCTTCGAGCTGAGCAGCCATGACCTTGAGCATGTAGTCGTCGATGTTGTGAACGCGCTCCCCCCAGGCGTTGTGCTCGATCTCCTCGACGACCTCGACAGCGGGCTCCACAGACTCCGCGAACAGCCCGAGGCCAGACTTGCCCAGCGTCGCAGGAGCAGCGGAGCCTTCGCGCGGGGTTGATTGCCGCACGCTCGAGACGCCGGAGCCCGTGCCGCCGCCCGGCTTCTCCAAGAAGTCGGCGTCGTCCTGCTGGTTTTCTCTCTCCGCAGCCCTCGCGGCAGCCACGTCTTCCGTGTCCTCAGCCTGCTCAAGAACCCTGGTTGCAGTCTTTTGATCGGTCGTCTCGACGCCACCCAGGATGCGATCCATGGCGGCGTTCGCGGCGGCGTCATTCTCACCCAGAAGACCGCCCTTGTCTGCGTCGCCGATGACATCATGGACAGAGAGCTTGTTGAAGTAATCCGTGGTAAACTCTCCCTCCTGAATGACCACGTCGTCAAGCATCTGTTTCTGGCTTGCCTTCCGTAGGATGTTCGCCTCGATGGTGTGCTCACTGACCAAGCGATATATGTGCACGTCTCTCGTCTGTCCGATGCGATGGCATCGATCCTGGCACTGCTTGTCCATGGCAGGGTTCCAGTCTTGGTCGTAGAAGATGACCGTGTCCGCGCCAGTGAGGTTCAGTCCGAGACCGCCTGAGCGGGTCGAAAGAATGAAGCAGAGAATACGGGTGTCAACGTTGAAGCGATCCGTCAGGATTTGACGCTGCTCGACCTTGGTCGAGCCGTCGAGACGAAGATACTTGTGGCCATGGATGTTGAGGAACTGCTCGAGAATATCTAAGACCTTGGTCATCTGGGTGAAGATTAGGGCGCGATGGCCCCCAGCCTGGAGTTTGCGGAGAAGCTTGTCGAGCGCTTGGAGCTTTCCACAATCGTACTGTAGGAGACGCTTGTCGGGGAACTGGATCGAGAGCCGCATTCGAGCCTCATGCCAAGGGTCTACAGGCGGCTCCCTTGGCATGAAAGGAAGACGCTTGACAGGTGCCGACAACCGTAAGTTCGCGTCTTCAAATGCCTCAACCCCCCTATCCCCCAGCAGAATCCGTTCAAGATCCCTGGTAACGACTGCGGGTGTAACGCAGGCAAACTTAGATATCACCCCTTCCATTGACGTAGCCCGCTGGCTGAGGGTTGGCACCATTGTCCGAAGAATGAAGGAATCGTCTTCGAACCACTTCATAACCTCTCTGGGGACTCGTGGTTTAGCCTTGTACGGGCGCTTGTCCGTGCCAATGGTTAAGAAATCACGGAGACGTTGACCGTAAATCGGCCGCTGCTGCCGGCGAAGGGCGTTAACGTACACACAGTGCTGCAGCTCTTCAAAGCGGCCCCATCTAGCGGCACTCTCTAGATAGAAGAGATTCGACTCCACTGTTGCTGGATCCAGGGCATGAGAAACAGCGTCCGTCCTAGCCTTCTGTGTGGCACGGAGATCCATCAGGATCCTATGCGAACTCAACTGGCTGATGCGGTCTGCAAGGGTGTGTGACAGGCTCTCGTGCTCGGTCGGGACAAGATTAAGAAAGCCCAGACTGACTTTGCCCATAGGGTTGGTTGGCAGTAACCTACGGCAGACGAGCTGTGCGGTAGTTTCATAGCCAGCGGGAACAGATTTCTCCATTCGAAACGAAGTCATGATAGGCCGGTCGATGAACAGGTCAGGGTGATTGCAAACTTTGCGCAGTTGCATGAGACAATTGATGATCGACAAGTAGTTGCCCGACGACAATGTCTCCCTCGTCTCGGTCCGGGCGAGGAAGCCGTCATACAGCTCTCGCTGTCGTTTGGAGAGACGGCAAAACTCAACATGCTCGTGCTTTGCGGGCATCTGTTTCTCAACATCTGCCTTCAGGCGCCTGAGGAGGTACGGCCTGAGGACCTTGTGAAGCTTGGAGATGATGGCACGGGCTTCGTCGTCCATCTGTTCTCTCCCGCTCTCCAAAATCTGCGACTCGGGTTTGTGGAACCAGTCGTGGAACTCTCTCAGATCTGCGAATCCACCCACACCGTTTTCAGACGGCATCAGGAAGAACAGAAGAGACCAAAGTTCCGTGAGGTTGTTCTGCAGCGGAGTGCCTGTGAGCAGAAGACGAGAGTGGGTATTGAATCCCAGTAGCGTCTGCCATCGCTGGGAGCGAAAGTTCTTTATGTTGTGCGCTTCGTCCAGGATCATGTAGTGCCAACGCCTCCGTTTGAACACCTGCTGGTCCTGAAGGACGATCTGATACGATGTGATGCACACGTTCCAGACGTCGTCGTTGGTCCAGCCTTGCCGTTTCCTCTTGCGCTCTTCCTGGTTGCCGTAGTAGGTGAGGATCTTGAAGCCGGGACACCATTTCTTGAACTCCATCTCCCAGTTGAGCATGACGCTCGTCGGGACGATGACAAGGTGGGGTCCCCACACCTCATGCTGGCATGCCAGATGAGCCAGAAGTGCGATTGTCTGGATGGTCTTGCCCAGACCCATCTCGTCGGCGAGGATCCCGTTGGTGTTATTTGCGTAGAGGCCGGCCAGCCAGTCAAGGCCATAGTGCTGGTACTCGCGCAGCGTGCCGCGCAACAGGAATGGGACCTCTGTCTTCGGTGCCGTTGACTGAGGAGAAGTGGCCCGACTCACCTCCATAGGCGTGGGCGCATTGAGGAGCTCGAGCGAAGAGACAGTGTCCACGTCTGATGGTTTTGTATCCAACGTACGGGGCGATTGGCTCCGATCGGGGCTTGCCAGGTTGGTAACAGCGTCGGTCTCCGGGCTAGTCTGCTTCGCTTCCGAGTGAGGTGCGGTAACCTCAACTTCCGGAACTGTAGCAGCTTCCACGGGGGCCGCATCCTCCATCAGCACGTCCCGGGATGTAGGATTCGCTTTGCGCACACGAAGTGTAGCCTTCGCGATATTTTCTTCAACAGTAGGAGCTGAATCTGCACCGTTGACCATCGGTCCGAGGGCATGTTTGGCCGGCGGCCCGTTGGAATCCTGGGCAGGAGCAGGCGTGGGGAGACCTGCAGCGTGTGGTAATCCGTCATATTCCCTAGGCGAGGGCGCAGTGCCGTAGCCGTTAACCATACCCTCTGCTGACGGTGCAGGTGCCGACGTATCTTGCTTGGAAACTGTCCGCCGCTCGACTTCCGCACCATGCGACTTCTCATCGGGTCCTTCTTCTTTTCGTGACCCATTGACTAACGCGGATGTTTGAGTCGGGCTTTCGGCGTCGGCCGTCTGCGTTCCGTCGGCGGTAGCGTTAGGATCTACTTCCTTCGTAGCTGCCTCATCAGCCATCTTCTTAAGCTCATCTTTGCCGAACAGCAACCCGAGCAGGCCGGATGGCTGATCGTCTGCCTCCCCTTCCTCGTCGGACTCTTCTCCATCTCCATCCGAGGCACCATCGTCGTCGCTGTCCATATCGGTGGAGCCCAAGTCGTCGTCCATGTCGATCGATTCGTCACTCGTCTCATTGCTATCGCTACCAGGTCCGCCTCGCTCCTCTCGCGCTTGTGTCTCGGTGACTTGACCTCCAACCACGTTGTCGCCTTCGGGGTGTGGACTCTCAAGTTTCGCGTACTTCTCGCGCAACTGTTCCTGAGTAAGACCCTCGTCTGACGCGGCAGATTCGGCATCATCGTCATCTTCATCATCGGAAGACGACGTCATGTTGTCATCTTCGTCTTCTTCCGAAGCCTCGGCTGAATCACCATCGGCGCCTGAAGTATCCGCGTCGTTGTCAAGGTCCGACAGAGCGTCGTCGAGATCTTCGTCGTCCACGGACATGGCATCCGAATCTGCCTGCGCCTGCCTCGCTAGAAGCTTCTGCTCAGAGAGGTTTACGGCCTCCTGGAGGGCAGCCTTGACACGCTTTTGTTCCGCGGCTTCCCATTCCTCCAGCCGGCGCCGATTAATCTCTGTCTTGACGTTGTCCCAGGTACCGAACATTGCCCTGACGACAAGGCGGTACTTGCCCTCCCAGAGCTTGCGTGCCTCTTCTTCCAGCTCTTGGGCGGTCTTGGGTTGCCGCTTGCGCCACACCTCCCGGCATGCCTCTGCTATCTTCTTGGCAGTTGCGCGGTGTCGCTGCTGCTCCATAACCATCAGCTTGCGGAAGTTTGTCATAGCCTTGACTAAGTGATCTGTGTGTGCCCATTGTCTTGGAGGCTCTTCGGCCGGCTCGGGCTCGAACACTGAGCATTGAGGCTCGGTCAGAAGCCCCCCCGGCTGAACCTCCTCCTCGATCCGCAATATGATCTCGGCTTCGTTCTGGGCCGTCTCGTCATCGATTCGAGGGTCATCCTCCAGAATAAGCTGGCCGCCATCCTCCACGGGAATGTCAGCTGCTCGTACAAAATATTCCTCGAAGCTCGGCCCAAGCTTTGGCTTCAGTTTGGCTTGCTCTGGATGCACGAATGGTATCTCTGTAAGTGGAGCTCGGACGCGTAACTTGATTCGAGGGGTAGTGCGGACGCCTTGGGGGGGGTGAGCATCGCGAGAATAGGCTGGGCCCGCCTTCTTTTGTTCGACATCTCGAGCGTGTCGCGAACTTCGTCGGTTCACTGTAGATGTAGTCGCAGAACTCGGAGCTCGGGGTGCAGGCGCGGGGCTTGATCGTCTCCGGCTCCTGGGGGACGTTCTTGTCTCATGGGAAATTTGCTTCTTAGGTAGGGGTTTGGTCGGATGCACTGACTTGGCCGGTGCGGCCTTGCCAGATGATGCGGGCCGCTTGACGGTCTGGCTTGCGGAAGGCTGGGTGTTGGTGGCGGCGTGCCTCGTTCTTCCTGCTATAGAGCTTTCCTGCGCGTGGAGAGATCTCCTAGTTATTCTCTTGTCGCCGCGCTGGAGCTCTATCGGAACGGTGTTGATACGGCCAGATTTGCGGACGCCATTCTCGGTGAAGGAGGACGGGCCCTCTGCCAGCACCCTCTTCCATGGAGGGGACTCGGGCTTCTTTCGCGGTGTGGTATGGGGTGTCGTATCATTAACTCGACGCCGCTTCGCAGGCGGTTCTCCAGTCGAGGGGTGCCCATCCACTGCTAACTCGTCCGTATCGTCTCCGTGTCGGTTCGTTCTTGACTCAGCAGCAGGCTCCGGGGTTTGTGGTGCTTCCGACTTGACTGTTCCGTTGGTTTCCGGCGCGTCGACTGGGCTAAAACGATCCGGAACTGCTTCTCCGGCGATCCCGGACATCGTTGTTGATGCCCGGACGCCGTTGAGCGCGTCATCGTTGCCGTTGGTGATGGGAGCCGAATTTTCGAGTGGTGGATTGTCGGGCGACGCGATCCCCGTCATGGCGATGGGCGGAGAGGGGGGAGGGGACGAGGATGAAGGCGCCGTGATCTCGATGAAAAGCGCATTTGACGGAGTGAAAATCAGGTCGAGAGAATCGTCAGAAGCGGTAGTTTCTCCCAGTGAAGTTTGTGCATTGAGAGACCTCTGGATCGCTGGCTGCGGCGCGATTTGTCGAAGAATTCGGGTTCATCAGCAAAACTTTGATAGCAGTGGAAAATTCACGTCTCTGACGCCTAACCCGAAAGTAGAAATTACGCCTGTGTCCTCTACACGTCATTTGGCCTAGTAATTCAGGCAGCAATCTCAACGGTTCAGGCAGCAAAACTTTGTTTGAAGCTCGGCAACCACCAAAGCCAAACACCTCACGCATCGACGACTGCAGTCTCCCTCATTTTCACCATCCTCAATTGCCTCCCAATTCGACCGCATTTCGGCAGCTAGTCGCCAAGGTAAGAGAATACGTTCTCTCGCCGGCATTGAACCGGTCAACCAGCCCCAAATTGCTGACTGCCTGCTTGCTGGCTTGCTGTAGATGCTCTCCCGTCGAATTGTGCGGGCTTCGCCCTTGCGAACGGCTGCCCTCGCGGCGCGGCGACTCCCGATTGTACAGCAGCGGACCTTCATTCCTGAGTCAGTTAATGGCAAGGCCATCATCGATGCGAAGTACCCGGACCCGCCCGCATACACTGATGCGGAGGATCCGAACATGGTGAGTGATCGAAGGCATACTGTCTCCGCAGCGACTCGCATGAGAGCTAATCAGGCTTTCTTCCACAGAACGGCCAATACATTCAGCCTCCTCCGATCAAGCGGCAGTTCCGCGACCCTCATGCCGACTGGTGGGACAAGCAGGAGCGGAGGAACTATGGAGAGCCCGTGCACGAGGACTATGATCAGCTGGGCATGTTCACACCGTACGAGTACACTTGGGTATCCCCCGGAAAGGGCCTCCTTCAGATCGGCGCCTTCATCGCGACTGTCTTCAGTGTCCTAGCAGTCATCAAGCTCACGTATCCCGACAAGCCGTCCTACCCGCGGGAGTTCGAGGGTGGTCTAGAGAAGGAGCTGGGAGGATCAGGCGCTGTCAGGGTAGGTGGAACAGAGACGACGCAATGCATGGATCGCAACTGACTCGTTATCATAGGCAAGAGCCCCAGGTGACCCGGAGCCTTACCAGGCAGCTGGAGACGTGGAGTAAGGGCGGGATTGAACTGTGTATATGTACCCAGAATACCAACAAATTACCTACGGGACCTACCGTACATTTCCTCATGTTGAATCGACATTTGTCCGACCGGGACAATCCACAGACCGAAGGGTTTGGTTTGGCCGGCCCTCGGTTCTTGCTTCGCGCCATTCTACGCCTCGCATTGGTACGAGGTCTGCAATTAGGAAGCAGCGCCAATTCAGATCGCTCGTTCCGCAGACGCACGCCGCCCTCGCCTTCTCTAAGGCCGGTACTTCTTCCCTTGCTCGGCTGATGAAGCTACGATGTAGTCTGCAAGTGGTCATCGATGCATGCAAGCACATAGGTAATGAACCAGTTTCTACGTCATTCGCGTCTGGCGCTTGTAGTCTGGGTGCCCGGTGTCATCAAAAGGGCATCACTCATGACCGAGAGCCAGGCAACATGTAGGTAGGTGCCTTTGTACCGTCTCTTGCTTCTAACGCTTGGCAGGAACAGGCGGCATCGCTCTTCCAGGATGCTCTGGCAGGAACTTTTGCCGGCGCTGGGCGTAGAGACTCGAATGGCAGACACCATCAGCTCGAGAGGAAGCACGATACCCCTTGGCTCTCACCTCGAGGAGCCCATTCGTTGAAACATCTTCTTTCAGTTCCTGCGAAACAGTCCACTCTTGATCCGCCCTCCGTCGTGCCTCCAAATTCTTCAATTCCTGTCGTCCGGAGTGCACCTTTTCTCACTGAAGCTCTCGTTTGACTCTCATTGCTCGCTTCTCTCAGGAGCATGCACGATGCGTTACCAGGACTGGGACGTTCTCCTGTTTCCCTCCGCACAGGCTGATTCGAGGATTCCCATGAAGGAGTTCAAGGTTCTGTGTCATGTCGTACCAGATACTGAATCCTCCCATCTTGCGCACGCGTCATTCGGGCTGCCCGTCATGACTTGTTTTATCCCTGCGCTCCCAGCCGGCACCGCCTTCCATATATCTATTCACAGCTGGGCAACTCCGGAGATCAGCCAGTTCACCAAGGCTTACAGCAAGCATACAGAGCTCGCCAAGTACGAAGCCCGCATCATGATCGATGGTCGGATGGTAGCGTACGTAGCTGCTCGCAGCTCTACCCATCTCTAGGCTTTCTTACCGTCCGTTACGGTGCTAACGGCTCTGATGAAGATCGATAGCATTCGATAGGATCGGCAGTTGGCCGCAAATGGTTAGCAACATGTACGGTGAGCCGAGATTCTCCCCACTGCGAGCGGATGACCGAAGTCGACGTCGGCTTCTCTGCGTTTAGGCCAGGCTAACATGTCGATTGCCCAGACTTCACGAAGGACGGCCAGCTCGAACCACTGAAGTTTCCTCCGTTTCGACAGGAGCTCCTGCAGCAGAACCACTGGAACCCGGGCGACGACCTCGGCCGCATCAAGATTGTCATCAGCGAAGGCTTCCCGAGAGACTCCCCGTCGGTGCCGATCGAGCGGGTCAAGAACGTCGTCGCCTTCTCCTTCCAGCACGCACCGTTAGGTTAGTGGCAGTATGCGCTAGGGGCTCGATGCTGTCTTCTAACAGGACTTAGATATCCTCGAGAGTAACGGCATCGCCTGGCCGAACCCGCACATGTGGCAGCGCTTCCCATCAACTCCGTCAATGCCCGTTCCTGCTTACCACCCAGACGATAGCTCTGATTCACATGCTCATTCCCCCCGCCGGAGGTCATTGCTCGCTCGAGATTCAACCAGTGGGCAGAGCTTTGGCTTGCAGTTCCTGCCCAGCGTTCAGACACAACCTTTGATGCCGAGCACAGGCTTCCCGCAGCCTTTCCCTCTGGTGCAACGGAGTGGTATCTCGTCGTCCGGCTCGGGACTCCTGGACCCTTTCGCTGAGACAAGCTATCTGGAGTGGGTCAACTCTTTAGGTTTGAGCCAGAATCAGAGCAGTAGCCTCGACACCAGGACTACTTGGCCAAGCTTCGCCCCACGCGCCAGCAAGCAGTCTAGCTCAGATACCACCGCAGTAGACTACTTGTCGGGCCATCTCAGTCAGGCCGTGATGCCCGATCGCATGCACCTGTCAAGCACGAACCTAGAGGGAGAGGCTGAGAGCACGCACTTGAAAGTCCCGACGAATACGCCGACTGCAGGTCATGGCGAGGGATCCGGGTCGTCAAGTATGTCGCTCTAGGGCTGCTTGGGAGGGGATCCTGTCTAACTGTGAGCACTGTAGCAATTTTCCCGCTCGATATTCCCAACTCTGTCATTCCCGGAGACCTAGCAACCTCTCTCACGCAGTCGCTCCTCAACCAACCGCACCCTCTGCCTGTCCAGCCTCATCAGATTCCTTTGCCGGCTTCTGAGATCAAGTCCCGCAAGGAAAACCGCCACCTTGGCACGGCTTTCAAAGGTTCTAATCCCTCACCTGCATCCGACCATTCCCCGTCTACTGAGATGCAGACCCGCAAGCCATCTTCCATGTTCTCTGTTATCATGTCGGGTAGTGATCGGGTCGATTCTATGAGCTCCGGCCCCATTTTGGGCCGTCATACCTCCGCCGGAGAATTCGGTGCCAATCTGACCAACATAGTCAGCTCTGCTCAGCCGCCAGGGCCCAGCGCCGGCACGATGGGAGGCAATTCTCTCAGTGCCGGCGGGGATAAAGGGGCTAAGCGAAGCCGCAACTTCACCCCCGGGAGTTCTAGAGCGAATGACGACGATGACGAACCGAGACGACTCAGCCCACACCTCCGGGTACCGATTCTTGGATTGGATGGTGAGGGTGAGAAGGATGACTGACAGGATGCTCATGCTGGCTGAATATACTTTGATTACAATACTGCATTACCTACCTAGTCTTCCGTCGCCAGTAGACTTTGGCTCTGTTACTGATTCCGCTGTTTTATACCTGTGTGTGAGACAGTCGTTCTAGGGTGCGTCTTTGTCCATAGTGTAGCTGTTAGGTATGATAGCTCGGCCGATGAATGCTTACCCATCTATAATTCGCCTTGCGAAACGATCCATTACAATTCGTCGCCGTCACTTCAGGCACCTGATGCATGTGGTCTACTCTAAGTATTTGTTATTCTTGCACTATCATAGACCTAGTCATCAAGCTGGGAGCATTTCTGACAGTCCCAGGAGCTCCAGGAGGACTAGACGGACCGCGTCGTATCGTAAAGGTGAGCCAACGTGGTCGGCATACCCGGTATTCGACATTAAGAATAGAAGGGTATAGAACATATGGACATATATATACAGCAATGCCGGCCAGTCCGGTGGCATGTGTGAGTGAACTCCTCGGATGCAAAAGAAAACTCGCTAGGTGAACGGCAGTAGGAACCATGCAGTCGTAATAAGAGAAACAGAACGTCGCCGGCCAAACCCAGGATGTGGGCGTCGGCCGTGTCATGCGTGCAGACAGGTCAGGCTCTGTCGAACCTGACGGACGGCTTATCAACCCCCTCGCCGATCCGGTGAGGCCCCGGACCCAACAGGCGGCGTCCCCGGCGGCATGGGCCAGGCGATCTGCGAGGGCGACATCGCGCTGCTGGCGACGCTGGCGACGCTCGACCGGTGGCTGGCGGCGTAGTCGTGCTCGGAGGGGGCGAGGGAGTAGGAGGCCAGGCTGCTCACCGCGGAGGAGCGCTGCGCCGCACTGCTCGTGGGCGAGGGCGGGATCGGGAATCCGGGGGACAGGGAGGACGGGGAGGGCGTGAAGAGCGGGCTGATCGGGGTTTGCGCCCTGCGGCTGCTGTTGTTGCTGCTGCTGTTCAGCGCGGCGCCGACCTGCAGGGCGGGCCGGGCGGGCCGGGTCTGGTTGGCCGGAGGGTCGAAGAAGGCCCGTGGCGGCATCGTCAGGTTCCGCGTCCGGGCCGGGGCCGGCGCGGGCATGGTGCTGTAGAGGGGCGTAGTCGAGTCGGGGAGACTAGGGCTCGGGGCCGGGCTGGCGAAGGATCTGGCGGCCGCGGCTCCGGCTCCGGCTCCAGCCCCAGCTGCGGCATAGGTCTCGATCATGGCCTCGCTTGACTCCTGCGTGGGCAGGAAGGGTGTCTGGCCTTGGTTGGTCTGGCTGCTCCGGCTCTTGAAGGGTGAGAGGATGCGCTGGACGGGGCGCGACCGCCGGAATCTCCAAGCGAGCGCGATGAGCAGGAGCACCAGGACAGCGGCTGGGCATGGTCATTAGCAATGCCCTTCACTATCTATCGTTCCGTTGAAGGACGATTGGACTGTCACTCACCGACTATACCGCCCACGATCGCCGGCGTCCGGTTCGGCGCGCTACTACTGCTGGAGCTCGCTCCAGGGGCAGCGCCTAGCGCGGACGTCGCAGAAGGGTCGGCCACCAGGCCGGTCGATGACTGGGTAACCGCTGCCGCTGGCAGTGCTGTAGAACTCAATGATGATGGTGATGGGTTAGAATCAGACGCGGCAAAACCCGCGGGAGTGTTTCCTCCCGTCTCTGCGGGAGATGAGGTGCTTTCTGCCAATGCGGCCTCTTTAGTAGATGTTTCGCCGCTCGGCGGCGTTGTCGTTGCGGGTGTGTCTGCCGCGGTGGTCGCGGCGACTGCTCCTGCTGCATCCTCAGACGTCGTCTCAGGAGAGGCTGCTGCTGCCGCTGCTGGAGTGGTGGTAGTGGCTGGAGTCGTCTGCTGTGCTTGCTGCTGCTCTTCCTCCTGAGTGGTTGTAGTTGCCGGAGTAGTCGATGTTGGGGTCGGGTCATTCTGAGCTGCCGCTATGCTCGTTGTAGAGGCCTCCTTGGCAGTCGTCTTAGCAGTGGTCTTGGCGGTTGTCTTAACGGTTGTCTTAACGGTTGTCTTGGAGGTTGTTGTCTGCTTGCCGCGAGTCGTGGTTGACGTCGTCTTCTGCCCTCCACGGCCATTGCTGTCCCCATCGTCATTGTCATTTCCTCCGCTGTTGCCCCGGTTGTTTCCCGAGTCGCTACCTCCATTGCTGCCGCGGTCTCCACTGCCTCCGTCCGATCTTCCGTTGTTTGATCCCCCGCTGTTGCCGCTGCAGTTCCATGGCTTGAAGTACGAGCAGGACCCTGACTCCCTCTTCAATATTGCCATTATATCCACCAGGCGCATCTCCGACCGTGGTCAATAGGCGAGCCAAGGGCAGCCTACCGTAGGGCTGGCAGCGAGTGGCTCTGAGATGTTTGCATAGCCAGCAAGGAACAGATTCAAGCTCAATCTGGGGGTGGTCTGGAACCGATTGAAGTCCGGTCTCCTTGAAAAGCAAAGCGAGCCACGGGCACGGGCGAGCCGACACTGTCAGCCAGAACGATCAACTCTGATGTGAGTGAAGGGAAAGAGGACTCGACCCTCGGAGAGATGGAATGCCCAAGCAAGCTGAATTCCCGACGGGCAAAGAAGCACAAAGGACCAGGAGCGAAGAGGAAAGACTGTTCTCGACCGTATCGCGAGATGGCGAACGGGGGCAGAGGAGAATCAACAGCCCACGCTCCCCCCGAAGGAAGAACTCCCCCTAGGCCCCTGCCCTTGAAGACGCCAAACAAAATTAACGGGCGGTGATATGACTCCACCAGGATCACCAGCACCCGCAGGGCGCTACGATACTTCGGGGCAAGGCCTGTCATCATGTTCCTGACGCTTTTCTGCATTGGGCTCGCACAGACATGGGGTTTCTGCAGCCTTCCCCTGCTGTTTGCATCCGGCGTCATTTGAGCTCGAGCTAGAGAACGCCCCCCTCTCGCGCGCGAACGGTCAAAGCGCGGCAGTCTGCCTGTGGATGGGATTTCAGTGCTACCAACAGCTAGTAATTATCTTGTCTTTGAAAGGATCTGATCACCAAGCTGCTGGTCGCTATTGATGATGGGAACGACAGTGGCATGGGCTTTTGCTGGGTTTAGGACGCTTTATCTAGGGCACACTTCGTAGCTAGCCGGTCATAAATCGGGAACAGACAGGGACAACGAGAAAGGGGGGTTTTGGGGGGGATTTGGTGCACTGGACGACAATGTGGAGATCTCGTTGCCCCGTGCGCGCCTCTGCAGTATGATATCAAGATCGTGTATGCAACCGCTCAAGGCCGGCAAGAGAACAGGCACATGGAGACGAGCCTGATACGACCATGAAAAGCGGCTATTGGGCGATTCAGACCAGGAGATCTCGCGAGACTTTCAGCCTGAAGAAGTGAATCTCCCAGAGGAAGTGGACTTGGCCATCTCATGCCTACAATGTCTGCCAATCATTAAGCAAAGTTGCGCGAAGACTGCTATCCAAGGCCAGACTGCAGACTGGACGGACTGGCGCACGGGGCGTCTCATCTGTCGTGCCATGGAGGAATTCTAGGAGCGGCTGAAAGCCTCAATCAGCTGATAGATAGTTCGCTAGCACATACACGGTCCGAACGGTCGGTAGTGTTCGGAAGTGAGCCGAACTGAGCGAGGAGCAACACGACGTTCCGGGAGTGTCCACTATTGACGCCTAACCAAGTGGTCCCGATAGTGAGTGAGCACGGGGGCCAGCGGTCTCGTACTCCGACAGGCCGTTCGACTGTATGCAGTGACAGATAGTGCCATCGAACGAAGCCCCAAGTCGAATGACATTCTTCCACAGGCACCAGAGGCACACAGACATCCTGCAGAACGGATGGAAGGCACAGTAACTGGCAAGCCAGAAGCACGACGGCAGCGGGGAGCCCCCGGAACCCGAATCCATACCATTCACTGCTATCTGTGACAATGATGTAGGCTCCGAGTTTGACTTTGACCTTCCCACTAGCGTGCTTCCTACCTCTCGTCGGCCACTCGTCGACATCTGGATCCCTTTCGCGACCAGACCACTTCAAGTCCGAGAGGAGAGGCCCCTTGTATGATATAGGAGAACCGCGGAGTCAAACAGTTAGCTGGCGACACATCGTTGCCAGCCCACACATCCCCACTCTGGACGGGTCATTGCACTTCTGCTCGATCTCGGTGCCCAACCAGCCCAAGAGCCGCGACAGGAAGCCGTTCAAGCCTAGAGTCCGGAATCCACCTCTGAGCTCAGCCATCCTGCGGCACGCATCCAGGTGTCTCTTGGACACACTAAGGTTCTCGTCCATGCACTGTTCAGCAGACACGATGTCAGCTGCAGCATGGTGGCAGAGCAAGATGTGCCGGTCTCGGCAGCACAACTTACCTCGTCGAAAGCTAGCAGCAGCGACTTGGCGATGGTCTGGTCGCTGGGAGCGGATCCATCCTCGATCATCGAGCTCCTGAGCGAGCGGATGCAGTGATACTTGTAGTAGAGGGCATACCGCTCGTAGGTCGCGGCGGTCGGTCCCTCGCTCTGCCGGGCGATGTTGCGGCAGGAGGAGAGGAGGAGACCGTGTAGGACCCCGACGTCTGTCAGGCAGAAGGCGACCCAGTGGATAGCCATGCCGATGCGGTACAGCGAGACGTCGATGCACAGTGAAGGGTGGCTGCAAGGATTGTGCCGGCTGGGCACAAGGACTCGGATATCTGGGACGATGTGTTAGTAAGAGAAAGGGGGCTGGCAGTCTCAAGAGGTGACGCTGACAGTGGTCGACGAGGGAGTGTTCGATTGGGAACAGTCGGCGGGCGAAGCATTCAAATGGGTCGACTCTGCCCTGCCCCAGCGGGCTCTTTACCCTCGGAAGCACCAGCTCTCTATCGGCTTGCACATGTTCAAGGGTTGTCGATGCCTCCGCTGCCGTGCCGCCATCTTGCATACTCTCCTTGCCGACGATTTGGGTACGATTCGCAGTCGCTGGGCGTATTCCCGATCTAGCCGAAACTTTCCTGCAGGTGGCAGGCTGGGCTTGCCTATGCTTTGCATGTGAAGCCCTCGCCACGTGAGAGCGGACGAGTCTCTTCGACCTAGCCGTCTTGGTTTCTGCCGGATCAGAGAACATGAAGAAGCGCAGCTCTGATGGCAGAGGCACCTGCTCGAAGGTTGTTGTTGTCGTCGTCCCCGTTGTCCTCGTCATCGTTGGGGTCATCGTAGCCATCTTACTCGAAGCGCGGGGCGGCATCACGACTGAAGTGTTGCTGTGTCGCTCATTTGAGCAGCAGATCGTATATGTAAGTTGACGGCTTGTATCGACGACACCTTCTGACGTCACGTCTAAGGATAAAGATGGAAAGGCAAGGCGCTTCTATGGCAGCAGATAAGGACGGATACTGCTGGGTTCTGACGGCTGCAAGAATTCAAAGAATCACTCGCTCATTGGAAGGATCAATAGAGCAAGCATCACCCCACATATAGGGCGTCAATGTCCCGGGTTGGCGGTTATACGTGGCCAACGTGGAGGTTTAGGCCTGAGGACTTTGAACGTCAGCCAACAGATGCCCAACGAGCTGACCGCAAAACCAGAGGAACGGCAGCATAGCCGCAGCGTAGGATGCGCTATAGCCTATACCCCGGATGCGTGCCCCGTCACTGGGAAAGATACGGAGAGGTTGCATTTTAGAGCGGGATCCGGTGCGGCAGTCGACCAATATGAGTTCCCAATTCGGCCCTGCTATCGAAAGATGTAACCAGAAACGGCCAAGATCGTAGGATCTTGTTTGCTGGGAACCCAGTGGCACCGACAGAGTCGCTTGAGCTAGAATGCTGCTATTTCTAGAGAATGCGAGGCGATGTGAGTCTCTGTTGCATTCGGTGAGGCTCGTGATATCGTTGCCCGTTTTATCAACTTGAACGTCCATTCTTCTGCAAGAATGAAGTCGATGGCCTTTTCCGGTCCCAGAAAAGAGAGTAGTCACTACGTGCGAGGTAGCGCGATGACGACGTATATTGCAGCATGCCAATGAAAGGATACGTTATTAAGCGTTATCACTTTTCGCTTCTTTTGCCCGACTATCTGAATGTCTATTCAAACCGCCTTCTAGACCTCTGTGTTCGTCAAGTCGTCAATGCTGAATGATGACAGCTCCCGAAGATACTCCCTCTCCCTAGCAGCCGAGGCCCTTGATGATATCGGTGCTATTGCCGATGAAACCTGTACACTCATCAGAACTATTCTAACGTATAAAAGGGGACGCAGGTTTCTTACCATCAGAGTTGGCGTTATACCTGACCATCTCGGAGGCATAGACCGGGCTGGTCGTTGCGGCGATATCATCAACGTAGACGACATCGTATCCTGTCAAACACATATCAGTCACCAGCCCACCCTGGAGAAGCAATCGACAGCCATCCATGACCTGACTACGTACCCTTGAAATAGGCGTCGATGAAGGTGCCCCAGACGCACTGGTCCGCGTTGACGCCGCCGAAGAAGATGGTCGTGATCTCGTTCTCTTGCAGCCACAGGCCGAAGGGCGTCTGCGGGCCCCACAGACCGCTCAGGCGGTTCTTGTGGAAGACGAGATCGGTGCCAGCGGCGACGCCCGCATCCTTCATCTCGCCCAGGATGCCGTACGGCTCGGCATTCCAGGCGCCGCGCATCAGCTTGGGACCGACGGCGATGGTCGTGCCGTTCTGCTCGATGGTGCCCATGTCGGAGCCGAAGGTCGAGTTGGCGTAGTCGTCGGTGGAGAACTGCGACTTGAGCACGGGCGGGATGGTCAGGAGGTCGTAGTTGGTCAGCCCCCAGTTGACCCAGGTGACCTTCATGCCGTGGTGGCGGAAGGCGTTGATCATGTTGACCGTGGGCTCGACCGCAGCGCGGCCCAGAGTTGCCTTGGGTGACAGCTCAGGGTGCAGGAAGAAATTCTGCATGTCAACGATGCAGAGCACGCTGCGGCTGGGCTCGATGATGGCCGAGGTGCGCTGACCGGAGAAGGGGATGACCTTGGGCTTGGTCACGCTCATGATGTCGCTGCGCGTGAGGTCGAAGGTGCCGTTCGGGTACTTGACCCAGTAGTTGTAGGCGTTGCCCAGGGTCTGGGTCGGCTCGTCGAAGCCGATGCCGCCCAAAGCATACACCTGCCGCTCCTCAATGGGCCCAGTCGAGGCGGGTGACCCTAGCGACGCCGCCAGGAGAAGCCCGGAGAGGACTGACTTGGAGAACATCATAAAGGTGTGGCAGTTGTACTGAGTCGACAACCAGATAGGGGCAACTGCACGAGCGAGTAGGAGGTCTAAGCAGGAGGAGAAGCTTCTGGGTGTCTTTCCTACGCCTTCTCATGGTCCGCTAAGACCTAAACCATGGGCTCTTTATACCCGTCTCCCAGAAGCCGGTCATCTTGCAGCGCGGCTTGCAGTGATGCGCAATCGGTAGACGGCATCATGGCCCGGGTCAGCACCAAGAGGCTGGTACGACCAAACTGGGCAGGTCTGCCTGGGCAACACACGATTTTCTACAAACTAGCATCGACAGATGTCGTCAAGCCGCGGTTTAGGCTGCGTCCATAGCGTCTAGGCCATCGAGCGGACTGATGGCCATGTGGGCTCGCTGCGTATATGCCGCAGTCGAAGGAGTGAGGAGCCAGAGATAACGGGCATCCAGCAGTCCGCCGGGTTGAGTTGCGGGGTAACGAAGAGACGGATCGGCGATAAAAAGGCGGAAATACCTGCAGTCATCCGCCGATGTAACAAACCTTGGCAGTGCTCAACCGGCCGTGGTGATAGTCTGCTCCTCGGAAGTGCCGTTCGGCCAATCGTGGAGCCCGGTGGGCCGTCTACGGAAGAGATAACAAGATAACGGCGGAGCCCGGCAGGCTGGAAAGGTGCCGGGTACTGTTCCCGGACCAGTTGCGTGGATCCTTGGCCGACGTCTTAACAGCCAATAGTCGGGAAACTGCCTCTTGCCGAGATGCAGCTATTCCAGGTATTTCTCCAGTTGCTGCGCTAGCTCGGCAGAGTATCCTCACAACCACACTGGTTTCCAGTGACGAGATTGGTATCCCGTCAGGCATAGATTATGGGCGTCTAACAGGGTCATGGCAAGAGTAGCCCTAGATACCACCTTCACCACCATGAAATCAGGTGAAGACATCAAGGTCCCTCCATGACTAAGACGGAAGGTTGCTCTCTAGTAGATCCCAGTGAGTCTGGGCACTTTGATATTTAAGTTTTTGTTCCCTTCATCTGTGGATGGCGGGGGCTAGTTGTGTCATCTTGTCAGACATCAGCGTTTACCTCTTCTCCCATGTAACGACTGTGACTGCTGCTTGAAGGCTCAGTGGTTGCGCACTTAGCCGGCCCTAGAGAGGCCAATGGCTGTCAACACCTCAGGAATCAAGCAACGATAACTGCAGTCTATTTTGGATATGTCAACGGTTAGAAGAGACGATGTAGTCCGCTCACTGTCACAGGAACGTCATCTTAAAGACACAGGTATCAGTATCCTCCCATTTTGGAAGAAATAGAAAGAAAGTCGTACATAGTTGGGAAGTTGAGGCGTAAGTGAGAAAGCATTGTTCTGGGCGACACAATGAAGTGCTGCGACGAGTCTACTGAGCATTTTGACTTTAAATCCTGGAAGATAAAGTACCATTGAGTCTGGTGAGGAGAGAAGCGTAAACTGTGCCTTTCCAACTGCTGCGGAAACTGGTGAGACATGGAAGGAGTGAACGAGATTTGAGGCAACTCTCAGATGAGGCTCACTCGAAGCTTCCACTGCTCAACAGCCACAATGCGAACAAGAAATTGAATATTCCAAAGCTCGCACACCTTTTTGAGTGGAAGGCTCGTGGAAGCCTATTTCCTAAACTCTACCTCGAGCATCAACGCAGCGCAGGAAAACGTCCCCACGGCAACAAACCAGAAGCAGAGCAGCCAAACACGCATCTTTTCAGTATTGGGTATCCCAACTCAATACTCGCCTATTCAAATATCATCGAGGTTGAAAACGAAGTACAATAAGCCCATTCATCCGATATGACGTCCCCATCCACGCCGAAAGGCCCCGATCCCGAGGGACCGAATATCCCATTCCTGCTGGGGACTAAGAACCTGGAGGAGTGGAAGAACAAGATCATGCACGCGATGGCGTACAACAACCTGGAGCGGCACATGCGCGACTACATTGCCCAGCCGGGAGGCGCAGCTGAGGCCGCGGTCTGGCATCGCGAGCGCCTGAACGCCCGGATCCTCATCAAGACGTCGCTGGCGCTGATCCGCGACATGCTGGTGGCGGAGGGCTGGGACGAGGACGAGCCGGACCCCAAGCTGCTCTTCGAGGCTATCGGCGACCTCACCGCCGCCATGGACGAGCTCCCCGTCTCCACCCTCATGAACGAGCTCTGCCACATCGACTGCTTGGACTTTAGCTCCCTAGCCAAATACCAGTCCCGTGCCGTCTTTCTCAAGCACATTCTGGCCCAGATGGACTGTAGCTTCAGCGACACTGCGCTGACGTGGGTCGTCATCAACGGCCTGGAGAATAAGTACCCGCGATGGTATCAGGACCTGTGTCGAGCCATGGCCGCCGGCAGTCTCGACTGGGAAAAGCTGATGAGGGCGATCTCGACGCGGGCGATCAAGGAGCCCCAGGAGAAGGAGGAGACGACGGCGCGTGAGGAAAAGCAACACAAGTCTACGGACTCGATGTCTTGGGACGCCGGCCCGCCGACAAGCCCAAAACTAAAGGGATCGCCTAAGAATAACGGCTACGGTCCGTCTGGACGCGAGTCTACGCCGTTCGTTTGAGGAAGAGGTCGCCCGACTGGCACCTGGGCGGCAGAAAGAACCGCGAGGCGTTGGCGGGACGGACGGAAGGGAGATATGAACTGCGGCATTGGGTGTCGTCAGGCAATGATGGGATACGGGGTTGGTTGCTGTTGGCTTTTGGTAGCACACTTGCTTCTCGGATACGGACTCGGAGTAACGACCGGTGGATCAGAGCACGGTAGCATGGAAACCTGTGACGGAGACTGTAGAATCGTTCTTTTCCGTCCTGATGCGGCGTTCTGAGGGTGAACTAGGCACCATAAGACACCCACACATACATCTATTCGTCTTGCGGATCATCCCCATCAAGATCCTCTGTGCCCTCTTCCACCAAGACACTCTCATCCGGCGGGAAGTGCGAGAAACACAGCACCGCCATGCCGACCACCGCGATCGCCTGCCCAGCGTGTTGCGTCAGTGACAAGGACTTTCCAAAGCAAATAGCAGAGGCTTGGACGGGTGACTTACCGCATTGCAGAAGAACGTGAGGTACGCCTTGCCAACCTCGGCCAGGGCGGAGAACACGAAACCAAAGAGACCAAGGGTGGCTAGCCGGGCGATGTTCTCGACGAGGGTGATAGCGTTCAGCGCGTCTGCCCTCTGGGACGACGGGCACATTTCGGTGATAACACCCTTGGCTGCCGGTGCAGAGCCGGAGCCGAACGGGAGCAGAAAGGCAGCTGCGGTGGTGTTAGCAGGGTCTGCGCGGGGCAGAACAATGTCCGTTGATCTAAAGGTAGCGACGCACCGAGATAGACATGCCAGCTCTTCGTGGCTAGCGCTGCGCCAGCCGTCAGTGCGCCATCAACCACGAGACTCCACCGCAAAAAGAACAAGTCGAAGTGGCACGCCGTGCGGTCCTCCTCGGGCGGAATGGGCTCTAGCGCGACGGGCTCTTCCTCGGCCTGCGTGCCCATCGGTGCATCGAACTCCTGCGGCTCCGACGGGATCCTCGTCAACGTGTTCTGCCTGGTCAGCTCCTCCTCCTCATCTTCTTCCCCTCGTCCCGCCTCTTCCGCCGAGTCAGCCACCTCGGGCTTCTTCTCCACGTCCCTGACCCACCACTTCCGGCCCAGCGAGATGATCTTAGGGAAGATGAGGATGAGGAAGAAGCTGCGCATGAGCGCGTTGCCCGACATGAGCCAGCCGTTGTCGGCCTGGTTGAAGTCGAAGACGGCGGTGGCGTACATCTGGATCAGGATGGGCGCGTAGCCCGTGGCCAGCACGCCGAGGAAAACGCCCATGCAGAGGAAGAGCACGCCGTAGTGCTTCTTGACCCTGCCGCTCGGCAGCCGGACCAGCTGCGGGGCGAGCACGCGCAGCGGCGCCAGGAAACCGCCGAGACCGCGGGCCCCCTTGCCGACCTTGCCGTCGGAGAGCGACTCCGGCGACACGTAGGGGAGGACGAGGCCGGCGTACAGGCTGGCGAAGCAGAAAAGGAAGAAGGCAACCTGGAAGGGCATGCGGATGCCGAAGGCGTCGCCGACCATGCCGCCCAGGAACAAGCCAATGGCCTGCCCGAGCATGATGCAGCCCTGCAGCTGGCCGAAGACGGCGGTACGCTGCAGCGGCTCGACGAGCTCGCCGGCGAGGGTGTTGACGACGAGGATGTAGCCCGCCGGCCCCCCCAGCACGGTAATGAGCTGCGTACTCTGGATGATGGTGATCCCGGCGGCGCCGCCAGCCACGACGCCGATGATCTGCGCGGCGACGCGGATGGCGGGGATGAAGGTCTGCAGAACGAGGGCGAAGCGGGGGCCCCACCGCTTGACGGTCCAGCCGGCGACGAACAGGTTCCAGGTGCCGCAGAAGGTGGTGCTCATGCCCAGGATGGAGAACTGCGTCGCCGTGCCCGCGGCGATCTCGTTGAGGCTGCAGCGGTCGCCGGGCCCGGTGTGCGGCGGGTGCGTCTCGTAGTAGACGTCGCACTCCATCAGGTGGAAGACGTAGAAGATAGGCACCTGGGTGAAGCTGAAGGACAGCGAGATGATGAAGCCGGCCAGCAGGATCTTGACCGTGCTGGGCGGGCCAAAGACGCGCGTGAGCCAGCTGGACGCCGGTGCTGACTGCGACTTCTTGGCCCCGGCCGGCGCGCCATTGCGGGAGACCCCATTCACGGTGCCGTTGCCACTGCCGTTAGCATTGCCGGCATGACCGTTGCTGCTGCCGTTGCTGCTGCCGTTGCTGCCGCCATTGAGCAGCGGCGTCCTCTCGTCGTGACCGTTCTTGGCTGCGGTCATCTTTCTCACTGTTGTCTGTCTAGCAAGGAGTGATCCGCAAGAACGCAAGCAAGCAAAGCAGCAAGCCGCATAGAACGCAGAGACGCAAGAACGGAGAGGCGGAGAGACGGAAGAGAAAGGATCTTCAGGAGTTTACCGATCAGAAAATCTCTCCGGGCAACGAACTCGCTCCCCACCAGCGAACCAGCGAACGAAGGCGGCGCCCCATCGAAAGCGTCGGGCGGCCGATGGAGTGCCGATGCAGATGCAAGTGGCCCCTAGCGCCCGCGGGATCCTGGGCCTTTATCACGCCCGGCTCGCCTGCTATCTCGCCATTTGGAGCTGCCACTTTGAGCAAAGGCTGCGCGTGCGTGCGCGTGTGTGCGTGCTGCTGCGGACTTTGGCCACCGCGGCAATCACGGCATCGCCCAATCGCCTGCACTTCTCCACCGCTGGCCGTGGCGTCACCCCGGCATCGGCATCGGCATCGGCCATCGGATCGGATCAGATCGGGGGGAGACGCCGAACAGGCAATTGAGCACGAGAGAGATAGCGATAAAACAGCGACGGAGGCTATCTCACATAGGTACCTATCTGATAGGAACTGCATATAATCCTGAAACTGCCTGGGTGATTAACATACACAGGGACAACTAACTGCCTAGACGAAGAAAAGAGAGAGACACAGTAGAGACAAAGTTAGAGACAGAGAGCAGGAGACGACGACGGCGGCCGGACAAGGCGATACACATCAAATCCGCCCCTCTCACGACGTCTTGCTGTGGCCACCGCCGGCTTTCTTGCTGATGGCCGGCATCTTGCCCACCCACTCCCGCGCCCCGCTCTCCGCCGCGTCCACCAGCCAGCGCGCCATCGCCGCCCGCCTCAGAAGGATCCTCCACCCGGGCTGGGCGACGTATCCCGCGAACACCTCGCCGTCCTCGCGGTCCTTCTTCCAGCTCGCCTCGTCGTCGCCCCCGGGGATGAACGCGATCCGGTACACCGTCCAGTCGATGTCGCGCGTCGCCTCGGCGTCGCTGAAGACGGCGCCGATGCCGAGCATGGTCCGGTAGGCGGCCCCGGCGGCGAGGTGCACGAGCTGCACCATTAGCCAGCGCAGCAGCGAGAAGCCGTCCTGCGGGTCCGACAGGGAGATGGTGCTCATGGCCAAGATGCGCCGGACGCCGTGCTTGCGCATCAGCGGCAGCACGCCGGCGGAGTAGTACCCCGGGAACGGCGACGGCTCCGGGAAGCGCATGACATTGGGGCCCAGGAGGGAGAGCACGGTGCTGCTCTGCGCCACGGCCGTCTCCAGCTTTTCGGTGTCGTCCATCTGCCCCTGGATGACCTATCACAGCGCGCAAGGTTAGCCTGTCGAGATCTCTAAAGATCCTCTGAGACCTCCATTGTTTGGCGGAGAAGAAGCGTGCGACAAACCTCCAGGAGTGGATTCGCTGCCAAGTCTGCTGGGATCTTGGTCGGATTTCGCACATAGGCGACCGTCTGATGGTTGCGGTACAGCAACTCACGCAAGAGGCAGATGCCCGAAGGCCCTGTGGCGCCTAGAACGAGGATCTTGGGACCAGTCATGATGATATTGACTGACACTCTCCTGCAGAAGGTAAGACGAGGGTTCTGAGCAGAAACGTTGACCAGGGAAACGGCTGCAAATCTGCTATGATGAATTTTTCTGACTCTTCTTAACAATGACAGCGGAAGGCCGCTTGTTTATGGCTTTCTTAAGATTCTTTCGGCTGCATTTCATGATATCAGACAGATCCGGAATCAAATTGCTGCCGAGCTGTGTCAGCCGTGATGGCGCCAACCTAACGACACCCACCCTACCACCCTGCCACCCCCAGGTCCCCGGATCCTCGTGCTGACTCGGCACCTATTGCGGCCCGTCTTACTGCGTTGGGTAGCGTGACTCGGGACTCCTCTGGGGAGCCAAGCCCCTATATCCTACCTACTTTTGAAGGGGTTTTACCCTGGCCCCCTTGAGTCGTTCGACCGCCGAGACGGCGGAAGCTTGACACAACCCTTCCTTTCCTCCAATGCCGGGGTCGGATGGTCATACAATTCTGTCTTCGTATCTTGAAGAATGGATCCTTCGGTATCTTCCATGCTGCCCAACCATACAGATGCTGCGACTCTAGGCGGTGGGTGAGGCAATGATTGCCTCCCCCTGTGGCGACAGGATCAACGTGTTTCACTCAACGACCAGCCGACGCGTCACCTAGGATGCGTACTTAGGAGGGCCTAAGAGAACCATCTAGTTGGTTTGTTGACAAGATTTTTACCTCTTGTCTCTACTAACCTAACTATTACTTCCTGGTTCCTCAAACAACCATAGCTAGTGCCACCGCCACGGCCATGATAACTCTCGAACCAACGACCGACAGCTCGCCTGCGGCGCCTGCAGTCACGGATGTCGTAGATGAGCCCGTCGCGACCACTTCCGTAGCAGTCGTCTCGATGACAGCAGTCGTGGTCGTGGTCGTTGCGCTCGTGCTCTCGGCGGTATCGTCAAGCTCCACCACCTCCACCTCTTCCTCCTCAGTGGGGTCTTCGTGGTCAGCCTTCCAGTCCCAGCCGTGGCTTGCCCCTTCCTCGGACACCTCTCCACTGGGGGCGGACTCGCTGTCGTCGAGATCGGAGTCGCTGCCCTCACCGAGGCTAGCGTCGTCGGTGTCTGCGTCTTCGTCTTCGTCGGACGTCGACGCAGTCGCGGAAGGAGCCGCAGCGGAACCGATCGCGGCTCCGGTCGCGGCTCCGTCAAGATACTTAGCGCATTGCTTGTCCGCGAATCTCAGGGCCTCTGTTGCGTACGCATCAGTTTAGACGGGGCAGGAGGCCGGCAGCGAAGGGAACGTACCGCCTTGTTCCTCGACAGTGCACGCCTCCTTAGAGCACTCCTTCACGGCGGCCATCAACTTCGTGTCTCGGCAGAGGCAGGCCATGTCGGTGAAGCTGCACGACGTCAGAGGCAGCGCCTCAATCGCGCAATTTTGCTGTTCGGTCTACTATCAGCGTTCTGGTCTCCAGGTTCCAGCCCCCTGCCGGCTGGGACGACTTACAGCACACTCCGGGACGCTGTCGAGAACATCGCTGGCGCACACAGTGGCCACTGGGATGGCCAGCATTGCTAGGATGGATGGCTTCATTATGAGGGGAGTCTTTGGTCGAGATCCTACGTAGGACGAGCGTTGAAGTTGTCCGTGATTGATTCGAGCGATGTACGCGAGGTGATTCCCTAGAGCTGGAGGGCGAGTCAGCCGGATCAGGGCTCACTGATATACTGGTTTCAGCGGGCAAAAAGTACATCTTGTACCAGGCTTCAGCTCAGACCATTCAAAGTATAGACGAGGATCCATGCTCTCCGGAACTTGCTACGGCCAGTCATTCTGAGGCCATCAGGGTATGGGCACAGATAAGGTGCGCTAGAGCCGAGTAAAGCCACAAACTCTCTCGTTACGACGTAAGTCGCAAAGTATATCTGGATAGGCTCACAGAGAAAGAGATGACTTCTAAATTTAACAGTATAGAGAGTTCTTCTGGCCACTGGCTGGACGTTCTCACGGGATACTACTATGCATTGTGCAAGAGGAACGTGGCCATGAGCAAGGGTTACACAATGTTCGAAGCACACATTCCAATCTGATGGGGCGCCAACACCGCGGGCATACCTTAAGAGACACTATCTCTGCTGCGGCTCGACAACCTTCATTTGAGATTCTACAACGTCCAACTACGCTGACGTACTTCATCACAACTGTGCGCGTTTAGGGGTCGTCCGAGCCCACCTTGATCTGAAGGTATCCCGAGGAAGCGATTACAGGAAGTGGGAATAATTGGAAGAAGCAGCAAAAAGCTCGCACGCCTCACCTATCCGAGGGGAGGTCGGCGCCGAAAAACTTGCCTGCGTCAGGTAGTTTTTCTCGGGGCGAGAGTTGAACTCGCGTCTTGCTGATTGTTGTCCTCCGATCGGCCACGTTCACAACGTACCAGCTCCTCCGTGTGTCCGGGTTTGACCTGAAGTGTGTTCGGCACCCGCCACCACAGACACTCACCTTTAGCCCTTAATTTGTTCAATAGGTGAAGTCGACGTCGGAGGATGCAGTACTTGAAGCCACGCGTAAAACCAGCAGCAGAGCTCGCGTGCACCTAAGTAGCCGGCTGTTTTGACTCTGCACTAATCACAAACCACCAGAATCAACCTGACTTATCAATGTTCTCTATTCATCACTCTCTTCATCCCACATACTAAACCCAATGCCCGCCTCGGCAAACGCGTTCTCTAGAGCTGTACATGCTTCCTTGTCGTATGTGTCTATTGGAGTTCCATCTACGCCCACTCGATGGAGTTCTGGGAACAGGCTCCGCTTCTTGGCTATCTCCAGTATGTGCCTGCCTTCCTCTTGTATGATGTCGAGAATCGCCAGATCCTGGATACTACCGGGTAGCGCGTTCACCAAGAGACTGTTGTCGTCCGGAGGTAAACGATTAGGACTGCCAAAGCCGGCGACGTCGATTCTCAGGGTCTCGAGCTGGGAGAACGCTTTGAGAGATTCGATTTCTTCCCCTTCGGCGACATCGCCGGAGAAGCGGAGCTCCAACCACCTGAGGGTATCCCGATGGTGTAGTAGTGCTGCTGCCAGTTGCCGTGGGCTAACTTCATCTCCTTCACTGTCACGATCGGACTCGTAAGCGAACTTTTGCAGCGGGCCACAGGAGGAGAGTATCGGTTGCAGCTGTCCCAGTGTGTGCCGGGTCAAATTGAGACGGAGGTCCACGACGTTTGCCAACGGTAATGTTCCGCTCAGCCTAGAGTCGCCGTAGCAGTACGCTGTTAGGAGACGCTGAAGATTCGGCGCAAGAGAGAGGAAGCGTGATAACGAGCGGAGCGAGATGTCCTCTTGGGCCTGCTCTCCATGGAACCTAATGTTTCGGAGGTGGTAGAACGTAACCTTGCGGGGCTCGGCGTCCGCCAGCTGGTCGAACACCCAGAAGACGTTCTCCGTAGGGCTCTCATAGGAGGACAGAACGAGGTCAAGATCTTGCACTCGCGGCAACTGAGCGACAATCAGCTGAGCCATTGCCTGGTAGACGGCATAGCGGTTGCCGATATCGATCCCTTCAGGCACTGTGACGCCTACCCGTCCAAACGAGGCTTTCATGGGGGCGGGGATAGCCGAATTGGACGAGTTGAACATTCGGTACTCGATGATGGCGATATGAGCGGTCCTAACATGGTAGGCCAGGTCCGGTCGTTCAACAATCGTACGCAAGAAGAGTACCAGGTCCTTGTGCCTCAGGCGCGCCGAGTAGTAGCGATGATAAAGTAACGGCTGTGCAATGTCTCGGAGGCGTCTTGCTGTCCGGCACAGACTAAGCAGTGTCTTCTTGCTCACTAGATCATCCTCCGTGATCTCGAACAAGCCACTGTCATCCTTCGGCCGGCAGCAGTGTGAGCAACAATTTGCACACACCTCAATGAGGATGACATTTGGAAGGTTTGTGAGACTGGCTGGAGCCATCCTTGGAAGCTGAACGTGTAGAAAAGGGTTGGCTTGGAAACGAAGGTCTGGGGTCAAACGAGCAAAATATAACGATGCTAACACCCAGGCTACTTCAGCTATTGAGACTAGAATGCGGCTGAGCCGACGCAGCCGAGCTGCCCGAAAACGGTCACCCAAATGCGTTATTTTTTATGGCTATCCTAAAATATGGTCTTTGATCTTAGCCAGGTTTGCACCTCTCTACATATGGTCCTTAGGTCTCGAGGTCATATCCTGCCTTGCCAAGTTGCCTCAGACCTCCCATCGAGCGGTGGACCGCGAAGCTCCACTAGCAAGAGAACTACAACCATTAGCGTGCTAGGAGCTAAACATCAGGGGTCTGCAACCTACGACAGGACCGGCAGGCACCGTGTAGTTATGGAAATTGGTGTAGATCTGTCCTTTCAGTTAAGTGTGCGTCGCCTCGCATCTGTCCGCATCTGCCCACTCACATTGACGGTGTACCCCGGATCAGTGCTCTTGAAGGCTCCCGGGATGGATACTGTGGGGGTCGGGGTTGCGGAACCGCCATCGGTGACCTTTACCTGAGCGCAGCTTATATAGAACTGTAATCAGACATCAGTCTTGAGGTGTGGCACTGGGGATAAGGTCAAGGATGTCAGGGAGCTGGAGACTTGCCTGAGGAATCCCTGCGGGGTATGGATTGTGGATGGCCAGCGACTGGATCCGTAGGAGATACTCGCCATCGGGGATGCACGTCGGGATGTTGTAGGTGTAGGAACCTAGGCGTCGTGTTAAAGACTCTCGTCAGGCTCTAGAGACACGTGGAAGGCCAGTTGACTGACCATACATTGGCCAAGTGGCCTGTCCACTGCTAAAGTCAGGGCCTGCAGCAACCGTTAGTCCGCTACACAATTCGACATTCACTATGCTGAATTTACCCCAATCGTAGATCTTGAACCAAGAGCCACTGCCATCGTATGCGGATGCGGTCGTCGATGCCTTTGACATGAACCTGGCCGCCCGTAAGCCTGTTATAGCTAAATACAGGGCTCATTTGCTTACAATGAGATGGGTCCTTGGTGATAGACTGGAGTGTCGAGCGTGAAGGTGAACTGGTCGCCCGCTTTCACGGTGATAGTCTCGGTCGTAGAGCCGTTAGCGCCGACATTGCATCGAAGGTCACTAGACGAAAGGTCTGTTCAACTTAGTCAAGTACCCAGGCTGTACGGGTGTCATTATATATTCACCCGTAACAGGTGAGTTCTGGTTTGTGTTCTCCCTGATGTATTCATAAACTGGATACTTAGTCGAGCCAAGGGAGAACTGCCAGAAGATGTAGTGAGAGGACACTTGGCTGGCCGCAAGAGAGACTGCCACCGCAAATTTTTGGAGGCACTTCATCGTTCGTGCCGGATGATTATCGTTCAAATTCTTGAGATGCTTGAAGGTTGACGTCCCAGCTACCAGGAAACCGTCTGCCGTAATGCTATATCTAAATGATCGCTGAAGTGCCAAGGCGGCGCGCTGTCGCTTTATAGCATAGCATCTCGTCATCCACAGATTCGTAGCCCGGTTTCTCGGCACCACAATCCACGGTAGCAACACTGACTCGTATTTGCTGTTAATTAACTGCGCATTTCTCCATCTGAAGGGGTGGACACAAATCAGGCTGCAGAGTGGTCCCGGCGGGGACAATGCTCATTGCCCCAACCGCGCAATGCTTGACACTGGTCTCTCCATCAGTCGAACAGAGGCAACCAAGGCAAAGTTCCAAATGAGTGTCTCCGTGTCTTGATTCCTCGAATAAGAGTGGTGGCTTAATATACACGGCTGTGGGGTAGGGGTTGTACTCGGAGGCTAGATATCCGAGTCTCTAATATCCAGCTTTTGCAGCGATGACATGTACGATCACTTGAGCCCACGGATGCAGCGATTGCTTCGAAACACTTTCAATAAAGCGGCATTCCTGCCCATGTAGTGACAGGTACTAAGCCACCTGCCATCTAGTGGTAGCGATCAAGAAATTGGGCGTATTGTTTCAAGCTCGATAGAGGAAGCTGCCACGAAGAGATGGCAGATTGCTGGATGATATATATCTAGGATACATACATTCTAAAGTGGACCCCGAAGACACCACTCAACTAAAGCCATCTATATTTATGGATCAATCAGGGAACTGGAATGAGAACACGGAGCAGACGTAATCTTTCGAGAGCCAGTCTTCCCTCACGCATGTAGGTAGTGTCCCCTAGTGTTAGAAATGATGCTTAAGAGGCGTAAACTGCACAACAAGCGAGCATCGATGAGAGAATAAGAGAGTATTCCGACACATTGTCCGTTGTGGCAGCCTTGTTGTTGTCTCGCCCTCCATAGGTAAGACAACCTGCTCTTGGCGGTATTTGGTGTCGAATGAAAGAGGTGCCTCACACTCCGTTTCTCATGTAAGATCGAAATCCAACCCGACAGCCTCTGATGCCAATGCTGAGTTGGCTATGACACAGTCAGCGGGTATTAGTCCATTTCTAGGAAACATCCTACAAAAGGCTCTCATGGAACTGGGTCTGAATGAAGATTGTTGACTTGACTACGGGAAACCGATTCTAACCACTAGGCACCATGAAACTGGCTAGTCTCTTTGTCCCGGTTGCGTTACTCTCCTCGGCTCTCTGCCTTCCCGTCGCCCTAGTGCCAGAGAAAACAGTTGCTAGGATTACTTTTACAAAGAACCTGGCTCTCCCTGAATGGGATGGCTCGGCTATCAAGCGAGACCCGTTGTGCAAGAGCCTTGGTGGCAGAGGCTGCGGGCCGCTCCATAAGAAGAGCGCCCAGGGGCAATAAATGGATGGTCCGGGCTGTCGCGTGGCCACAAGCGACGGTATCCGACAATTTCTGAGGGTAGGCTTGTCTCTGTATGATGACGAAGAAGAAGAAATGTTTCTGAATAGCAGAGCAGGACCATTGAACCACTATGGCGGTGCTAATATGAGCGCATAGGTCGGAATGCTTGACATGGAACACGTGGGATTCAGAGTTTCTTGATTTCTTTTAACCCTTGCTCGAATAGTCCAAGTACAATACGACGATTTACTGATCTGCAGTTGACAGTGCACGTAACTGCGGCTTGGCCAGTTCACGACATCCTTGAGGTGCGACAAGTCGTAGTAATTAATAAAACCTTATTACGTGACGTTATGCGGGTGAGTGACTGTCACTTACGGAAAGAGAGATCAACTCCTGGACATATTTCGGTGACTTGAAGGGAAAGAGCTATCGCTGGAAAACTATCTTGCGGGCGCCGTGAAGGTGTAGTCTTGTAGGTTTGATGGTGGAAGGAGCCACGGGCGAGATGCGAACGAAGAATGAGATGAGACACAAGGCACTCTAGATCTAGGAGTTCCCAACTGAGCTTTGACATTTGCTTCGTCATCACTGGAACATGATTGAGTACATTCTACTATTCGACATTGTCTATTGAAAGCAGCGCAGCTTCTCGTCGCCCTATGTCGATGGACCCGGTCAACGACGGGACCCGCTCCGGCGTGGAAGACAGCCTCGCTCTGCCAAATAATCCCCTGCGGAGCCGGCGCTTCTTCTTACAGTGGCTCAAAGCGTCTGTGGTTGACATTGTCACCATGGCTATCCTCGGAGCGATTGCCCTGGCCGTGAGTAAATCAGGGCCAGTCCTAACTATTACGACAGTAACACCCAGTTCTGACAGCGTCCTCTGTAGCTTTTCAAGGCACCACCGGTGACGAAACGTTCCTTTCCCCTCGCACACGAGAACGGCGACAACGTCTATCCGCAATTCGCATACCCTTACCGAGACCAGTTCATCCCCAACTGGGCCGCCGCCCTCCTCGCCGTTGGAGTTCCCATACTCGGCTTTGCCATCATACAAATCCGCCTCCGCTCCTTCTGGGATTTCCACAACGCCATGGTCGGTCTCCTCTACTCTTTGCTGCTCGCCAGCTTGTTCCAGCTTATACTGAAGTGGGCGGTCGGAGGTCTTCGCCCACACTTCCTTGCCACCTGCAGGCCTGACCCCTCAATGGCCGCAGAGCGCAACAGTAGCGGCTTCAACGGCGTGGGGTATGGAGGAGGCTTTTACAATAGAGACATATGCACCAATCCCGACAAGAGATCCGTCACCAACGAGCTGCAGTCGTTCCCCAGCGGGCACTCGGCCTCCTACTTTGCGGGATTCGTCTTTCTGTCTCTGTACCTCAACGCTAAGCTAAAGGTGTTCGCCGACTACCAGCCCGCGCTGTGGAAGCTGATGCTCTTTCACCTGCCCTTCGTTGCAGCCACGGTCTGTGCCGGGACGCTGGTAATTGATGATAGCCACAACTGGTACGATGTGTTGGTCGGCGGCATCCTGGGCACTTTCGTTGCCTTGACCACATACCGCATTGTTTTTGCATCGCTCTGGGACTCGCGGTACAACCACATTCCCCTTAATCGGAACACGCCACTTTCATACGATGCCGACGGTGGAAATGGGACAGTCTTCACAAGACGCGCTGGCTGGGGGTCAGGTAGTACCGAAAAGGCTTCCGATTCAAGCCCCGTTCCCGTTCCGGGGGCGGGGTTGGGAGAGACGCCCGGTGCGGACGGCTGCGGGCCAGAAGGTCAACGGCAACAAGAGCAAAATGGGTCACCAGAACGAGAACGGGAAGGGCGGAAAGAGCACTCATCTGGTGAGATTGTGTAACGAGTTTCGATGGCAACTCCGCGAGTCGCAACTGTTCGATGCCGCTTACTATCCTTAAATAGACCAATAGGATGCTATTCGCAAAGGCTCTGTTGAGCACTCAGAGTGCGGCTAATGGGTACTGTACATTAAGGATTTCACAGCTGTTGCTCTAGACATGGTGCGACAGACCGAGCTGGAATCCGAATTTCCATTAACCGCCCACCCCTACAGTCTCGGCGTCAGATTTTGGGCTGTTTCTGGCAGGATCCTGACCAGCACCAATGACGATCGACAGGTTTAATGCAGCCAAATCTTACCTATTCTTACACCTCCACAAGCGACAGACGGACTGGAAGTCATTGTTTGGGCAACACGAGTCGATCCGCCTTTGTCTTACACTCAGCCACGGGCAGATCGACACGACCTTGGGGGCGGTGACTCCTGACGCATGCGGCTGACAATCCTTATGCCTGAGTTGCCCACGCTGAACGATGAGGCGTATAAAACACGTTGAACGCATCCCTTGGTTTGAACAACTACAATGGCTCCTCAGGCCGCTCTAGCATGCCGTCAAGATGCTATTGTCAGTGTGCCTGCTCTTACTGCAAACGCTCTGCGTTTGGGTTCGAGCTACGTCAGTCACGCACGACAGCAGCTTCTTTCCGGATCACGTACTGCGGGTGACCAAGCAAAACGTCTCGGTCGCTTGTGAGTCGCGGCTTTCAGTGGTCATCAATGGCACATCGCCGGGGCCAACGCTCCGGCTAGAGCCTGGCACCGTGAGCTGGATCCGCGTCTACAATGACATGGCCGATACCAATCTGACGATGGTACGTCTTTGGCGAGAACGCAACCTGCGTCAGCGAAGATGGAAATATGATGTCTGTATGAACTGACGCATCCAGCACTGGCATGGTCTTGCACAACGCATGGCAGACTTCTCAGACGGCAGCCCTCTGGCATCACAGTGGCCAATCCCTCCCGGCCACTTCTTTGATTACGAAGTGCAGCCCGAGGTAGAGGATGCCGGGACATATTTCTACCATTCCCATGTCGGCACGCAGGCGCTCACTGCATCCGGGCCCCTGATCGTTGGAGACTGTCTTAAACCACCGTATGAGTATGACGATGAGAGGGTCCTGCTTTGGGGTGACTACTTCAACAAGACTGACGAGACGCTCGAGGAGGGATTGGAGGGTGTTCCCTTTGTCTTTGGCGGCGAGACGAACGCAGTGCTGCTGAACGGAAAGGGAGTGGGCATCGGGCATAATGCGACTGCGAGTTGGGGCGGGTTATGCTCGCTGCCACATATCGACGTCGAGCCCGGAGGGACATATCGCTTCCGCTTCATTGGGTCCACCGGCCTGTCTCACATCAGTCTTGGATTTGAGGGTCACGAGAACTTGACGGTCATTCAGGTTGATGGCGGAGAGTGGACGAAGCCCCTCTCTGTCAATCGAATCCAGCTTGGCTCCGGGCAGCGCTACGACGTGCTCTTCAAGGCAAAGACAGTAGAACAGTTACGTGCTGAAGGACGCAAGAGCTATTTCATTCAGTTCGAGACGCGGGATCGCCCCTCTGTCTATCGCGGCTACGCAGTCCTACGCTATGGAGACAGCAGCATTCCAGCTCCTGTTCCCCCGTCCAAGCCACCCTTGAGTCTTCCGAACGCCACGTATGACTGGGCCGAGTACGCTCTCCAACCTCTGAATCCGCACACAGATTTTCCCACTCTCTCCGAAGTGACCCGGCGTGTCGTCCTCGATGCCCGGCAGCTCATCAGCCCTGCGACCGGGCAGTGGATCTGGCGGCTAGCGAACCTGTCCTGGACTGAGCACACACTTCACACACCACTGCTCGTTGATATCTACCAGCGCGGGGAGGCAGCAGTACCGGACTACGATGCCGCCCTGCGGAACTACGGCTGGGATCCTGCCACCCACGCGTTTCCGGCTCGGACGGGCGAGGTGCTGGAGCTCGTGCTGCAGAACACGGGGTCGCTAGCTAATTCCGGAGGCGGCGTCGACGTGCACCCTTTTCATGCGCACGGCCAGCACTTCTACGATATCGGCTCCGGAAACGGAACGTACGATGCGGAGGCGAACGAGGCACGGATGGTGCACGACGAGTATCAGCCGGTGAAGAGGGACACGTCCATGCTGTACCGGTACGAGACGACCACAGGGGCTGGCTTGGACGCCGGCTGGCGGGCGTGGAGGATCAGAGTGAGACAGCCGGGAGTATGGATGATACACTGCCATACGTTGCAGCACATGATCATGGGTGAGTGTCCAGTAGTCTCACTTTCTGTTATCTGAAACTTTAGGAGGTGCTGACGATGCGTCTGACAGGTATGCAAACGCTGTGGGTGATCGGGAACGCGAGCGAGATCCAGAAGATACCGCTCGAGGAGAGCCAAGGGTACTTCGTCTATGGAGGAGACGTGTACGGGAACAATACCCATGACCCAACGTGCGCACATCAGTTCGGGGATAAGGTCCAGCATTGTAAGGCGAACGGGAGCGGATAGGCGGTAATTATAGAGTCTTGAATTTAATTCCAAGATGGGCTAGGATTTTCCTTCCAGTGCTTTTATGACTTCGCTGTGTCAGTCGCCGGGTCACCCTTCCGCTCCCTTGCCAATCTCCATTCCCTCGTTAGGCGTGCAACCTTCATAGCCGCCTCTTCGATCTCTTTTGCCCGCTCAACCGGGCTGTCCTGCTCGCCATACCCAGCCCGCCGCCTGATCTGGGCGACCAAGGCCAGCACGAACGAACGGTCCGCGAGCTCGTTCGTCAGCTCCCAGAACGCCGAGTCGTCCCCCAGTACCGGCGAATCTTCTCCTGTGTCCGCCCTTTCGCACGGTTCCTGGTCATAGAGACAGTTGCTGCACACCCCGGGCATCTCCGCGATGCAGATGCACCCGTCGAAGACCATGTCCCCACGCTTGCATCGGTTGCAGACGTGTGCTCGCCCCCTGGATTCGCCGCGTTCGTAGATCATGGCTGCCTCGATGACGTGTGGTCGAGACATGTCGACACCGTCAGGTTTGCGTGCCCAGCGCCGCCGGACTTGTTTGTCACTAAGGTGTCGCATGGCCGCTGTTCTCGGCACGCCCGGTGGCGGCACGACAGGACCGCCTGCTGGTTCCCCGGCCTGGCTGCCGTTGTCGTTCACCAAACTGCCAATGTCCAATCGGTTGAACTTGGCCGACACTCTCGAGTCGGCGCTGGAGTTTGGTCGCTTGGTCGGTGTCATTTGTCTAGCCGGCCGGCCCCTCTCGCCTGTCTCCCGGTTCATCGTCGATCTAGCTCGGCCCGAGGCTGCCTCTACCGTCCCAATTGCATGAAGTAAGTGCAGAGAATGGCAACAGACTTCCTCGTCGCAAGAGGAGTTGTGAACAGCGAGCTCCTATCAGCCAATTCCCCCGCGTGACCGACCCCAGAGACCGAAATGGTGGGGGGTAAGAGGAGGCGCCGTTCCCGAAGCCATGGAGAAGGGCCGTAGCTAAGCCGGGTAATTGGAGCCTCCTGGACGGCCTATTGCCGGGGCAGCGGACTTCCATTATCAATCCATTGCCATCGAACGCCCCATTCCCGGCCGCCACTTGAGGGGAAGGGAGGCACACTCATCCCGGCAGAGCAAACTAGTCATCATCGGCCTACTAATAGATGATTTCTTCTTGCGTAATGGGAATGCTGTCGCGTGGTCCCCAGGTTCCACATATGGGACGCTCTTACTGTGCCCAAGCCCGGCTTCGGCGTCCCCCACACGATGTTTGCCCGGCAAAGGCTCCGTCAAACACGCCAGAGGCGGAGTCCGGTGTGTCCCATGCCAGATATAGCGTACACTAAACGGACAAAGAAGGTCGATTCCCCACATTGTGGAAGCCAACCCAAGGCTTATTCCTTGCGTGGGGGCGTACGCGGGCAACATGACTCAGGGGATACCTGAGTAGCGCTCGTGGGGGTAACGACAACTTTAACAACGTTTGCCCCAGACCCAGGGGAAAGGATCTGCCGATGTCAGGATCTCTGGTTCCGTGATGGAGGGTTGAAAAAGAGTTCGATTGCAGATGCTTGCGTCCATTGAACCATACCAGATCCGTTAACCCACCCATATCCATCTTCATATAGGTGCCATCACTAGCGAATCTGGGCGAAAGAAAGGCCTCGTATTCTATTCTATCTGCCTTGGAAGATCTGAAGACGCTCCAGTGTGCTCCCTCGTCGCCGATCACACAGCTTTCAAGATGTCACCATCAGCCAACGGTAACGGTCACTACCGGACCTCCTCAGCCCTTGAACCTCTCCAGCCGGGCGTGTACGTCCCTACAGTGGCCTTCTTCACCTCAGAGGATACTGTAGATGAGAAGGCAACGACAAAGCACGCCATCTTTCTCGCACAGTCAGGCGTAGCCGGCCTTGTCGTCCACGGTTCCAACGGCGAAGCAGTCCACCTCGATCACACTGAGCGATCACAAATCACACGGGCCACCCGTGCAGCCCTGGACGCGGCCGGGTACCATCACCTTCCGCTGGTCGTCGGGTGCGGCGCCCAGAGCACACGCGAGACCGTCCAGCTGTGCCGAGAGGCCGCCGCAGCAGGAGGTTCGCACGTGCTGGTGCTGCCGCCCGCGTATTACGGCGGCCTGCTGCCAACGGAACTGATCAAGGGGCACTTCCGCGCCGTGGCCGAAGCCTCGCCGCTGCCCGTGCTGATCTACAACTTCCCGGGCGCCTGCGCGGGGCTCGACCTCACCTCCGACAGCATCCTGGAGCTGGCGGCGCACCCTAACATCTGCGGTGTCAAGCTGACGTGCGGCAACACGGGCAAGCTAGCTCGCGTAGTAGCGGGCACTAAGGGGACCGGCTTCCGCACCTTCGGTGGCAGCGCGGACTTCATCATCCAGACGCTGAGCGTCGGTGGACACGGTGTCATTGCTGGGCTGGCGAACATCGCGCCGCGGGCGTGCATCGAGGTGCAGCAGCTCTGGGAGAGCGGCAGACAGGAGAAGGCGCGGGAGCTGCAGGGCGTCGTGGCCAGGGGGGACTGGGTCGCCATTCAGGGCGGGTTCGTCTCGGTCAAGGTTGGGTTGCAGAGGTACTACGGCTATGGCGGAGAGCCGCGGCTGCCGTGTGCGCTGCCGGAGGGAGAGAAGCTTCGGACTCAGGAGGAGGGGTTTGCTGAGCTGATGCAGGCGGAGAAGGGGCTGTCCAAGTGATCGGTATGCTGCGGCTCATGCTGCGCAGAGGATATTATAATGCCGAGAGGTCTAATGTTGAGAAGCAGAGTTTGTACATAAGGAAGGCCGAAAATATTGCCGCCTCAAAAGCATATGAGCTTAAACGCTGATGGAACCTGCTGCTGCGGCAGAGTTACATAGTCAATATATAAGTTTCGCAGACACTGACACGCGAGTACACGATCAAGGACGCTGCCCAGATGCTACTCCCGGCCGAGTTGGGTGCATTGATGCTGCGGTGTAGAAGCTGGAGGTTATCCTTCAAAGTTAACAATGGCAGATTGGTATGTCGCCACCACCGCTATGGGTTACCGCTGTGAAATATGTTAACAACTACCTCGTCTCGCTTGACCGCCAAAGGTTTAAGGCTACGTCGATGACGGATTGCAGCTACACACACTTCCACACACACTTCCAGTACTCAATAGCGACAGGGCAGACTAGGGCGTTGTTATGTCAACTGTTCTTTTCGGTTGAGTGCTAATAGCCGTTTGAGCTAAGGTGGTAGAAACGGAGACCTAAATCACGCTAGAAGAGATCTCCTAAGCTTTCATCTCTGATGCTGCTGGTCTACGAATAGACTGACTGACAAAGCTACTTCTCTTAGTATCGGCCAATGACTGTGACGTTCTTTGCAAAGTCTCCAAGTTTCACAACGACATCGTCATTGCTGCCGATAGTTGCGTTCCGTCCGTTGACAGTAACACTCTTCACCTTCTTCCCGTCCAACAGCCGCAGCTTCACCCTGCCTTCGACCGGACCCTTACCCTCAAACCCGACCTTCGCAGTGATAGTCTTCGCCCCCTCGTCGAGGCGGATGCTGTAGTCAACGAGGCCCCACCGAGTGGGTGCACCGAGGATGCTCGTCTCGTTGCCTGTCGCAACCCACGTTGCCGGGACGCCGCGCCCGAGGAACAGGACGTCGTCATCCGGATGCTCGAAGACGAGTGCGGCCCGCATGATGATCGAGATAGAATGCCCCGCAGGCTGACAGTACGTTGTGCCGCTCTCAATACCCGTGCCCGCAACCTCAGAGGGAATCCACTGACCCCGGCTGTGGACGTGATACCGGTGAGTGTAAAGGAACAGGACGAACTCGTCGACGCGATCCTGTAGCAGTAACGACAGCGCGTATCCGTAGGAGATGAAGCCGATTATGTCTCGGCTCAAGTCGTTCGGGATCCAGACGTTGCCTACCACGCCTAGGGACGTGATACCCCACGCACGCATCGAGTCGATAGTTGTGTCAGTGAGGTTGGAGGGTAAGACGGCGGCCTGCAAAAGCTCAGAGTAGACGCGGTGTGACCATTGCTGTGGCGATGGAGACTCGATTGTGTTCGACTCCCGAACGGTGTAGTTCTGGCCTGGTAGGATAGGGACGTATGGCGGCGTCATGTCCGTCCGGGTTTCCTGCGTCATCGTCTTCACGGTCTGCTTGATCATTTGCTCAGCCCGTTGATTCCATGCTGCGGCATACTCGCTGAATACCGAGATCTTTCCCAGATCCTTGAGGCCGCGTGCCGCGAAAGCATTGTTGTTGAAGTAAGGCCGGGTGTAAAACTCCGGATTGAAAGCGAGCGCCGAGTCTGACTCGCTCCAGCCCGCGATCAGGCCATAGCTGGAGTTAGATGGCGGCAGCTTCAGACTTTCGTCGTGCCGTGTGGTGAGGATGTTGACCCAGCCGAGTATTTTTTCCTTGTATCTTTGCAACAGTGCTATGTCTCCCGTGTAATGGGCGTATGTGGCTGCCAAAGAGAGGGACATGCCAAACTGGGCGGTCTCAGGACCGCGCATGTTGATGTCACCCGTGTCCGAGACAAACATGTCGAAGTAGTTCTCGAGTACCTTGTGAGCCTGGTCAAATCGGCCCCAAACTAGATTGGCATAGACAGAGCTCGTAAATGTATCCTGGAACCCGTCGTACTCTGATCCGGCATAGTCGCGATCGTACGCGCCATACTTGGGGTAGACGCCACTGTATCTCTGTACCAGTTCGAGAGCAAATGTGTGTTTGTTTAGATCGACCCAGCTCTGATCAGGCAAGGCTAGTGTAGAGATTTCCTCCATATGTTGCTCCCAGTAATCACCAAAACGAAGTAGAGCGGTGTAAAACTCGGCTGGCTCAGGGGCAACACGAGCGGGCGGGAAGAGCGGGTAGTCATGGTTGAAGGCCCTCCATTTCACAGCTCCATCCACAATCCAAGAAGTTCGGAACCAGACGTGGACAATTATAGGATCTGTCGCATCGACGTCACCAAAAGCTGTGATCTCGAACCAATCCTGCGCATCTTGGCTACGGCGGAAGACCTGTCGAGAGGCCGGCTTCCAGCCGCCAACAAGACCGTCATATGTCCAATTAAGGTACCCCTCGGCAGTGTCCCAGAAAATGGAGGGGACGAAATCGGTAGGATAGAAGCTCCTTGACCCACTGCGGGTGGTCAAGCGCATCGTGTCGTTCGCCTGGACGGTCCCCAGGAAGGTGTTCCAAGGTCCGATAGTAGTGAAGGGAACAACGTCTCGTACCGTTGTCTCGACGGGCTCACCGTCCTTGAGCAGCACATCTGCAAGCATGTCGTCAAGGGCCAGATTAATTTCAGATGAGTTCAGGCCAAGCCACCATTCAACCGTCCTATTTGCCAGAAAGTTTGTCGCCTCGAGGCGTTGGGTGAAAGATTTCTGAACGCCGCTCCCAGAAACCAGAGTCATGATACCTTCGGGCTGAGACAAGTCCTCGAAGACTGTCCATGTCTCTCCATCGTATGCGAAGGTATCCGTCGCTGTGAGACTACCCAAGTTCGTCGAATTGGTCCCTTGGCGTGCACGAAGCGTCTGACGTGACTCGGGGTAACGTTCCATGATAAAGTTGGGCGCCGCGCCATATTGTGGCATAGGAGAACGATGGATGCGATCACGAGCATATCTTCCGGTTCCTTCCTGGCTATCGGCCTGGACAATACCGCAGGCTGCGACCCATACGGCCAGGAGTCTCCAAAGACGAGCCATCGTGCGCGTTGCAACGTATTGAAAGTAAGAGTAGTGATGGTTCCTCTATCTGCTATCATTTTGACCTTCGACGATTCGCATCTTATAAGTCCATCTATACCGATGGAAGCCGCGCCACTTGTCTCCCGTTCAGTATTCATCGGATAAGGTAGAGTGGAATCACCGGAGAATGAGTATGCTCACCTGCCATCTACCGTCTAGCGGGCGCGAAACACCTCGATTTCGGTTCAAGACCGCTGATCTGATAAGGGAGTGCAAGGTGGATAAATGAGCACGCCGACCTACCATCTATTGTCTAGCCGGACGCGTCACGGCTTGATTCCCGCTTCAAGGACCCTGATCTTATCAGGCGAAAGACACGACGGGGCCGACCCCGGTCACCGAACTCTAGTTCTACCACCTCGCATGCGGCATTGGTGCGGTACAAAGGTGTGATTTCCGTAATTCCAGGAACGATCGGCCCTATCCGGCGTCCACACGATCCCTGCTATGATAGGAGCGCCATAGCATTTACGGAAGGCCCGGTTAGACAGAGCACGGATTTCATTCAGCTTCAAAATCTATGTTCTCAATGTCCGGCTCCGTCTTCCCCACCGTCTGCCCACTCTCAAGCGTCGAGCCCCAAAGCTATGGAAAATCACTAAGACGCCTCCAGTGGCCAGCAGTCTCGACGCAGGCTCCGGAGAGTAGCAAACCGCTTTGGGCATTATAGGAAGTGACTCGGACACTGCCTCCACTGCAGCGATAAGCTCGTAGAGACTTCTGCAGTTTGACACAAGATTAGCATGGACGATAGGGGATACGAACCGGTTATTTTGTACGGTGTCGCTACATAGGTCGCCTTTAGTCTTGAATTGCTTCAACACTACAGCATGACATTCGCTTCCGCCATTTGCAGTGAGCCAAGCCGTCCTTCTTCAACACCTGTTAACAATATTTAATATAGCATCCGTCAAACCTCATTACTTCAGCTTTTAATTGATCGCCAAGACACCTACATCCAGGCGGTCCTTTCCATTTATCACAAGTTGAGTGACATGACCTCTTGAGTAGCTAGGCCACTATTTCCTCCCTTTCTTCTCATCTGGGCGTCTCTAGTCATACTTATAACTTACAAAGATACCACTACCTAGAGGATTTCTAGCTGGGCATCATTTCTATCTGACTAGTCTGTGGACTCAGATGGTCCTACCTCTCAACACCCACGCTTAACTGTGGCGGAATTAGTATGCTGGGGCAGAGGAGCAGGCCCAGGTCTCCTCCAATGCCGTTATGGCTTTTGACAGAAACAAAGTATTCAATCACTCTCTAAACCAAACAAGCCACCGGAGATAGACGTATTCATCTTGTCATGTTATTAGAGCGTCAACGATTCTTTGTACCACCTACTCTCCAATCAGACCTTGGAAGAATCTCAAGAGGCCAAATGCCCCCGGGTCCGGGCAGCTCTTCCACTCGTCCCCACCGACGTACACTGAACGACCTAAGCTAGCTTCCATCCCCTTTGTGCTCTCGCAGCCCTTTTTCGCAGCCTCGACAGCCTCAGGTAAGTCCCCAGTGGACTTGAAAGTCTCCACGAATGGCGCCAGGGTGTCGACCACTGTGCGGTCACCTGGCCTGGCTGGTGTGTACTTGCCCAGACTCTGCATCGTTATCTCTAGCGCTGTAGCCCAGACGCCAGGAGTCGTCTCCTTGGCCTCATCTGTGTCGGCCTGTTGGAGTGCCCGGGATAGGGCGCTGAGGAAGATTGCATACAGCGCACCGGAGGTGCCGTCCATGCTCTTCTCGACGACGTGGCTGATGTTGGTAACGAGCTGAACGGCATCACCAAGTACTGCTTCAGGAGACTGAATGTGGGCGAGAACGGCCTCAGCTCCCGTCTTCAAGCACAGTCCACAGTCACCGTCTCCGACCAGGGTATCGTACTTGGTTACTTCGGGCTCCGACTCGATGATGTTGCGGAGTGCCTTGTCCAGGATCTTCTTAGCTACTTCTTCGTTGACTTGAGCAATCATTAGCATCCTCACGTGCGAACGGTTTTGTTGCCGCACTCACCCCTGAGGTTGCTACTGCTGCTGCTTATATCAGCTGTGGTCTCATTCGCGTCCTTCATAGCCCCAGCCTTGGTTTTCATCCAGTTCTCTGCTGGTGCTGGCGGCAACCACCCGACAGCTTCCGTGGTCGCATCCAGCAAGCCGAGAAAACGATCATCGACGATCTTGAGGATGGTAATGCTGAACCCAATGCCATTTAAACTTGTCATGTAGGCCCCGCTTAGTACTCTCTTTGGATGGATTCCATATGACTCGGAGAGTTGAGTAAAGACTTCCATAGTTACCGCGCCAAGCTCCAGGTTACTGAGACCGCCCAGATTGTTGACCATCAAGGCGATGGGGTCTCCACTCTTGACATTGATGAAACTTCTATCAGGGTCCGTTATGTCGAGCAACTGCTTCAGTAGAGCCTTGATCAGGCCTGGGAGATCAGTCTGCACTCGGCCGAAGCCCTCTTCGTTGTGGATGCCCATTCCAATCTCGATCTCATCGTTGCCATTCAGCTCATCATGGTCAATCGCCCGGCCTGGCACGTGGACATGAGAGAGCGACGCTCCCACGGTTGCTACATTGGCCGCCACAAGCGAAGCTAGTGTTGACACTTCGGCTAGTTTTGCACTGTCGCTTATGTGAGTGGAAGTTTCTTGCCGTCAGATGATGCAGTCCACTTACCCTTGAGCAGCGTACGCACCGGCAAGTTTCTGCACGAGAACCGTCCCCGCCAGCCCTCTGCGTCCGATTCTCCCGCTCCTGCTTCTGCCTACGCCAACATCATCGCCAACGACCACGAGGTCGACATCCACGCCCAGCGCCTTCGCCTTCTCCATGGTCATACCGAAGTGCAGCTTGTCCCCTGTGTAGTTCATGAGGACAATTAGAATGCCACTCTTCGGCGTCTTGGATCCCAGGCGCATCAAACACCGAAACACTTGGTCCGCCGAGGGCGAGGCGAAGATTGACCCCGCCACCGCGGCGGAGAGCATGCCGCCGCCAACAAACCCTGCGAAGGACGGCTCATGGCCCGAGCCGCCGCCGGACATGACGGATACCTTGTCCGAGGAGCACGCCTCAGGCAAGTAGACGATCTTGTTGGCCGAGTCAAACGCCACGGACGGGTTGACGACCGTGAGGCTGCCCAGGGCCGCCCGCACCAGGGCGAGAGGATCATTTGATAGATGCTTTGCTGGACTGTATGAGCATATACTCGTCTGCTCGACTTCTGCAATGACTTACAAGACATTGTGGCGGTAGCATAAGGAGAACGGTTTAAGTGGCAGTCAACGACGGGAACTCGGAGCCTGACTTCCCTCTCGACCGTATGAAAATATCGAACCACGAAAAGGACAGTTCTACGGGTCGTCCAGTGAGATGGACCTCTCTTCCATTACTTAAACATCTGACTCTAGGCTCTCCCGCGGCTGCTGGGCCGTGCTCGAGTCCATAACCGTAGCAGATGTCTAGATGAGCCCCCACGACATCTGTAAGACATTTTTACTTTGACATTAACGAATACCACATGTGATAAACTCCCAAGTCATGCCAAGGTGTCCAAAACTTCAAGAGTCAGCAGAACAGTGTCAACATGGTCTTTGACCCCCAACGCGGGCCCCCACCCTGTTCCGGCGCCCCTCCGCTTCTGAAGTACGCGGGTCGTATGGGTGGGTTGAGTGGGATTTGCATCCCCAGGTTTCTTGTTCAGCTTCCTATTACGGAAGAACGTAGGGGCCCCGCGCCCAATCATAGGCTGGTCATTACATCGCTGTTTGAGCCGCCTAGCCGTCGTTCCCAATGCATCGACAACCGTCACGATTCTGCGTGATTGAGGAGAAGATGTCACCAACTGTAGGAGCCGAATTGACCTTTTTCTTTGAAGAGAATCGCAGTCTGAGGAAACATTCGACTCGGAAGAGAACGACCGACGTCACCTGACAGTTCTCGCATTGCAACGCCCACGTAATGCAGGTAATACTCCCATCCCCCACCCTAGTGTGGTAGCCCGTTGGCTAGCGGTGATCACCGTGCTCGAATAGGGGTTCGGGCACTAGAAGTGGGAATACGACAGCTAGGGCTTATCCCACGCTGTGTCCACCAACACACATCGGGAGGGGAGGCGACGCCGCCAATGTCTAGGCGACGACGGGCTGAAATCCTGTTGAACCCCGCACGCTGATTCCCTGATCCTCATGATCATGATAAGGCCTGAAAGGTTAAGCCAGCCTGTCGCACAATGAATTGTTGACACATCGTCTATTTGCTCGCGATGGAGTTATAACTCATCGAAGTTCAGTAAGCGAAGCCCTCATCAGAGCAATGGTCTCTAGTAAGCTTAGTGAAGCAAATACAGAATCGGAAAGACTGCGCTGTTGCCGACTTTACGCATTTGTCGCCATGGCGGAGATCGGATTACCATAGTAACAGGTGAGACGATCGGATCGGTGTCCTAGGCCGTTTGAGGCTCTTTACTCATGCGGACAACATGGCTGTAATATGTCTCACTGCGCAAGCCCAGGCTCAGGCAATTCCAGGCCCTCTGCTGTCGTCCTCCTATGCAATATATCCCGAGGACATCACCTTCAAGTCTCTTACAAGTTGTGTTGCAATTGAAAGCCGTATAGTGTTCTATATGTAAGCCCGGTCATTGGCTTACTGTCGACGTTGTTTTGGTCCCTGGAAAGGAACATAGCATGTTGACTGACTGCTTGCTTGTAAACTGGAATATTCAAGCTACCTCTATACCAGCCAGACATTGTGCAATTACCGCACGCGGTTAGGTAAAGAATCACGAGCTTTCAATACCAGCAACCATATTCAATACGAGTTATGAAGAGCAAGAATGACGTTTCCTGTTCATGGACAAGCTCTACTGGACGAAGGGCTTCTTGACAAGTCTCCATGTGCCGATAAGAGCCGAGATGCTCGACCAGTCAATGTCCTATGATAAGAGAGTAGCTTCAGTAGAAAATATGAACAGATACCTCCCATTTACTCTCTAGCGGACGCGTCGTAGCTCGATTCTAGTTGTACGGCGTTGATCTAATGAAGCAGAGCGTCCGGGCAGATAAGGCACGGGAATGTACCATCTGCCGACCAGCGGACGCGCACAAGCTCGACTCCCGCTTTTGGGAAGTTTATACGATCAGGTGGAGTGGATAGGCCACCTACCATTTATCGCTTAGCATGCGGCACTGGTACGCTGGAAAAGCTTGATTTCATATTTAAGGAACAACCGAAGGATTCTTTCTTTTGAGGAAATGCGTGGGCAGCTCTCCGGTCACCGGTGCCTTCAAGTTATACTAGGAAGGCCCCTTGGGGGGTAGGCAGCATAGCCGGCGGCACAGATAGATAATCCAGTTTTAGGAAGGACAGAGTTTATGAGGTCATCTTCATTTGTTAAAGCCAAGCGGGGCCTCTGCAGCAGGCAGCCTCCCATTCGCCAGTGTCTCCTGATCACAACGGCTACAAACGGCATCAAAGTACAATACAATGACAGTTGAATATGCAGGGACCATGTCGTTAACGCTAAGGATCCCTGCACCCCAAGGGGAGACCGTTGCATTCAGCTGGGAGGCAAGGACGAGAGCCTGTAGACCTCGCGAGTTACGACGAGTGTACAAAGATAGATTTGAGACTCGCCGTAGGAAAATCCGACATGGTAATATGAAAGTTGGACGTGGAGATTTTATACCTCCTGCATGGCTTATTTACCCAGCTTTTACGTTCTCCACGCGATTCTTTGACAATTTAATGTATTGTTTCCTTCTTGGAGCTCGTCTCATCCGTACTTCACCTCAGTCATCCTTGCAGAGTTGCCGTTACACAATTAGGACCTCTTCTTCGATGCCATCGGCCGCGTCCCAGGCCGTCTTCAGTACTTTACCCACCCCCTGTCTCTCGACAATAACTGCAGAGGTGTCGGACACAATATTTTGTGTAACTCTCTTGACTAGCATGACGTTATACACGGCGTATGGCTGTAATTTCCCCGCCGCCTGTGGCGACAGTTCGTCAGGCCCAAACCCGTACGCTTCGGACAGCAGTACAAACTCTACAGGCTCGAACAGGTCATCGCGGCTTTTGCGGGTCCTGCGCCAAAAGTCTCCGGGAAGACGGATCCCACCCAGCCACGGGTCCTCATCCTGTCCATTCGTGGACCTCCCCGAAGACGTGATCCCCAAGCGGATGAAGGGCCGGCCTGCGGGCTCAGGCCGGTCAGTCCGGTCCTGGATTGAAAGGCAGAATTTCGCAATCTTGCTCTTAACGCGGATGCCGTACGGGTCCTCCTGGAACATATAGATAGGCTTGACGCGAGGAGGCGTGGAGTGGAAGATGTCAGTTTTGCCTTCTTCAACGTAGATGATTCCATCCCTCGCCGTTTCCACCTCAGACCACATCTTTGCTAACAGCATCGGCCGCTCGTACTCAGGCACCCGCGGCGTCTGCAAAATTCCCCTCGCCAGATCCTGGATGCGCAGCTGCGCTGCGGGGATAGGCTGGCTGCGGCGCCAGTGCTCGCGCAGTGGTTCTAGGCCGTTGAAGTCACTGGCCGGGAGGTATTCGACCGTCCCGATCCAGCCCGCCCACGACCAGCTCGGGAACAGTGGTCGGTTCTTCTTGGGATCGTTGGGGACGCGACGGAGCCGGGCTGCGGGCTGCCAGAGTAGGGACTCCAGGAACATCTGCTCCTGCAAGCCGTATAGGAAGGAGCATCCGAAAACAGAGCGGAGCGTCGCGAAGAGTGAAGCGATCCCCCGGATGCGGTCGCTGGCAAATGTCATCGACCGCGACGTGTACTCCTCTACCAGCCGGCAGTACTCCTTGAAATAAGGAGTCTGGTGGGTATGCAGCCGATACTGAGCCGACCGCTGAACCTCGGTTGGTTGCCAGCTTAGCGAGAGGTTGTATGTCTGCATAGGCGCGCAGGTGGCCATGCGTGGGTGCTCGGCGTGGTAGTCCTCTCCCCAGGTGGTCATTGGGCACTGGAAGTAAACAGTGTCGCCCAGGAAGAACAGACATCGCGTCGAAAGGAGGCGTTCCTGGTATGTCCAACCCCGTGTGTTCCACACGGAGCCCCGCACAATCTGGTCGCAGTCCGGCAGAAGTTTGACGAGGGTCAGGTTCTCGGAACACTTGGCAGTGATCTGCTCCAGCTTGCGGGAGCCAGGAATGAGCCCTTTGATGCCGGCGTCGGCACTATCGCCACCTGCGATGACCAGGGTGACGGCTGCACTCTGATAAATCTCACCCATAAGAGATATCTGGGTCGCTTTGTCATACTCATCGTCCTGGACAATGCACAGAGAGTCAATCCAGAGAAGGCTGTAACCAAGGGCCCGCGTGACGGTGATTCCATCGCGAATCGATTTTGGAAATCTCTTAAAAAGCGACTCGAGGGACCCTGGCGTCTTCATTCGCGATAAGTTGTTCTTAAGGGTCTTGAAGACAGGGCCGCTGCCCCAGACATAGCTTAGACAGAGGTAGTCGTTTGGCCTCGGTGTTTCGATGAGACAATTAGACTCAAGGTCGAGCAGTCGCAGGAATGGCCCAAAGCGAGTGCCTTTGCTTGAAGCCGTCCAGCCAGGAGGCTTGCACTTCTCCCCATGCCACTCGGTGCAGTTTCGAATCCATTGTCTCACCTGTTCTAAGTCCAATTGTCCCGAGTCAGCTCGCCTGCCAAAGAACAACTGCGGGGGTGAGACATCTGGGTCGACAAGAGGAACAATGTCGAATCTTGCGAAAGGCTCAGGGACACCCCTCGGCACCCACGGTACAACTCTGAGCCTAAGGGTAGTTGTCCTTCCGGGGGCGCTGCCACTGCCTTGATCATCCGGCACCATCTGGCCATCGCGAATCCAGCAACCAATCACGTCGATGTCCTTCTTGGGGTATTCCTCCTCTCTAGAGATGTGTTGAGTGATCAAGCGACATAGGACGCAATAATTCGACCTCTTTAACATCTCGCCTGTAGTGCCGAAGTACGTGTCCAAGGGCACATCCTCAGTCTCTGGCCACGCCGCAAACTGTTCCAGCTTGAGGTCCATGACTTTGTGGTGCGGACAGAGAGCCTGAGTCTCGTCCTCAGGCGGCAAGTCCACGGTACGGTACCAGCTCCGTTTGACCCGGAGATCATCCTCGGGATGGAGCGGAAGACTGGGGTCACTTATCAGGAGGGTGGACAAGTTCATAGACATGATGGTCACCAATCGTGAGAGGAACTGGAGAATGGAAGGATCACGCAGCTTGAGCTGTCGTAGAAGAACTCACATTGGCCGAAGATGAGCAGTCTTGATGCCCAGTCTTGAAATGCGGGGGCAACCACAGAGGCCAATAAGATCAACTATGTCACTTGCAGCCTTGCATGCGCATGCTGACCTGGATGCCTGCCTAATACTCAAACTTTCCAGTACCTGCGGCACGAACGGCCACACTCGTTAGAGCATCGAGATCTTCCTTTGGCAAACCCAGAAGTTCGTTGCGAAGCTCCCTTTTCGCCTCGTAATCTCCGCCGCCGTTGGGGAATAGGACGCGAGAGTACAGCTGCTTCAAGAACCCCGTCATGATATCTCCCCTCTTGAGCGCCTCGATACCTTGCTTCCAGCGTTCCTTAGAGCTTTCGTGGGTCATTTTCCAGTCCGCGTCGCCCGTGCCGGTCACCCGCTTGACACTTTCGAACATGTCCCTCTGACTGATCCTGAAGCTCGAGATATACACAACGCTGTCGCGAAATTGCGACAGGGAAGGCGACTTGTCGTCCTCGTCCTCAGGCAGCTCCTTGAGGCCCAACAATGCGGCGACAGCCCTGCCGCATTGCGGCCAGCTAGTAACGTTGATCCGAGTCGAGCCGGAGTCGATCCATGTGATACCTCGATTCTTGATATCTATCCCGAAGGTGTCCGGTCCGGCAGCTAGGCTGTACTCGTACCAGAATCCACAGCTCAGAACTACTGACGAGCTGACACCGAGTGCCTTGATCTCGGCGGGACCGGTCCTCCGCTCTGGAGGGACTGGGCATTCGCGCAGCATGTCTTCATTCTGAGGGTCGACGCCATGCCAGTTGGGCATGACGTATGCGACACCCGCTTTGGCGGCGGCGCGGATCAGCTTGCTCTGGGTATCGGGAGAAGCAGTCAAGCTTATCGTGATGATGAGGAACTGCTGCCCCTCGAGTGCTGTGACTAACGATTGCTCGTCATCGTAGTCTACAACGGCAGACTTGACACCTGCTGGTAGTTTGGTCGTGCTGTTGGCGCGCGTTATGGCAGTCACAATGTGTTTGCCGGTCTTCAGAAGCGCTTCTGTGAAAAATCGGCCTATTTGACCTCCAGCCTGTGTGGAGAACTGTCAGGACCGAGCATCACGAGTAAGGTGGAAAGATAGGAACGTACGCCGACGATGGCGACTTTCTCTATGCGATTTGTGAATCCCTGAGGCTGGTCTTTTCCGTACAGCTTTGGCATGATTCTTAAGAACCGACTTTAGAGGTAGTTGTCAACGTAAATCTCTGGGGATCTCTGACTGGAAGTGTGCCAGTGTAGTATTATAGCCCGCTCAAGAGTCCTACCCACAGGGACAATTAGGCCGACTTCTGCCTTACATTATATATCACGAACTCAGAAAGGGTTCCGCCGGCATTAGGATATAAGCCATCCGAGGCTCATACGATTCATGGTAGATTCAGCCCAAACAAGATGTGTATTGTGCACCACGTTGTCTGGGCCGTTCATTTGTCAGCCGGCGGCCCGGACGCTTCACTTCGTGGTCGTGCTAGTCTATGAAGTCCCTGTTAATATACGGAGACCAACCTTGATGGGTTCCTAGACGCTCACGCCACTTACGACGACGTGGATTACTCCATGTGATTCCGTTATGCTTATAGGTTACCCCAACGTCAGCGGATCATGCTCTCTAATTCCATGTTTGGCGTCTTTCTTTTCCCTCTTTTTTTTTTTTAAATTCGCGCTCAGCACAATACACCCATTGCTTTTGTGTGGCCTTGTCAAGATCTACTGGTACCATCCTCTTGAACATGGGAATATTCGCGTACGCATGACATGCGCTCTTCTTCCCTGCCTATACCCATCTTAAGGGTGCCTAGAACCCAGGCTCATTACATGATACGTTTTCAGGAGCATAGAATAACATGCAAGTGGCATAATTCCCAATAGAACGGTTTGTCTCACTGGCGGGGAAGGACTAGGGAGCTCTTGCTGCGTGATTTTGGTAAATTGCCCCGTCTCAATGCGCACTGTACTGCCATCGTGTCGTATCATCCTGATCCTCAGATCCTCGAAACACGACGTAGCGTGCAGCTGCCGACCTCGACTATTCCGCTTAGCTCTCCGCGAGGACTTCCCCCATCAAGAACACAGCGTGCTTGTTGCTAAAAGCCGCAACGTCTCCCATGATCTCCGCGACTTCGGGGCCGGCAAAAGCAGTCTTGATGGACTCTTCTGTGTCCCAGACCACAACAGACCCAAAGGCATAGAGCGGATGAGAGCCGTCTACCCCATCAACAAACTTGGTTGCCGACCAGCTCTGGAGGCCGTATTTGCCCCAACAACTTTGCACGAGAGGCATGTGGTGCTCAACGTAAGAATCAATGTCGTATTTTGCGTCTGGTTCGTCCGGAAAGACAACAGTGACGGTGAAAGCCATCTTGAAGAGCTGAAGGTGATGAGAGAAACTAAAAGACTTGCATAGAGTCACTTCAACCTGGTGATGCTGGAAAGATTCCCGCACATTCTTATCTACTTGTCCACACGGGCCCTCATGGACCTTGCAGCAAGTTGATGAATGCGATTGCGGGCAGATGTGGATCCATCGTGCTAGACTGCGGGCAAAGGCGGATTCAACACGCTAGAAGCGCGCACGGTGCGGGCATAAGTGGATCACTCGGGCTGGCACTGCTCAGGCTCCACGGGGTTTGTTCGGCAGCATGCCCAGTGAAGCTGAAAGCTGTGGAGGAAGAGTCTGTTGGGCTGCTCGGCCCGTAATCTCTGCCGCTTCCAAGAGCTCGAAAAAGGGATTGGAGATGCGAAAAAACTGCAAGCAGGTCTTCGAGGCCAATCAAAGGCAGCCATAATATAAGCAGGGTGCATTAGCGGTTAGGTACGAAGACATCCAGGTATCTAGTCTTTTAAACATCTGCTCGATGTTGAAAATGAAAGGCCCATGTCCACGTAGAGCAAGTCAGGAGCGGAGACAATCCCAAGATCTCCTACCGGCTTGGAAAATCGGTGCCGAAGACCTTATCCCAAACATTGCTCGTCACCCCGAAGCCTAGCTCGTAGCTGGACAAGTGATGTCTGAGATGGTGTTGCTTTATCGCTTTCAACAGTAGTGGAAGCTTCTCGTGATGAATGAAATAGTGCGTCACATCATAACACACATAACCAAATATACTGCCGCAGTATATCGCTGTCCCAGCGTACCAGTTGCGAGCGAAAACGACGTGCGCAAGCTTCCAGAACGGTGTCGCCAGAATGATGAAGAGAGCAGGTGGCATCACGAGGCGATATCTGTCATTAGGCAAGTAGTGGTGGATACCGTGAAGTAGGAAGTGGAGGGTAATGCTAACGCGGTTGTTAGGCAGGTAACTGGGCATAATTAGGTCGTCTCCTTGAAAGGCTGGAAATGTCCCTCACCTGTCGAGATGGAATAGAAAGCGATGCAGTGTGTACTCTGCGAACGTCCAGAGGAAAACACCAAACACCCAGTAAATCGTGAGCTGTAGGGGGCTTTTGAGTCCCTCCCCTGCTAAGTGCATGCCGTAGGCAACTGCAGGAAGCCAGATGGTTGGCACCATCCACCACGGGGTCTTCGAGAGGGGCTCCAGAATGTTGCCAAATAAGGGAGGGGAGATGTCGTCCTTGATGCGTGGTGGACTGTGGACCTGATTGAGATAGAATTCCTTGTCGAACTGCCCATACCAGATCTGAGGGAAAAGAGGTCGGCTGGGGTCAAGGAATTCCCGCGACATATTCTCATCTAGTATGCGGCGCATATTGGTTCTGTCAATTCTGGGAGTGATCTCAGTTCTAGGGCAGCCTTGGGAAATGCTGTTTTTTGTTGCTGTACCCCGAAGGCCCTTTGACCTCAGCTGTAGTTCCTCTCGGGAGTCCTTGTCGCTTGGAGCAACAGTGGTGTTTGTGTGTCAACGAGAAGAGATGTTAAGAGGTGGTAACGATGGTCTGAAAGACAGAATACAGGAAGGACAGCCAGGTCTCTACGTAGTGGGCTAAGACCACCTCAGAACATGATACAATTCTACTACTCTGACTGCTCCAGGCTTTGTTCTAAATAGGTTGGGGAGTAGCCTGTTTTCTTTTAGGGCCCAGTTGGTATCTTCAGGGCCTGACCCCAAAGTCTGGCTCCGGTTTCCAGGATGGCCCGGCTCACAAAGGCGGAGTGCGCTGCCAGGAGCATCAATGTATTCCGTGGAGGATTACAGACAGCAGATCATTTGTGAGGCCTCGGTTCAGGTCCTTGATTAGTGAACACCGCAAAACGTTGTTTGCTCGTCTGAGACAATTTAGCTACTGGAATGAATTCCACCCTCGGGCTCTTGGCACGAACTCGGACCCCGTCAAGCATAATGCAGTGTATGTGCAACTGCCGGAGCTGGTTATGTCAAACCGAACAGCCCTCAAGATAACAGAAGGTTAACGGAGAGCCTCGAACTGAAGACTAAAGAGATGGCTCCGCCACAGCATAGAGCAACTGTCAAAGCAATAATGAAGCGCATAAAGTAAGCCAGGTAGCCTGATAATGTCCAGCGGTACACCTGTGTATCCATCGCCGTGGACTCCATTCTCAATCTCTCCGCGAGTGATCTGCGGGAACCCTGGATCGTAACAATCGGCAGCTGTAGCGCCCAAAGCCGGTGCAAATGTTGTGCCGCTGCCGGTGACCAGGCGAGCTTTTCAGAATACGCGGAAAGACTGAGGCTCGATTCAGCGATTCGCCATTTTCGCCATCGTCGACAGGTCGAGATTTTCTCGCCGTCTCATTATGAATCAGGCAAGTAACCTGGAACTATATGCAACCGGAGACGGCACGAGTGTTGTCCCGCAGCTTGCTAGTGCAGCCACGCTCGTCATTGAAATGTCCAATACGGGTAAAAATGGCACCTGCGCGGAGTCCATTGTATCGACTCTTTTAAGACACGTACGCTATTCATCGCCCCGAAGAACCCCTCATAAACGAGACGTGCGGCCAGAACGGAGAAATGTCCATCGGGACCAAAGAGAACACCCCTGCAACGACAATGAGAGCACTCGTCGCCAAGCGTCTGCTCATCACACGAGTGCTAAACTTGAGCCTCGGCAAATCACTCGGTCGAGGCTGCGAAATCAAAGATGTGCGTAAACTGTCAATTGACGATCACGATATCCTCGTCAGAGTGAAAGTGGTGGCGCTCAACCCGACCGACTACAAGCACATTGACGTCGTGTCTCCTCCGAATAGTATCATCGGCTGTGATTACGCAGGCGTGGTCATCGAGGTCGGGAAGAAAGCGCCGGGGCAATGGAGAGTCGGCGATCGGGTGGCCGGGGCTGTGCATGGCGGCCTGTACCCTGACCGCGGCGCGTTTGCCGAGTATCTGAAGATCGATGGTGACCTTGCATGGAAAATACCTTCCGAGATGAGCGACGAGGATGCGACAACATATGGGATCTCAGCAATCACCGCGATGCTGGCGGTTAATGTTCATCTTGGCATCCCGTGGGCCGATGAAGTCGACAAGACAGGCCAAGATGCGGCCTCGAAGGGCCTCCCCGTCTTCATCTACTCTGGCGCCACCTCCGCGGGTCTATTTGCCATCCAGCTGGCCAAGGCAGCCGGGTGCACCGTCGTGACGACCGCGTCCCCGCGTTCCTTCGACCTCGTCAAGAGATACGGTGCAGATAGAGTATTTGACTATCGGTCATCCACCGCAGTCGCTGATATCGTTCGAGAATTTCCCAACATTACGGCTGCTGTGGACTGTTTCTCCGAAGGAAACTCGACCGAGTTCTGTGCCAGTGTGCTCAAAAACAAAGGCGGGAAAGTCGTGACCCTACTTGACCGAGGGAAGTCGAAGATTCGGGGTGTGGAGTACGAGCTGGTCATGGCATACACGCTCTTCGGTCGTCCTTTCGTGTGGCTACCCCCTATTGGGCCCAAGTTTGAGGCCAGCCCGTCGGACCGGAAGGCGCTCGCACGTTTCTACGCAGGTTTGCCACGCCTGACCAAAGACGTGAAGCCTGTACCTACTCATCATATCGACGGTGGCTTTGATGGTATTCTCGTTGGACTTGATAAGTTACGGAAAGGAGAGGCGTCTGGGGGCAAGTTCGTTGTCCCATTCTAGGACGTTCGTCTCAGGCATGATCTATCAGTGGTATACGAAATTGTCAGTAGTACATATCTTGTATCGATTGAGTGTAGGAGCACCCTCCCTAGGATCTATATCTTCGGTCGGACAATCGCTATCGAGGAAGCTACTAACCAGCAGGATCCAATTCCCTATAAATAAAGTATTGACAGCTATATCTCTTTAGTTGGGTTAACCCAGACAGTGCCCGTAGTAGGCAATATCCCATCCTTCTTAGGCATCTTTGAAGATTAAAGCTGGCTTATCCCTGAGCATCAAGTTCTTGCTATGTTGCTATGGGACATATGCCAGCGGAGGACATGCCTAACCATCAGCAGGATGAAGAAAAGCCTACGGCGTTCAGAACAAGCTGTTTCATGATGGGCAGTGGGATTTCTGTTCGATAACCTTGGGCTCGCAAGTCGGGACACTACGATACACCAGGCATTCTGGTTGTGTGTCAGTTCGCCCAGGAAACAACAACGGCAGCCGAGTAATTTCCGCAGGGATCTCTTTTCCTTACTATTGGAACGTGGCATAACACGCCCAGCCTTGAGATTGCCTTTCAATGGAGTCACTCAGCGAATAGGTAGTTCTAGCTGAAAGCAGTGGAATGGTTCTTCCGATTCCGTGGCTTGTATCAAGCAGGAGCTCAGGATAGAATGACGAATACACGCAGACCGAGGTCACCTGGGAGTGATCACTAATCCGGAGAATGCCGTCGACGCGCCACTGAGCGACAAATAAGTTACTGTGGGACTTCTGTTTTCGTACCATTGTCTCCTGGTACTCTGATGTTATCTTGCTGGCGAACTTGGGTGCAGGGGATGTTGTAGAGTCGGTGTAAAGCGATTGTACACAAGATAGCTCATGATGTTATGAATCTAGTAATACTTTCTGCCGCCTGATCAGGTTGTTAGGCGAGGGCATGAACACTTGCTGAGCCCATATGTGCGCCAATCACTGAAACAGGTTGATTTTGCACGTATTAGTGAGGTACCTACCCTCGGCGTAAACGCGCGGAACCCTCTGTGGAGACCGACTTATCAAAAGACTGACTGGTGTGGTCTGTCCGCGGACTTGACGATTCTACATCAGAAGAAGTCCGCGGAGCACGTCGGCTCCGGATCGATCCAGGGTCGGGCCCTAAGTCAAGGCCGAAGCGGTGATTTGGTTCCACGAGAACCCGAGTGACAGGAAGGTTCGAGAGTCGAGAGATGACGAAGCAATCCGAGGTACTTCCGCGATTTCCCTATCCTGCAAGACAAAGCATTTTTGGCGAGAAAGTACCTTCGGCGACCGGTGCAATGCGCCTCTGCGAGTGGCGAGCAAGCTCTTCAGCCTAGGCCTGATGGTTTGAAGGCTGTCTCCCGACTTCACGTACAAATACTCGTTGTCTATCTACCCACCTAGCCTTGGAGGAGTATCGTCCTGAAGAGGAACACACCAAAGCTCACAGCACCTATACCGGGAAAACCACGAAACGCAGGCAAATATGAGTGCGAGTACAACCTATCTCATCACGGGGGCCAACCGTGGCATAGGCAAAGGCTTTGTCACGGCCCTTCTGCAGAGACCCTCCACCACTGTCATTGCTGCTGTCCGAGATCCATTGAAGGAGTCATCCCGAGAACTTAACGAGCTGCCGAAGGCTGCCGATTCGAAGATCATCATCGTCAAGCTCGACTCTACGGTTGAGTCTGATCCGGCCAATGCGGTGGCCCAACTTCAGAAGCACGGCATCGCCTCGCTTGACGTTGTCATCGCAAATGCTGGCATCGGTGGCAATGGGGGACCAGTTGCCGAAACCTCGGCCCATGCGGCAGCCGAGCACTTCGCCGTCAATGCAATCGGGCCCATGAAGCTCTTCCAGGCCACAGCAGGACTGCTCAAGGCCAGCAAGGGCGGCAACCCCATATTCGTCGCGATCTCGACGCTGATTGGTTCCATCGGTGGCATGGAAGCACTCGCAGGCTTCCCAAACACCACGAGCCCGTACGGCGCGAGCAAGGCGGCGCTGAACTGGATCGTCCGGCGTCTTCACTTTGAGGAACCCTGGCTGACTAGCTTCGTTTTCCATCCTGGTCTGGTGGAGACAGATATGGCGGCTGCGGCGACGGCGGGGACGGACATCAACATTAAGGATCTGGGCGCAATTTCCGTGGAAACAAGCGTAGCGTCGATGCTGAAGACGGTTTATGGGGCTTCTAGAGCCATTAGTGGCACGTTCCAGAACTACGACGGGACAGTTCTGCCCTGGTAGGATGTACACATAGAAGAGGAAGCGTGTCTATAATTGAATCATTCGTTTGAGTATCTCACGTGTATCCTTCTCATCCAGACTTCTAGCTGCCGACTGTCTAAAGTGCCTTGTTGCGTCCCTCGTCTTCATTACAAGACTCAGGAACCGTTTTGAACGCTGGTGTCATTTTATCTTACAGGGGTACTGTCCTGACCGCTATATGTTGTATGTTTCCTCCAGTGCTTCTCAAACGCACAGTAGATTGTCGCCATATGACGTTTGCCATGGGTAGCATCTTGGGAGGTCGTCCCTTGCTGACAGCCAGCTTGAGAGTAGAAATTCACCGGATGATGGAGATATACTGACCGGACAAGCAGGACTTCCTTTCAGGAGTGTAGTTCAGATGTACAACAAGATATGTAGGACCTTGCACACCAAATGCGTTCTTTAGATACTCTCGTGTCGATGGCAATCTGCTTGAGGTCTTTGGCGAATTTCCGAATGACCTCTACCGATAGATGGGGTTGTAGTTCCTGCTCTCCCCTTTCCCCCCACTCTCACTCTACCATACCTGTACGTATCACGACGCTTCCCCTCGGTCTAAACAAATCTGCCACAGTCCACGAGAAATAAGAAGGCATTGATAGCGAACCCTAAGTTCTTTTAGATATTGTCATAGATTCCAGGCTGGATGGTCTCCAGAATTCCCAATAGCTCGTCGTGAACTCGCTGCTGAGCCTTTAATCCCTCGTTACTCCTTACAAAAGCGCTTGGCTCCTTGACTTCACACTCGCTCATATATTGTCCATAACTCTCTTCTCCAGCAGCGGCGCTGTGCACAAGCGTGCGACCTCCCACTTCCGTTGTTCGTGCGAGTAGCGCTTTTGCCACCTTGAGCACTGGGCCAGCGATTCCCTAGAGATTGGGAGCAATGTCAGCATCATCGCGCGACAGGCTGTGCTTATAGGAAGATTGGCTCATCTGTATTCATACCTTCACTTCCTTATCGAGCTCTGAGTGACACAGACCTGGGTTGACAGCGTTGAGAATCACAGGCTCGGCAGAATGTGAACCTTTCTGCATAGCGGCAGCCAGGGATCGGACCAGTAGGACCTCCAAGAGTTTGGACGTGTTGTATCGATCATTAATATATGACTTCTTGTCCTTGTTGAATGCTTCGAAGATCCGGGGCTCGTTGCGCTCTGCAAATTTGGCCTGACAGCTGTCAGCTTTCCAAGCTGCCGACCAGAGAAAGGGAGGCATGCATTTTCGTGAACGACAGAGCTCGTGATAACCAGTCGTGCTGTCTGTCCCGTTCTCTCTCTAGATTTTCTCAGGATGGGAAGGAGATTTAAAACGAGAAGGAATGTCCCGATGACATTGACCTTGATGGTGATCTCGGTGCCCCCTGATTCCTCATATGTATTTCTCAGAACACCGGCGTTTGCGATCACGACGTCTAACCTATCCAGCGATCCACATCTTATGGTGAAATTCCTGATAGAGTCGTAGTCTGACATGTCGACCTGCCATACCTCGACGACATCCTTCCGGTTCGTGGAGGCTTCGATGGACGCTTGAGCAGATTCACCCTTCTTAACAGATCTCACCGCGAGGATAACTCGAGCCGCATCAAGTCGAACAAAGTGTCGTGCAGCTTCAAGTCCCAAACCGGTGTTGGAACCCGTGACGATGACGGTCTGGCCCGCAAACGAGGTGGTGGGCACGGGGATAGGTCGCAGTTGAGCACGGATGGCTGCAAGTGAAGACATGTTTGCTGTGCAGCTCGGGTCGTGACATATGTGCGGCTTCGACGGAAGGACACTCGTGGATATGGAGGAGGAAACATCTTAGAAATGCCCAGGTGCCCTCTCGGACGGTCTTTGCTGTCGGGGAGCTGAGGAATGAGGTTGTCCCGGCCCGAGAACAACGATGTTGACGACAGCCAAGAATTGGGCCGTCGGACTGGTGAGTAATCATGTAAATCATATCGGCAGGGCCGAAAAGCGCAAAGGTTAGAAAAGTGGCTGGCTCAGGCACAAATGACTCGTGACAATCCGGGGACAATGGGTGGTCACGATGTATGCCATTTTAGTAGCAGTGATGAAAGAGCACGACTCGATCACTCTCGGCCGAGTTCTGCAGGGGCACTGCCAAGCCAACGAAAGAATCCAACATTAGTCACGGCATGCCCTTGGTACCCAACACCCAGAAGTGGTGCTCCCGGGGGCTGTACCATCCCCTAAAGGAGACTCTTTCGCTATCACCTCCACTGGAGGGCTGGGTTGTGGTAGGAGAAATTGAGAGTTTCTCTAGCGTCCGTTCTAAACACCTGCCCAATCGGATACGTTTTCCGCTGCCGCTTGGGCATGAACCTGGGAACCATACACAAGGAAGGACAAGGGTCTGAGGAGTCGGCAGACTGCCTGTCGTGTTCCCAACTGATATGTCTTACATTTACATATTCTTTATCCTCGGAAGCAGAATGTTGGCGTGATGGCTAGTTCACAGGAGGACGGGAACTGTAGAGATGTTCACTGCACCATGGACCACTAATAGGTATACGGAAGACATAGCGACGATGATTCCGGTTTTCTTTTTCGACTCTGAATTGATCTCGGACAGTGCGAGAAGGGACATGATGCTGGAAAGGAGCATCTACAGTATTCTAGAACACGATGACTTGAACGAGAACGGTGAGTATTTGCGGTCAAAGCTCATGGGCATTAATCGCAAGCGCTGCACGATCCTTGCCGAGTAAACATAGGTATGATAGCCGGTCGAATTCGAGCCTTGCTCTCGTTGCTCAGATGTATCTGATCAATTCCGGATTCAGATTTCCTAGGCTGTGAGGCTCTCACGTCCAGACCACCCTCCTCACTATCAGGGATCTCGCTTAGGAGCCTGTCCTAAACGATTTGTGCCGCCCAAGTCGTGGTGGGAGCACTGACGTAGAAGGCCACCACGGAGATGATAAGGTTTGTCATGAGAGAGACGCTGCGGCTGGCGCCAATGGCATAGGACAGGGCTGATCCGAGAGACTCCCCGGCGCGCAAAATAGCCATAGAGAGAGCTACCATGTCGGCTTCAACGTCGTAGGTTCTCAGGACCCAGAACAGCCAAATGCTGACGGTCTCGTATGTGATTCTGGAGCCTGGGTTAGCATTCATCAGAGGCTGTAAATAGGCTGTAGTTAGGTACCTGTAGAGGATGAAGAGAGCAAGCCCCTCTCCATACTTGGGGCTGGTCCAATCAATCGTGCCTGGATAGTGCTTTCTGTAGCGATCCTGGAGGACAAGATTCCAGATCCACACAGCGGTAAACAGTGCCAGAAGGAGGTACCAGAGGCCTCGAGCCTGGGTAGACCGTCGTACGAGTCCTGTATCCAACCACCAGCCAGTCGCCAGGTTGGCAATGACGCCTACAACAGAGACAACGAAACCGGCGAGCGTTCGGGCACGAACTGAATAGTACGCGGCAAGATAGTTACCCTGGTAAGTTACGCCCCACTGGGAAGCGATGAAGGCAGGGATAAGGAGCACAACCTCCTCTCGCCTGAACTGGGCCAAATAACCCTGGAACTGGGATTTGAACGTTCGATCCTGATTCGTGAATACTGGTTTCTTGCCGTCCTTTCGAATGAGCTTTTCGGGTGATGATATGAGCAAAGCCAAGGGTGGGCCGAGGCACTGGAGGCCAACGAGGACGATGTAGGTACGGGGTGAAATGGATCCCTTTGCTTCCCCGTCGGCGTTCAGGCTCAACTGGATCGCGGAAGAGATAATTGAACCAAGCTTGTTGGGGGACAGCCGGATGGCGACTAGAAAACATCAGTGACAGTTTCGGAGAGAATATCCGAAGAACTCGAGCCATTACAGGAGGGCACAGGACGTACTGCATTTGCGTCGTCGGCTCACCTCGGGGTATCCTACCACCACCGAACCCTCTCCTTGCCACAGAGCGGCAGCCTGGCTCGTCAGATCGTAATACAAGCTGAAGGAATCCATCTGCAACCTACCGAGAGACCACATGTTGTAGCACCAAACAACAGGAACCATTGAGTACCAAGCTTGCTATTGCAGTACAAAGCCGTCGAATAAGGCACATATCCAAGAGTGCCGAAGAGAATAACCCACTTCATGCCAATCATGTTGCCAATAATACTGGCTATGGGGGAGAAGAAGAACATGATACTAGGCCGATTCTTAGCCATGACTGCACCAACGAAAGGACTTGCTACTGGCGAGGTCGTTGCAGGGGAAAGCGCACCCAAAGGTGATGCCATTCGCAGCGTTCACGACGTAGGGCTCGGCTTGACCGCCCGCACCAAGAGCTGAGCTGCTGTCAGTGATGTCCTATGGTGACCTGCAACTCTTTCAGCTTTTGCAGTACTTACTGTTCAGCGCAGTCCAAATTCCCGGCTGTGTGAAGCTGATGAGACCGAGTAGGACAGCCTGGAAATAGATGCCACGATAGACGTCGCGTGACTTCCTGTACATGGTTGACGGAACCTTCCGAGCGATGACGGCCATTGTCGATCGTTCTCTTTGGGGACAGGTGGTGACAAGTCTATGGTTTCGGGCTATTGCGAGCAACAGCGGCCGTGTCTTATACTTCACGAATGACAAGTACCAATTTTATGCTCGTGCCGAGGTCTTGATACCTTCATACCTGCTTCTCGCACACCTCCCATCACGTTATATCTGATGCCTATTGTAACATAACGTTAAGTGATCCTCGCTTCATATCAGTCCGCAGATACGCGTGTGGAAATCTCTACAAGCGCATCGGACGGAACCCTCGATGGATCAGTGAGCGCACGAACTGTAGCCCTTATCAGACATTACAAATCAACGATCATCGTAGGATGCTCTCAGACCCGAGGCCTGGACCATACGTCTCTGCGCTAGACTGGTTTGCCGATTCAAACCGGGGAGTTGATAAAGCCCGTCTGCCTCAGGTGACCTCGTCCATGGTAACATCCAAGCCGACAAGGGCATATTTCGCCTCACTAGATGGGGAGAAATGATTGGATGATGAATTGGGAGATCCAGAAACGTCGGCCTAGGTGCCCAGGGCGTCATTAGACTATATAGGCACCTAAGTTATTTGTAGACACTCTCGCAACACGCTCAGGGGCGTGTAGGGTGCCCCAGTCGAAAGCTGCATGCTCGAAATACACCCTTCTTCCCCAAGAGGAAAAGGCAGATCATTAACAAGTCCCTCACGTATCCGCGATTCCTCGTCATAAGTAGTTTGGAAATCCAAGCGCAGGTTTCCCACCTCTCGAGACTTCAAAACGAAGGATTTTTTGAAACATTGTTCGTCCAGGGTATTTTCTCTCCTGCCAAAAACAATGGCTGAATCCGAGATCATTATCAACAACCAGGGCTTGGCGCCGAAGAAGCAACTCATCCTAAACGCATTCGTTCAAGCCTGCAGCGGGCATCAATCTCCAGGCCTTTGGCAACACCCGGATGACCAATCTGCTGACTTCAATGATATTAAACATTGGGTTAATCTGGCACAGCTGTTGGAAGTCGTTTGAGTACGCTGGACCATCTGACTGGAGGGAGGATCGGTTGGAATGTCGTAACTGGGTACCTAGACTCTGCGGCGCGGAATCTCGGGCGTGTATCTCAGCCGGATCATGACGAGAGATACGCGAGGGCAGAGGAGTATGTCGAGGTGATGTACAAGCTTTGGTAAATCCCCTCAGATACCAGACAAAGTTGTCCAGCCGACCTCCCATCCAGGGGTTGGTATCAGGGCGGTGAGACAACCCACGCTGACGGAGATCTGGACAGGCAATCTTCGTGGCGGGATGATGCCGTAAAGCTCGATACCAGTACTGGCGTCTTCGCAGACCCAGACCTCGTTCGGACCATTGACCACGTCGGCAGATACTATCAGGTCCCCGGTCCTCACATCTGCCAGCCATCACCCCAGCGCACCCCAGTCATTTTCCAGGCCGGTGCGTCCAGCGGTGGAAAATCCTTCGCGGCTAAGCATGCTGAGGCTGTTTTCGTCTCAGGCCTCGCACCGGCTGTTATAGCCAAGAACATAGCCGACATCCGCGCCCAAGCTCGCGACAAGTTCGATCGCGATCCAAAGTCTATCAAGTTTCTCGCCATGGTGTGCCCGATCATTGGAAAAACACAGGAGGAAGCCCAGGCAAAGTATGAGGAGTATCTCAGCTACGGGTCGGAGGAGGGTGCGTTAGCGCTATTCGGTGGATGGTCAGGCATTGATCTTGCACAGTATGAAGATGACGAAGAGCTGCGATACGTCGAGTCGAATGCAATCCGGGCCTCAATCGAGGCATGGAGCAAATTCGCTGCGGCTGCTCCAAAGTGGACCAAATCTGCTGTCGCGGACCAGATCAAAGTCGGGGGCCTAGGCGGTACCATAATTGGAACTCCTGAACATGTCGCCGACGAGCTGGAACGATGGGTCGAGGAGGCAGATGTCGACGGCTTCAACTTCTCGTACGCGCTGATGCCTGGCACATTCGAGGACGTAATTCAGCACTTGATTCCCGTATTGAGGAAGCGTGGCACTTTCTGGGACGGCTATGCGGTGCCCGGCGGCACCTACCGAGAGAACTTGCGAGGTGAAAAAGGCGCCGCAAGGCCGCCGGCCGACCACCCTGCGGCACGGTATCACTGGAAGGCTTAGGAACTTTTGTGCCGTCACAGTCAGTACCTTAGGTCAGATACGTATTAGTACTGAACTTCCCAGTTCTCAATTCTGAAAGTCATTGCTCCTCAAACTATGTACAGAGGACAACGTGCCCGGCCAGCTTATTCGGATGTTTGCACCACATTTCGATTGATGTGCAAAGCCAGCTCGATTCCCAGTCCAAAAGAGCCGTATTGTGTCGGTTCAGAGCGCGTCACCAGCCCAGATCCACCATCATTTTCGAGGAAGCTGTACTGCACGCAGAAGTGGAACGCTCTCCAAAGCTGACTATTTTCACATTACTAGCAATAGATCCGGGCTAGGATTGTAGACGAGCCGTGTGTATCAACGTCTCATACGCGCGATGTAGTAATGTTCTATCGATGTGTCAGGGGCATAACATGCCGTCTTCCGATGCTTTCAGCGGCTACCTTAACCTCGGTATGATTAGTGATCGTTCCCGATTGAGACATTGTGGTACGATAACATTAAGCTTAAGCCATCGACCAGCGTCGTATCATCATTGCCACCCGGCATGGCGCATTGTCCACCTACTGGCGCACATACTTCGTCTATCAGCAAGATATCAGGACTACCCACAACAATGTGGGCTTTTCCCACGTTTACACAGCCTATTTAGAGATTGCGACAAACACTTGGCTGTTGTAGGGCACTATGAAGCTTGTCGAGGCGTGGTCTCCATATCGAGATGGAGGATCAGAATCCCACCCCCTTCACTTTTGTCCCTTCCTTTTCTCCGGAGGGGCCTATGTATATGCCTAGCAGCCGCGTGTAATCGGCGGGAAGTTTGTATGACAAAGCCTTATGCTTGAGGAGCTAGGGAATTGAGGCGTTGATGGCGTAATCGATGTCGTGAAAGCTAACAGTGCCAGAGGTTTCCCCAGTTCTCCTGAACGACGGTGCGAATATTGTGCCGCTGCGGTCCAACGTTACGGCCCGTGTCACGAAATGTTCCTCAATTCTGAACAAGGACGGAGAAAATATTGTACCGTAGCCGATACAATGTTATGAGATGCAGTCGAATCACTAATAAAGCAGTGGCTGAGCCGAACCGTCAGAGAACCATTTCTCAATATAGACACTATGTCGAGGTATATCGTAGCACATTATCTACAGATCAAGCGACGATAGTTTCCTAGTACAACGTCGGCAAGTTTGTCTGTGTTTAACGGATTGGCCTGCGCGCTCCTCGTATCTCTGCCATCTCGTATCCTGCGATGTCGATTAGGAACGTTGCTATTATTGGGGTACGTCGACTTTTGATACCTTCTCCGCCGCGGAGGATTCGCGAACTTGGAGACACATTCCACAGTTCGGTCGCTTTCTAACTCATCATGCATAGGCGAGCGGTAATATCGGCACAGCGGTGCTTCCAGAAATCCTCAAATCCGACCTGAATGTGACGGTCGTAAGTCGCGTAACTTCAGCAGTGACTTTTCCTGCGGGGGTCAAAGTTGCCAAGAGTGACTTCAATTTGGGTTCCCTCACGCGAGTCCTCAAGGGGCAAGATGCTGTGATTAGTATGCTTCCTATCATTGCCCTTGACGTTCAGGACACCGTCATAGAGGCAGCAATTGCGGCCGGTGTGAAGAGATTTATCCCCAGCGAATACGGTTCTGATTCGATGGTATGCAATGACTAGCCTAGAAGACACCTGTGTTGCTGATAGACTGGACAGAACCCTGCTGTGCTCGCTGCGGTACCGTTTTTTGAAGCGAAGAAGAAGTACTTGGAATATCTGAAGTCTAAAGAGGACGTTATCAGCTGGACGGCAGTTTTCACAGGACCTTTCTTTGATTGGGTAACTGGGAACTTTGGCAAACCACGCGGGCGTCTCTGAAGCTAAAACCTTTCAGGGACTGTTGACAGGGTTTACTGGTTTCGACTTGTCCACGAATACAGCTACTCTTGTCGACGGGGGCAGAGCGCGATATACAACGTCCAATGTTGCACAGATTGGTCGCGCCCTTGTAGCTGTCCTGAAGCATGCTGCCGAGACTGCCAACCAGCTCGTTTACGTCGAGTCATTCACCACCACACAGCTTGAGGTTCTCGCCGCTCTTGAAAGGGCTACTGGACAGCAATGGAAGGTAGTCAATGAGAACTCAGAGGACATCAGGGCAGCAGGGTTGAAGGCGATAGGAGAGGGTAAGATGATAGAAGGAGGCGCCAATCTCATTACAGCAGCCGTCCTAGGAAGAGAGGCCCTGGAGGATCACTCACATGCGGAGGGTGGAATCTGGAATGATCGTCTGGGTCTTCCGGACGAGATTGTGGAGGTGGAAGTGAGGAGGATTGTGCAAACTGCGGCATCTAAACAGTAGGCCTTCTTACACGACGGTATGGGCTCGCAACTTAACGAAGTGATACACGGAGGTCGGCCAACGTTCAACAGATGTGAGTCAGGGTAGGATGCGGGGCGTTGGACCCCGAAAGCGCATCCGGTCCTATGGAAGCGGTAGCGACATACGGGACAACAACTGCGCGATGACAGGAGGAGTACAGAGACCGAGGCAAAGGGCTGCTACAGTTTGAAGCATCTAATACTAAATACTCTTCTCGAGATTTGTTCGTATTTAGTGGAAATAGTTCCACGCCACACCTTTTGTCTTCTCCCAGGCCTTGTCGAGGGCCTGAACAACATCCTCCGGCAGAGGTCCCTTTTCAAGGTCCACCAAGTTTTCTTCTAGCTGCTCTTTACTGCTAGCGCCGATGATCACCTCATCACCGGCCTCCTTGCTCAGCTTAGAATGGTGCATCATCCACCGCAGCGCGCATTCAACCTCGGTCAGGCCGTGCTTGCCTGCTGCCTCTCGGATGATGTCAAGCGCATCGAACATGGGCTCCTTCCAATATCGAGCCTTGTATAGAGTCCCCTGTCTCGTCTTGGGATCGAAGCGGGAGCCTTCTTCCACCTTCTGCTCACCTCGGTGGTATCTGGAGGTCAGATAGCCGCCGGCAAGGGGGTTGTAAGCGTAGAATGCCATGCCATAATGCCGGAGGCAGGGGAATAGCTCCAACTCGACGGACCGGTGAATGGCATTGTATACGCCCTGATATACGGTTGGGCGGAGCCAGCCGTTGCGAATGCAGATCTCGTTGATGTAGGCCACCTCCCAAGCCATGTAGTTGCTAATTCCGAGACGGTTGAAGTAGCCTTCCTTGTGTAGCTCGTCGATGGCTCGAAATGTCGCCTCGTAAGGCGTTGTTCGATCAGGTCCATGCAGATACCACATGTCGATCTTATCGGTTTTGAGCGCCCGCAAGGAGGCCAGGAGATGCTTTCGAAGGTCTTCGGGGTTGTGCGTGCCTCCCTGGCCGTAGCTCGAGCTGGGATAATATTTCGTCTCCATCACGATGTTTCGGGCCTGCCAATCCAATTGACCCAGATACTCCTCGGACGAGCCCTGGCCGTACACTCTGGCTGTGTCAACCTCATTGTGGCCGTGCTTCTGGAAGATGTCAAGTACAGCTGCGGCGTCGCTCAGGTTGTGAATCCGTGTCTGTTCCACGCCTGGAATAGTCAGCCCGTGATCAACCCCGCTGCATGCGTCTAGTTACCCGGTTTGCCAATCGTCATCGCCCCGAAGACGATGGGAAATCTTGTCTTTGTCACTGCCTGCATCTTGTTCACTGTGTCCGGTTTCAAGATAGCGTCTGCGTGTGCAGGTGGTCCGTGATGTGGGAACGTCAGAACAGATGGTCAAAAGCGAAAGATTCTTGAATGCTATGAAGATGCAGGGTGGACTGCCTGTAATTATTAAATAGAAACGTCCATGGTGTCTTGAATTTCGAGACTTCTCTGAAACGGGACGGAGGCGGACAGTGTTGAATCCTGTTCACCCCGCTAAATATGTCCAGCGTAAGCCACCTGCATGCAAGTGGCATTCTACGTTGCCGCGTCAAGATCGTTCCTGTCAGGCTATTTTCAGATTCTCCGTTAACTCCGTAGGTAGGTAGGTGGCCCGCGTAACACCCATTGATCAAATCCATTCCAGGATCCTCCGCGACGAGTTCGCATTATCATAAAAAGTTTCATGGACTACACGGAAGCTCTGCGTATTCATCAGTAACGATTCCGGATAGTCAAGGATATTGCAATGTCTAAGTATGTGATGCCCTGAGCTGCCTCAGCTATATGCTGTGCGGATCCGTTTCCTCCAGAGTCCCGGATTTTAAGGTTCGGTCGCTAACGCACATTGCTTACGGCTCCACCGCTTGATGTTCTACACTAGCGAGCCTGAAACTCGCCGCTTCTTAGACGCCCTGTTCAAGTCTGGCTGTCTGGCGACACACCTAAATCGTGATTGACGCGCTAAAAGTTGTGAAGTGGCGCCAGAACCACGTTGTCCGGTGTCATCGGGTTAGTGTAGGGCAAATTCCGAGATAGGCCGCGTGCCAGTGATATGCTCCTTCGGTGTTTTTGTGTCTCACGAGCTCTGGTACTGCCCGGGTCTCCCTCAGTTACAATAATTTGCTCCCATAACGGTTTCTAACCAATGCGCCATGTCTTCACTCTCAAGCATTTACGTTGTCCTGATAGTTCCAGTAAAGGCTGTCATGATAACGTCACTACAGCCGTGGCAATATCCCAGATAATTGGGAATATTGTATGCTTGACCTACGGTTCACGGGCCCTGAATTCGGCTCTGGGTAAACTAATTTCGTTCTAAGACTTCGGGCCCATCCTACGTAGGCTATTTAGGAGCTACGACCGAATTGTGGATTCCTCCCACGCGTCATCATCTGTAGCATTTTTTACTCGCATTGTACCTTGCAACGCTCTGATTCTGCCAAGCAGGAACAAGGTTCGGCCCGAGGAAGGCACATGTTGCGAGTAGAGTGTCGTCAAGTCAGTCCTCGCTTTTGAGATCCCGGATAGCGTGCAGAATGAGGCTCTCGGTCTTGTTATCGCCAGGGGTTAGTGAGCTGTACCCTTCTCGTTCTATGAGGCCGAAGGCTATTGCTAAGGACTCCCAGCGCCACGTGTTGGGGCGTGTCTATTATCCTATCCCCTTCGTTTTGGCCAAATCGTTGCTGTATCATCATTACATGGGAAAGGTGAACGTGATAAGCCAACTATCAGACCAGACACAATAGCTTGGACGTTGACAGCTGACTTGGTAGAGAGACAACACGACTTAAGACAGACAATGCGTAGGGAGACGTTCCTGTCGCTTGCTTCTTTTACTCGAAAATTGTGCAACAAGTATCTTTTAACGACAAGCCCAAGATGTCTCCTGGTCTGGGTCCCCTTGCTGGTCCCACCCTGCTCGTTCTGGGTATGGACAAAGAGGTCTCTGCCGTGCAACTTCTGAGAGAGGGTCCGACATGTCTTTCCAAATCGTCGCAACAATGCTCTCGACGACATTTCCGTTTTCCACCCAGTCCATCAGTGCCAGAAGCGCATCGTGCCTTGGATCATGGTAGCCTGGCACACTGTATAGGCTGCTGCTCAGAGAAGGTCCCTGGTACGAACCAGCAAAATACCACGGCGCATCAACGGCAGTGCCTTGGCAGTGCCCCATTCCCGGTACGAAGAAGAAGCGAAACCATTCTCTTAGCTGCGCGAGGCCGCCCGTCGCGGAAGCGACCTGCTCATAGAAATATTCAGAGGTGCCAGTCGGGATGTATCCATCAGCCATGCCGTGGTACATGATGACCTTCCCCCCGCGGTCCCGTAAAGCCGACATATCGAAGGCGTAGGCGGTGGCATTCCCGGGATCCAACTTGTCCGCTATGCTAATGACACTGTCGTTGTATTGCTGCCACGACCAGTCTGGGTCGTTGAAGAGGAAGTACTGCTCATATCCGGTCCCCAGACTGTTCGGCTCCGACCCGCCGAACAGCACATCCCACTGGGGCTCCGAGCCTTTCTCTAGTCCAGGACAGGCAAGCGCTCCATCCGCAAAGTACGGTGCGTAGATTTTGCGAAGGGTTGAGAGCTGCACTGCTGTGAGGCACGTAGACGTATTACGCCCCGGCGAGCCGCAGGCCAGTGCATTGTAATTGAACATGCATTGGCCAGGTGAGCTGATTATCCCGTCCACAATCCCATCTGCACCATCACACTGCTTGAGGATTTCGGCCTCGATTACTGGGAAGAGCGATGGATCGATATGCCTTGGGTTGTCAAGGGGCAGATTAAGTGCGCCGACATAGGTGGTCCAGGGCTGGAGGTGAGCTGTCCACCAGGCAGGGGCGCCAACAAGCAAGCCATCAAACGTCTCTGGGTACAACTGCGCCTCTCTGAGACCCTGACGGCCTCCGGTGGAGCACCCCGAGTAGTAAGAATGAGATATCTGACAGCCGTAATAGGCTTCTGTCAATGACTTTGCAGCCACCGCTGTGCCATGGATTGCGCGCCATCCCCAGTCGGTCACCTTTTCGGGCTCATTCAGGGCCCATGAGCCGTCCACAGACGTGGAATTGTGGCCGGTGTCAGTGCTGGCTGTTGCAAAGCCATACCGCGCGCCAACCCCTATGTCCATCCAGTTGATGCCACCCGCAAAGCCGCCATTCCCGACCTCCAGGAATCGCGAGTTCCACGTTGCAGGGAGGAAGAGCGCGAAACGGAACGAAGATGACGGCGACGATGTCACGTTGACGACGATGGCACAGAGTTCGGGCAGGCCGGTTGGGATACTTGGGTAAGCAATGTCAGAGGGACCTTCACCGTAGCTTCCATTCTGCGGAACAGCGTCCACAGAATGTATCCGGGCATTACGCGGCAGGATATCGTTGAGGGCGGCTACGGAACAATCTCGACCTCGGCCAGTAGCGTGATCTCCGAGGACGGACTCGGCGCAAGTCAGGCCAGCTAGCCACACCGGCAGCATCGATCGAATAAAGCTCATACTCGCTAACTTCACGGTAAAGTAGAAAGCAGACGCAGCAAGTGGAAAGAAGCCCGGTAAACACTGAAGCAAGTTAAATGGCAACTTTGCTAAGGCCACTGAGAGACAAGAGCAACGGCTGCTATTTCTAGTAACCGAGATATCTATCTGCGTACCCCGCAATTAGAGCGCATCAATGCTAAGGAGTCGGTACTCAATTTTCCCGAAACCCCTCAAAGCTCCCTGAGAGCCCTGAAAGCTGCTGGGCGTTTTCGCATCTCTACACCGACAGTACGCGCTCAAGTTGTTCATGTCGATTTAGCGCTTGCTCAAAGGTAGGAATCCCATTGAGACTCCCACTGTGCAATGCCTCATAAAAGGCACCAACACTTCTAGCCACAACAGGCAGCTGCTCTTGTCATTCAGTCCACTTCCATTCCACAACCTCGACCGAGCTCGAGCCGAAGTTGTGTACCTCCAATCTCACGGGCTTGTCGTACCCAGCAGCCTGAAGAGTCGTGGTCCCTTCTGCCGTCAGACGTATCTCCCCGGTCTCTCCCTTGATGGTCCTGGCAAGCTGAGGCTCTCCGGGGAATGGCTGCCCTAGGCGCAAGCGGGCCAGTAAGGTGGCCCCCGCCACGGTAGACTCGGAGCCTTGGAAGTCTCCAATGGCAATGATGAGATCCGGTACGTCAGACATCACAACTTCTGTGACTTTATGTGTCGATTCATCTGTCAGCTTAATTTCTGGACGCTGGATCTGAACGTGGCCGGCTAGATTCTGGACTTCACCCAAGACGTATTGGACTTGGTCAAACACTGACGGAGAATGTCAGCTGCCCATGCATCTCATCCAGTCCCGGCTCAAACTCACGATGTCCAAAGTAGATTGTGAGGAGATTGCCCCCAATGGCTTTCTCAGTGAAGTACTTCAGCCTGAGGGGGAGTGCGTCTGGGTGCATGGAGGCCCCAGAAGCTCTCACCTCTGTACTGAGCAGTTTGCCAATCTTTCCATGAGCCACAAGGCCCCTGGTCTTCTGAATGACGGGCGCAAACCGTCCCTGGAGTCCCACCACTGTCTGGCTACGAGTCTCCTGCGAAGCTGAAATGAGGTCTCTTGCACGCTCGATGTTATGTGCGAGCGGCCACTCCAGGTAGATCACCTTCCCAGCTTTACACTGGGTAGGACAGTGTCATAATGATGGTCGACTCGCGTGCTGCATACAACCAGCTGCACATCCGGGTCCGCGGCAAGAGCATCTGGGTCGCCATATGCCCTGGTTTCACTGGGAAGGTTATAGAGCTTGATCGCTTTCCGCGCTGCTTCAATGCTAGAGTTACAGAGGGCTCGCCCCCAAGCCACAAACCTGGATGCCAGCTTTTAGAAGCCAATTCCGGCTCCTAAGCCTGCTATGTAATGCCCTTACGCGCCCGCCACCAATTCCTGGGTCCTCGCACCCCTTAACAGTCCCAGGTCGTTTGAACTGTCTCTCGAAAGGTTCGGCAGAGGCGGGCTCGAAAACTCAGACACCGATGGAGCGTGCTCTAGAAGCCAGGCTGGAAGACTGCGAAAGCAGACGAGAAGCAACATGCGCGGTGGTTCGTCACAGATGGGACGCTCTACTCCCCTTCAGTCTATCATGTAGCTATTGATGAACAATGCGACGTTTGTCAAAAAAAAAAAAATTAAGTTCAGTTCGGCTATTTATGTCTAGTAGGTAGCCTCTCCGCCATCTATCTCGACGCACTGCATATGGCTTCCGACGAGGACACCTGGCTTGCCTCTGGTTGACGTTTCCTTCTTATTTCCACACCTTCTGCCACAGTGACCAAGACTTGTGGAGGGTAATGTATGCCCTTCTCCTCATTAACCTAGCAGCAGGAGTATTTTAAGACTCGATGAAACTATCCGTCAACATAAGCATCGTCGTCGCCATCGCTCGTGACTTCATCGCAGTCCCCAGTCTCGTCGTCATCATCGTAGTCTCCGGCTTCCTCTTCACTGTCGAAGCCTCCAGTTTCCTCTTTATCATCGACGTCGCTCCCAAGGTTGTGGAAGTGGTTGTCAAGATCTCCGCCATCCTCATTGCTGTCTCGGAGTTCCTCATCTTCGACATCGCTGAAAATTTCGTGGAAGCTCAGGTCAATCTCTTCTTCCTCTTCTTCTCCATCGTTCATGACTTCGTCAGTCTGGTCATTGTCAACTCCGGCTTCCTGCAGGCGTGTGAGAAAGTCGTTGGCCTCCTCGTCACAGATCTTCCATCCGCTTTGACCACTCTTCATTGTCGGCGATAACCAATAATCAATCTTGCCAGGCAGATGCATATCTAAAGCCTGTCGGAGGTATGCAATGGCGAGTCGATACGCCATCGAGACGTCACCTCCAGCGTCATGGGCTTCCAAGGTCAGCTTTCTATCCTCGGGGAAGACAGTACCATAGAGATTAGCGAGGTTTAATGGAAGTGTAGTTGCAGTCAGTCCCAGCTAATGCCTCAGTCGCCGCCACCATGCAAGCGGCTGAGCAGCAAATCTTAATGATGGAGGGAGCAGATGCTCGGCCTTGGCAGATTTAAGTATATACCGCAAGCAGTCAAGATCGCAGTCTTGTGAGCCCCAAGCCACGAACGTTTTCAAAGCACCGTGTTTCTGGATAAATAAAAATTAATATCATCGTAGGAAGAGGGGCTTGGATATCTTACTAACCTTGACGTATTGATCAATGAGGTCCGCGATCTCTTGGCAGCTCTTACCCTGAGTGATCTCCTCTGGCCTCCCAGTATAGTTGGTGTGAACTGTGGCAGCTCCAATACAACGTGAAGGACCTGTGCGGGCCCTTATGCTCATAATTCGTTCGAGAAGGGCACCCTTTGTGATGCCGTGATTGATTGTTGTGGGAGCAATGATCCATTCGCCGTAACCGTCAGCGATAGCGACCTGACAGGGAAATCTTAAGCTGCCAGGAAAGGTGATAAATTCGAAGTCAGCGATCGCAGTGTTGGCAGGATACTTCATCCACGCCGTCATGGTAGAGACACAGTCTCTCAAGAGAGGAAACTCGGTTTTTGGCGCCAGAATCGCGCCAAGAGCAGGACTTGACCCTGCACGTAATGGCACTTTATTCCAGTTCCTGCTCCATCCCGGGCAGTCTGACATATGCTTGTCTACCAAGTCGTTATGAACGCGTGCCCCGCATGCGTTACACCTCTTGAACTGGCAATGATGATCTTCATCGAGACTAATCTTGCAACCGCAGGAGCTACACACCGTCCGACGGCAGATGCGCATATGTGCCAGGATCTGGACTTTGCTCCCACGGATCTTGCATTGCGGGCATACATGAACCTTGCATGCTGCTTCATGTCGTCGAATAAATTGATGTGTTCCATGCTTCGCGCACTTACGACACACAGCCGGCAGCGATTTGGAACATGCTCTGGCGTGTTCGAGTTTTTCTGAAGTTAATATCTTGCTTTTGCGACAGCGGAAGCATTTCCAGTATTCGCAGACTCTGTAATGTTCTTGGAGGTTAGCGAAGGATTTGCGGCACCTGTTGCAAGAAAATGATTGTTGGCCGGTACATTCCTGGGAATGTTTCTCCTTCTCTGTTTGAAGAATGCCATATTTCCTGCATTTGCTGCATCGATACCATTTGCAGATCTTTACATGTGCTGCTTGTTCGCTCTTGAGAAGTCGCAATCCGCACCGCCAACAATTCGCAAGTGGCGGCCCGCAAATATGTGTCTCCCTTTCGCTCATCGGCATTACTCTCTTGCACTGAGTAGCAAGGCATCTCCATTTCTCCCTGGCGTTATAGTGGTCGATTGGAGGATGATTGTGCTCTCCTCTGGGGCTGGTAACAACCCAGAAGTCATCTTTGCGCTTAATCGTAATCCTCCAAGGACAGAGATGGTTTTGGCCGTGCTGCCGAAGTGGAGACTTCAGCCATCGATATCGCACGCAAGCATAGTGTCTGCTGATTAAGTCGCCTGTAGCGTTCCGACAAGATACGCGTTGGGTCATTTGAAACCCGTTGGGTTGGAGATAACCATCGAGGGCCTGCTTGGCTGATTCTAGTTCAGGAAAGGTGCGACTCAAGACGTCGTCTAGTGTCGTAGTTTTGTCGTTCTCGAGTATAGCTTGAGATAATGATTGTCTCAAAGAACATCGCTTACCTTGGCCACCATAGAAACAGTTGGCACATGAACCACTCATAGGGTCATCAGCAGAGTGAGGATCATTGACAATACATGCTTCCCAGCGTCCGAAGCCTCGCACGCAATATCCACATGGGGTACCAGCAACAACTCCACACGCTTGAAGCAACCTAGACTTCAAATTGGATTGAGCAGCTGGTTGGTATGGTCGTGCGCAAATTCTTTCTTCTAGGGGACTGCTACATCGAACTTGCCTTCGCAGATACAGCGATAAAGAAAGGAGAGAGGGGGGGCTATGACATCCGGGTACGTGTTGCGTACTTCGATGTATTTCGCATATAGAGCTTGCCAAGATGTCATAGCTTGTAAAGAGCCTTTCCCTACGCAATTAGTTGGTACCGCTTATCGAAAGGAACTAGGATGAGGCTTACAACCGCCGGAGATGGCGGAAAGGTCGAGCTTATGTGCGCTTGCCGACATTCTTCTCGTCCGATACGCCGAGGTGCGATTGTTTCCATTCTAAAGCAAGGAAGGGATAAGAACTGACCTTGACCGTGCCGGATAAAGAAATGAAAGTTTTCCTGGGAAGCACCCTTGTGAACTTGGTGGTGGGATCGGTGACGCAGGTATCACGTGACTACTTGTGTTGACTCATTCGGTCACGTGCCCTAACGTCGCCTGCCCCCACACGGAGCTCCACTCTTCTTCGGTTATCAAGCAAAAATTGACCACGATCCGAAATCCGGAGTAGATGCCAAACCAATTCCTTTGAAATTATTGAACTCAACACTGGCAGATAAGAACGCCGTCAGCACATCATGGCATCTGGAAAGGCACCTGCAGAAAACATGCTTTGGGGTGGACGCTTCACAGGTTGGTTCTCTATGGAAGTTCAAGTGCAATGTGCGCTGACCTCAGAATGACAGGCGGCCTCGATCCCCTCATGCTCAAATACAATGCGAGTATTGAGTACGACAAGCTCCTGTACAAGGAAGATATCCTCGGCAGTATTGCGTTTGCACGCGCAAACGCTAAGTCTGGCGTCATATCCAACAGCGAGTTCGCTGAAATCGAGAGAGGTCTCCGGGAGGTTCAGAAGGAGTGGGAGGCAGATGCCTTTGTTATCATGCCCAATGATGAAGATATTCATACTGCCAATGAGCGCCGGCTCGGTGAGATTATTGGCAAGGACATCGCCGGCAAACTACATACAGGTCGCAGTCGCAATGAGCAGGTTGTCTGTGATATGCGTCTGTGGCTTCGCAACCAGATCCAGGAGATTGAGAGCCACCTAGTTGCCTTCATCGAGGCTATTGCCGGCCGCGCTGAGGCCGAGTGGTAAGTCTGATTATCCTATCTTCTAAATCTAGTGGACCGTCCTGACCTTGATAGTGGTATTATTATGCCTGGATATACCCATCTCCAGCGTGCCATGCCGGTTTTGTGGTCGCAGCATCTGTTATCATATGGCTTTTACTTTGCGAGCGATCTTGAGCGGCTGCGCGAGACTTCAAAGCGTGTGAATAGGAGCCCACTTGGTTGTGGTGCTCTCGCTGGCAATGGCTTCAATATCGATCGCGACATGATGGCCGAGGAGCTGGGCTTCGCAGACCTTCTATGGAACTCCATGAATGCTGTTGGTGACAGAGATTTTGTCACTGAATTTCTACAATGGGGTAGTATGTTTATGCAGCATATTTCTCGATGGGCCGAGGATCTTATTCTATATTCCACTATAGAGTTCGGCTTTATTTCTGTTGCGGATGCTTACTCTACTGGAAGTTCTTTGATGCCGCACAAGAAGAACCCGGATGGCTTAGAACGTTAGTATCTCCCGTGCTGTTAAATACTCCTTTGGGTATGTCTTAGGAGAGATCTCTGCTATGAGATGAATGACTGCTCCTGAGACAAGACTTAAAGCTCCCGCGATAAGCCCAAGAAAGAAATTAACAACTCGTGATCATCTAGTCTTACGAGGAAAAGCTGGTCGAGCATTTGGCCATATGGCTGGCCTTATGATGACCCAAAAGGGCCTCCCCAGCACATATCAGAAGGACTTGCAGGAAAGTTGGGAACCTTTGTTGGATCATGTGAAGACTATCTCTGATAGCCTTCAGATTGCAAACGGGATCCTCGTTACCCTTACTGTCAAGCCAGAGCGGATGAGGGCTGCCCTCGATCCGTTTATGCTGGCTACTGATCTTGCTGATTATCTCGTGCGAAAGGGTGTACCCTTTCGTGAGACGCACCATATCTCTGGGCGATGTGTCGCTAAGAGCGAGGAGCTAGGTATCCCGATGAACGAGCTCTCACTGGAGCAACTACAGGCTATTGATAGCCGGTTTGGGGAGGATGTTTCGTACACGTTTGACTATGAGAGAAGCGTCGAGATGAGATCAGTCAAGGGTGGTACTAGTCGGGCACGCGTCCTGGAGCAGGTCAAGGTTCTCAAGGCTATGCTGGCTTAGAGATATTTCATAGCTTAAAGACTCAAAGGGGCAATTTGTTTTGGAATTTGATAACTTGTCTTAATTTCATACAAGTCTTAGTAAAGGGCTGGCAAACAAATGACTAAAATACATGATTGAATTGTCACCTTGCTAATAGGCTACCTTGCTTGGTTTCAGCCAAGGGAGTTAACCTAGTGTACGAAGAAAGTCGCATCGTGTTTTAGAGCCACCTGGCTTAAACCTCGGGTTATGCCACTTGACCGCCGACGTGGACTGGTAATCGAGTTGTGCACTGTTTAGCTGGTATTTACGGCTTGAACAGTAGCGGTCTGCTTTGAATTGTAGCTGAAACGTCATTACGCCATTCACAATTGCGTCTCTGACGACGGCAGTTTCATGTAACCCTTCCGTGAACCTCGCAGAGAGAGCTTAGACAGAGTCTTGTTGTTCGTCGGGACCTTGTGAAGGCGACATGTCGGGAATGTTGACTTGTTGCGATTTCACACTTTCGAGGCTTAAACTTGTCTGCTATCTAGTAGCGGTTGTGCGATCAGCTTTCCAGAGAAGGGGGGGGGCTAATTTACGGCGCTTGCGTCGTGGTGGTGGCCGGGTATCCCACTCGCTGTCGCTGTCCCTGGCCATTTTGCCGTCTTATGGGCGAAAGCACTTGAAGCTGACAGGATAGTGGGCATTTCCCAATCGGCTCAGAAGCAAGTCGATGTTTTGGCGTTGGGAGCCGACGCTTACATTGGGACACTTGATGAACCCGACTGGGTCGAGAAATATGCGACGTCGTTGGATATCATCATCTCCACTGTCTCGGTGCCGGACATACCGCTACGGCAATACGTGAATCTCCTCGGCATTGGCGGCGTGTTCATCCAGGTGGGAGCTCCTGAAGACTTGCTACCGGGCATCGACGCTGGAGACTTAATGCTGCGAAATCGAACCATAACCGGGAACAATATCGGATCGCCGAAACAGATTGCTGAGATGTTTGCGTTTGCCGCGAAGAACAAAGTGGAGCCTTGGGTCGAAAGCGTCCCATGAACGACGTTAACCAAGTGTTGTTGGATATGGAAAATGGATTGGCGAGATTCCGCTACACGCTTGTAAATGAGAACTAGGTAGTCTAGCGGAAGATACCCTTTTAGAACTGTTAAAACATTTTAAGATGAGGACTTCAAAGATGAGTTAAGTTCACCTGAGAACGAGTCATTTCGCAGAATCGGCTATCGCCTACCGTAGTTGGTATCCGTCGAATCGAAAGTGATTACAAATCACGCGACCTTGAGACTTTCTAAGCTCCGAACCCAGGCGACTGTCTGTTCCCTGTGATCGTTAAACAAACGAGACTGCAGACAAAGCCTGAGTCGAATTAGCAGCGCATATGCCCTCCATAATCATCCAACCTCATTGCGAAGTCATGACTACTGTATTCAAGATCTTTGTAACGCTCAGCTGTCTTGCGAGCCTAACCAAGGCCACATTAGAAGCACCTGTGCTCGAGGACCAGTCACACGGCACCAACGTGCTTGATTACATTGGGGCAGTACCGGCGTGCAACATCTTGGCAATTCCTACGCCTACGCTGCCAAATGGACACATCCTCAAAATAAATGCTACTACGGTCAAAAACTACCAGTTGTCAGAACAGCCCTTCCAGTTGTTCCCCCCTCAAGTCTCCACAAGTGTCAGCTTCTGCAACGTCAGTATCGACTACACACACCCCGGTTGGGACGATGTCATCAATACCCAAGTGTACTTGCCCTTGGAGGGATGGAATGGGCGGTTGTTGGGTACTGGAGGTGGAGGCTATGCGACTGGTTTAGTCGGGAATGCTATGCTTACCGCGGCTTCACTTGGATATGCCGCCGTCGGAACCAACGGCGGACACACCGCAAACGAGGATGCGTCTTGGGCGTTGAGACGCCCAGGCTTCGTCGACGTGCCTCTTCTTGTGGACTTCGCTTCTGTCGCCCTCAGTGACATGACGACCCTGGGAAAGGCTATCACCGAGAGCTTTTACATTCAAAAGATCCGGTACTCGTACTTTGCGGGATGTTCGACCGGCGGGCGGCAAGGCTTGATGCTTGCTCAGAGATATCCAGACTTATATGACGGCATCATTGCAGCGGCTCCTGCAATCAACTGGCCAAGCTTTGTTGTTGCAGAGTTCTGGCCGCAGTTCATAATGAACTCGGTGGGGGTCTCTCCCCCCGCATGCGTCCTCGATTTCATCACTGCGGCTGCAATTTCTGCGTGTGACGGCCTCGACGGTGTTCTGGATGGTGTGATTGCCGCTCCGGAACTGTGCCACTTTGACCCTCATTCTTTGGTTGGTCACGATGTGGATTGTGACGGGATCTACACCAAGATCACCGGGGATCATGCTACCATTGCACTCGAAGCCTGGCGAGGACCTCGGTCAGCCAACAACTCCTTCCAGTGGTACGGTCTGAACTATAGCGCGAGTCTCACCGCACTCGCTGGTGTCAAATGCGCCGGTGCGAACTGTGAAGGAGATCCATTTCCCATATCGGCGAGCTGGATATCAACTATGTTACACAAGAACAGTTCGTATGACCTTTCTGGCGTTATATCGCAGGATCAGTGGGACAACTGGTTCCAAAGAAGTAGAGAGGAGTATGACTGGATCATTGGCACAGCTAACGCAGACCTTGCACCCTTCAAGGCGGCCGGCGGAAAGATGATTACGTATCATGGCCTCGATGACCCGGTGATCTTCCCAGGTGGGACAACCCAGTATTACCAGAACGTCATCAGCTTGGTTGCCAACGTGTCGGACTTCTATCGGTTCTTCACAGCACCAGGCATGGGACACTGCAGCGGCGGATATGGACCGCAACCTACTGAGGTATTAAGTCAACTTGTCAACTGGGTTGAAAGACAAGTTACCCCGGAGGCTTTGAAAGGAACTAAAACGTCTCAGGATGGGACTACGGGATATCAGCCCCTCTGTCCTTATCCGCTTGTTGCCGCTTACCAGGGAGGAGATCCTGACCAGGCATCATCCTTCAAATGTCTAGAAACATATCACTGAGCATTTAGATAGAGATCTTTTATGGAATTTGCCGTATATCATGATTGTTGAGGTGTGAAGGATCAGAAGGCAAGCCCTCCGCGTCGATCTTTACAAGCAGATATATAGGGCCCGTCGCTCCCGAGCTAACATGTGTACTCGAACGTAAGAGACACCGTGGGAACTCCTTTGAATCCAGCGGGAACTGCATACGAGATGTTATAGAACAAATGGTCTCGCAACTGACTCCCGTACACCACGTCCTGCTTCTCTAGACCTGGTGCGTTGACAGTGACGTCCAGGCAAGGAAGAGACTCAAAGCCAGTTATGACATGCTTCTTGTCCAACGTCCAGCTAGGTGGCACATTTGACAGCGCAAATGTGAAGATGTCGGTTCCATCCTGGGTGGTGTTGGGATAAGACACAGTTAGGCTTTTCGGTCCCGCCACGGCGTGGACGGTCGAAGCTGATGGGTACAGCGAGAAGAAGGTCGTATATGGGTACGGCGTGTGGGAGGTGTCGCCAGCCCAGTGGACGATGGCGGGCACAAATTGATTCCCCCGGTTCTCCGTCTCGTTGACTTTCTCAGCGCCTATCATGAGAGGAGAGCTGATCCAGGAGGTAGCGATGCGGTATGCGCTCATGTCACCGCTGAGGCTCTCCGGGACCTTCCTCTCTACGAACCGCTCGCCCTCCCACGGGCCCTTCGCCTTGAGAGTGGCAGCTGCCTCGCATGGAATGTACTTGGAGACGGTGTCCATGATAAGAGAGAGGCTTGCGCCCTGAGCTATATCGTAGATGAGGTCCAGCTCGCCCTTGAGCGGCTGGGGGCCGTATTGCCGGCCGTAGATCCCCCACCAGTACATGGAGAGAATGGCGGAGTGAGTGGTTATGTCTCTGGTGTACGCCCGGTCGTATGGGCCAGCCAGATTACCGAGGTAGGGGTTATAGTGCGTGGCGATGTCCTTCCACAACTCCTTCAGAATATACTTGGCATTAGTGGTGATGGTGGCGTTCCCCGGTGCGTACTGGATAGCCCCACCGAGGGCCCAGACGTCCATGCCATAGTAAGTCGGCGCATTGTACTCGGACAGCACGTTGGAACCAGTCGATTTGAAGAGGTCGAGGATAAGTCCAGCCTGCGTGTCGGAGAAATCGATGAAGGTCTGATTGTTGCGACGGTGGCCAATCCAGCCGACATACCAGGCGCGCATGAGAGCCGGATTCGCATAACCAGTAACCAGGTTGTCACCCTCTGGGTATGAGCCATTGCGCCGCATGGATCCCACAGCGGCGATTTCCAAGGCATCCTCGATGCGAGATACGAGATCATCGCCAATCAGTTCTGAGAACTCCTCCACGACTTGGACAAGCTGGGTCCTGAGCAAGAAATCTGGGTTATTATCATGAAAATACATGAACACAACGGAGGCGTCATGATAAAACGTGCGTGACTCACCCAACAAACTCCCTCCAGTTCGGATCATAGGAGCCCTACATTCGGCATTAGTTTCCCCGGCTCTAAAATATGTTTTGACTGCTGTCTTTCCATGTTAGACTTACATAGATGCTGGGAGGATAGAGTGGGGAGTCCGAGGTGGGATACGGCTCATCTGGTGAGAGCTTGAATGTTCCATACCAAGCAGACTCGTAATTCTCCGTCATTTGGCACTTGAGGCTAATAAGACGTCTTCAGCATACGCTACCATTAAGGGATATTGCCGTGGCCCAAAAAGAATAACGCACATATTCTCCAGGGCCGCTTTCGCATTGGCCACATCGTCACCCTCGTGCCGATGCAAGAGGCCCGCAGTGTACCACGCGGTAAAGCGGACTGACCAGGGGCCGTTGTCGGTGTAGTAGATGTAGTTGTACGAGTCATCCCAACGAAGGTCCTGAACTTCCATAGAATAGTCGAAAAGACTCTGAGCAGCTGCACGGAGACAAGGGAGGGGCGGGTTAGTAGCGAGAATGATGGCGGGAGCCTGGGGCCAATAGGCGCGGGAACTCACCCTTCGACAGTTGGCTGGACTGCGTGACGGAACGGGTGGCTGCAGCACTGGCAGGCCCAACCAGAGATGCAATCACTGTGATGATCGTCTGGAACTCAGGAACGCGCATCTTGGGCGACCAGTGCGAGCAACTACCAGGGCACACGTAATAGGATCTCCAATGAGCTGGTTGGATAGCAGTGACCGGCATGCATTATTCGGGGATAGCTAGAGGCTGCTATTTCAACTGTCTAATGCTACCATGTATTTTTGGGGTCATTATCCCCGCAATCTATCATCACCTCGTAGAGTAAGGAGTCTGATGTGTGAATCCGGGCAACTGGGCCGGTGATCATCAGTGCAGCTATCGGGCTGTGGCCGATCTTCTGCTCATGATCAGATACTCCGTCCTTAGCGCTACAAAAGTGGATAACTTGATCCTGGCCGCCGGCTCTTCATGCCGGAGCCTGCCGGTGTTCCCCGGAAGGCCGTCGTGGGCAAACACACCATGATCATCTCGACCTGAATGGCAAAGCCAGTGAAAAGAACAAGCTGCTCTCGGGAATCGTGCCCTAGGGCACCATCGGCAGCAATCAAGACACACCACCCCCTCCCTGTCTCTTATCGCAGACGCCTCAACAGTCAACCCCTCTTTCGCCTACCCCTGCGCAGCAAACAGCAGCGGCCATGGTACAGGGACAAGTCTACCCCCCGGTCGTTCCTGATTGGAACAATCTCGAGGTCATTCACCGCGGCACCCTTCCACCGCGCCCACACTTCTTCATCTTCGACGATGAGTCCTCGGCCCTTACCTACAATACCACCCTAGCCAGGGCTCAGCGCCTGTCAGGCACGTGGAAATTCCACCATTCCAAGACCCCCCTCAGTGGCCCAGCCAACTTTTATGCCCTGGACTATGATGTCTCGGATTTCGATGACGTGCAAGTCCCGGGAATGTGGCAGTGTCAGGGGTACGGCAAAGGTCCGCATTATGCCAACATCCAGTATCCATGGCCTGTCGACCCCCCGAACGTGCCTCTCGAGGACAACGAATGTGGCAGATACGTAACCAAGTTCTTCGTCGACAATGAGTTTGCCAAGGATGCTCAGCTGAGGCTCCGATTCGAAGGCGTCGATTCCGCCTTCACCGTCTGGGTCAACGGGGTGGAGGTCGGGTACTCCCAGGGGTCGCGCAATCCCAGTGAGTTTGATATCACGCACCTAGTCCAGGTGGACAGTCCCGGCGGCAATATACTAGCAGTCGAGGTATATCAGTGGTGTGACGGCAGCTACATCGAGGACCAGGACCAGTGGTGGCTTTCTGGCATCTTCCGAGATGTATACCTCCATTCGTTTCCCAAGGTCCACCCAGTCGACTTTCAGATCGAGACAGATTTAGACGCTGAATACCGAGATGGTGCTCTCAAGGTCAAGGTAGAGATGTCCGCTGACTCTCGCGTTAGCGTTAAGCTGTTTGACAGCTCTACCGAGATTGCCGCGTCCTCTAAGAACCTTGCAGCCGGAATCCATGCGGTTTTCGAGATACCTGTAAAGACTCCCCGCAAGTGGACCGCGGAAACACCGTATCTTTATGATCTTGTGCTGGACTTTGGAGGAGTCCTGTCCCAGCGAGTGGGATTCAGGAAGACAGAGCTAATAGAGGGAGTCTTCCATGTCAACGGGAACGCTATCAAACTCCGCGGAGCGAACCGCCATGAGCACCACCCCGATTCTGGGCGCACGGTGCCCTTGGAGTTTCTGCGGCATGATCTTCTCCTCATGAAGGCACACGGCCTTAACGCTGTTCGCACTTGCCATCAGATCAACGATTTCCGACTGTACGACCTAGCAGACGAGCTCGGTCTTTGGATCTTGGACGAGGCAGACCTGGAGTGCCACGGCTTTGAGGAGATCGGCGGCGACGCCCCTCCGGCGAGCTACACCTCGGATAATCCAGAGTGGGAAGCAGCCTACATCGACCGTGCAGTCCAGATGGTCCAACGAGACAAGAACCGGACCTGCGTCTTCATGTGGTCTCTCGGCAACGAGGCGTTCTACGGGAGGAATCACCAGGCCATGTACGACGCCATCAGGAAGATCGACCCTACTCGCCTAATTCACTACGAAGGGGACCACGAGGCTAAGACGTCCGATGTGTACAGCCGCATGTACCCAAGCGTCGATACCGTCATCCAGATGGCGAAGGAGACTTGCCCACGGGCGGCAAAGCCACTGGTCCTCTGCGAGTTCATCCATGCTATGGGCAATGGGCCCGGGGCTATCAAGGAGTACATAGATGCCTTCTATACATATCCGACCCTCATGGGCGGTTTCATTTGGGAGTGGTGCAACCATGTAAGAGCAATCCCCGCTTAGGATTCGTGAAGTCCTTGCATCTCCCTCCATGCTGACGGTAACATCGCTTCACGATAGGGCCTCCGAACTAAGACCAAGGATGGTGAGAAGTTTATGGCGTATGGCGGAGACTTCGGCGACGTACCGAACGACTATAACTTCATCATGGACGGTTGTGTCTTCTCAGACCACACACCCACTCCCGGCCTGATTGAGTACGGAAAAGCTATTGAACCTGTCCAAGTGCTGCGTCTGACGGATGTCAACGAGGTGACGATAGTCAACCGCTACGACTTTCTCTCCCTCGACCATCTCTCTTGCAGCTGGGAGGTCGTCGCTGACGGACTCAAGATACCAGGCGACGCTATCACCATTCCAGCAAACATCAAACCTCATACCGAAGCCACTCTCGTCCTCACTGGCCTGAGGGACGTCCTGCCGACCGTCAAGGCCGCTGGAGTTGAGGCATATGTCAGGATGAGCTTCCGTCTCAAAGCCCGGACCGCCTGGGCGCCCGAGGGCCATGAGATTGCCTTTGGAGAGCTTAGACTCGCCGATCCTCCTGGCCTCAAGGCTATCCTAGAAGCAGACGGGAAGCTGGCCTTGTCTACCCCCCACCCTGTTTTCCAGGAGACCTCGCCTTCGGTGCTAGCCGTGACTTCCGCCTCGGGCACCTCCGTCTGGACTTTTGATCTCGCTCGGGGATGTCTCTCCAGCTGGAAGAGGAGTGGCAAAGAGCTCATCAGTCAGCCTATGACAATGGACTTCTATCGTGCCCTGACGGATAACGACAGGGACATTCACGGAAAGAACTGGCTTGAGTACCGACTCCATCAGACAAGCTATTATATGCGGCAGGTCAGGTGGAAGAATACTGACGAGGGCGTCCAACTGGAGATCAAGGGGCGCATTGCACCCCCTGTGTTGGCGTGGGGTGTGGATGTCACATGGCTATTTACTTTTGAGGGAGACGCGCTCATCTTGAAGGTGACGGGTGACCCTCACGGTCCGCGACTTCCCGAGTTCTTCGCTCGCATCGGAATCACACTGGGCCTGGTCGATGTTACTGCAGTCTCCTGGTGGGGTCGCGGTCCTGGGGAGAGTTATAGCGACAAGAAGCTGAGTCAGTCCTTCGGCAACTGGACATCCACAGTGGACGACCTCTTCGTCGACTATGAGTTCCCTCAGGAGAGTGGTAACCGTACTGACGTCCGGAGAGTCGAGTTTCAAGGCCACGGCGGCGCCGATGATACCGTCCAGCGCGCCCGCTTCGGGAACCTGGAGGGAGCGTCCTTCTCCGCGCTACATTACACGACCCAGGATCTGGATGAATGCACGCACCCGTATGAGCTTCACAAGCGAAAGAAGCAGGACACAATTGTCCGGCTGGACTGGAAGCATCATGGGCTGGGCACGGGCTCATGTGGCCCTGCGACAATGCCCGCATATCAGCTGAAAGTTGAGAAATTCGAAATGGAGATTGTGCTGGACTGAAAAATGAAAAGGTTGATGATCCGAAACATTTGGATGGAATGGGCGGTTGACTGGCAAGTGGGAGACCTCTTCTCATCGAATGCTATCGGGGTCAGTAAGGAACGGTGCAAAGTTAGGATCACTCTATGCAACAAGACAAGTGAAGTATGTCAACTAATGGACTTACACGGACGTAACGATTCCTCTGCAATTGTCTCCAGAATCGACTTGCTAAGTTGCTAGTCGCATTACTATCGTAAGCTCCTATGCCGTGTACAGCCTCTTCTAATAGTGTGGTCACAGAGAGTCCCAGCTTGTAATCACCTTCCGCTTGCACATGATACTGAAGTAGACAGACATCTTGCTGTGAAACGTATTAACAACTAGGTAAGTCAAAACACTAGAAATTCACGCTATAGAAGACGGAATCCCAGGCACTTTTGCGTTAAGCTTCCTTCGTCGGCACCTCCTCGGCCATCATATTAGCGCCCTTAATCGCCTTCTCGGTCCCTTCAGCAACCCCCGTCACCAGCTTCGTCTCGTACTCCTTGCCGTCTAGCAGGGCAGCCGTCTCTTCAACACTCATGGCGCCGGTCTCAGGGAAAAGGAAGTAGACGACAACGACCTCGAATGCCAGCCACACATCGTAGAAGATATAGTACTTCCACTTGCTGTTCGTCACGCCGATAGGGTTAACATACTGGTTGAAGATAAGCGCCAGGGCGACAAAGAGGTTGTAGAGTACCAGCCCGCGAGCGCGGAGGTTGTACGGTAGGATCTCGATGACGTAGGCGACCTGGAGAGGTGTCCATCCAATGGAGAAGACGAAGTTGTAAAGGAAGATCATAGCAAGAACACCCTTGGCATATCCACCGCCGCCAGTGCCGTCCAGGGCAGTCGTCTTCTCATATGTAGCCTCGAGGGCGGTCCAGGTGACATAGACGAGGAGGCAGCCGATAGTGGATATGAGGAACAGGGGTCGGCGGCCGAAGCGGTTGATGATGGCGGAGAAGAACAGACTCCATATCATTCCCCAGACGGTGAGGAGGGCATTAATGAGGGTCTGGGTGTTCTCGGATTTGTATCCGATGGAGTCGAGAATCAGCGTCAAATAATAGGAGATGAGACCGTTGCCGCTCCACTGCGAGAAGAAGCCGACGGAGAGGATGATGAAAAATCGCCACCGGTTCCCCTTGGTCTGGAAGAAAGCCAAGTACGATCCCGTTCGGTTAGCCTCAGCCTCAAGGCGCAGAGCGGTACGGATCTCCTCCATTTCCAGGGTCACCAAGGGGTCCGAGTCGTCTCCGTCGGCATGGTACTTGGTGATGATCTTCCTCGCCTCCGCATCGCGCTCCTTGGAGATAAGCCAACGCGGCGACTCATCAACAACCCAGCAAAGAGAGATCTGGACAATGCTCGATACTCCCTGAAGCAGCGAAGGGATACGCCAGGCCCAGGTGTTGCCGATGCGGAAGGTGCCAAAGGTGATCCAAGCAGCGCTGAGGGCGCCTAGATTCCAGAGACTGTTGTAGATACCGACCATGGGGCCTTGCTGCTTGGGATACGCCAGCTCAAGGAGCAGCAAGGGCGCAGCCGTGATGTTGAGGGCGAGGCCGAGGCCAATTATGGCACGGGCTGCAATGAACATGCCGACATTTTGCGCCGCTGCCTGGAGCGCGGTTGCGATCACCAGAACGAAGGCACTGACGATGAGCGCCGGTCGGCGACCAAACTTGTCGCAGGTTATAGCACAGAACGGCAGCGCGACCAACTGACCCACGTTTTGGATGGCGTTGAGACTGGGACCAGCAACATCAGCGACAGGTTGGCCGAGGCCGGGGGGACAACATAAAGAGAACGCTCACAGGCCAAGCTCCGAGGCACCAGGGTTGTTGAATGATTCTTTCCAGCTATCTAGGGACTGAAGCCCGTTCATCATAGAACCATCATAACCGGTGGCATAACTGGATATCTGGAACAGTAGCAGCATGAGGTTGAGTTTGACAATACCCCTGTTGGATAGCCACCAGAAGTTCCCCGTCTTGTCGCCGATGGCTTCGGCCACAGTGAGGGGAATCTCAGCGTTTGATCGGGGTGCCATTGCGGGGTGGGCTGTGTGATGGATGGAGCTGCAATGTGCAGGGAATGACGCCGCGACGACGAGGATGCGAGATCCGTATGGCCCGGACACGGAGCGGGTTGCCTGTCAATTTCTAGAGATGCTACACACTTGAGGGGCCCCGCATGAGACGCCTATCTAACTATCTTGCCCGGCATGTCATGATCCGTCGCCGCGCTCTAAGGAAGAATGGCCGGTTTTGCCGGCTCCGATAGTTATCGCGCTGGCGCGGCTAGCGACTGCACCGGCACACAGACCGGAGGCGACTCAAGCGGTGGATGTGATAGCGCTAGGCGGATCCCTCCGCCAAGGTCAAACACGTGTGTCAGGGTGAATAGTTCGCAGCTTCTCTCCATAGATCGCCCTGACCCGTCACGCGACTGTCGACATGGAGTCTGACCCGGCGCTATGGCACTGGTAAACCGGGGATATCAGCCCACATCTCTTCGCCGGGAACCCGGAGCCGAGCCTCTCAACATTTCCGAGAATCGCCGTAGTCAGTCGCTTACCCCAGATATGGACAGATAACTTTTGAAAGGCGACTACCGGTGCAATCGGCATGCCAATTCCATGATTGGACGCAGCTATAGCCGCGGCGTACACCGGGGCTGCGCAACTCCTAAAGATGTTGGGCTGGGTTCAGTACGGTTGCCTCAAGAATCCTACGCGCGGACATGGAGATATCCATGCACGTAAGGGCCTTCTTAGAGGAACCGATGTTTTCTCGGAGCCAGCTCTACTACTGCATAATCCAGGACTGGAAGTGCTGATAAGCAACTAATGCCTCGTAACTCATAATTGGAAGTGCCTCGCTTCTCCAGGCGTCTCCCCCACCTCGCCTGCCTGTTGCTTCCTAGTCGCCTCCCTATTGTCCCGCCAATAGATGACCATGATCACGCAAGTAAGAACGATGCTCGCAGCATACAAGACCAGGACCGCAATGAATCCACGAACATATCTCGGACTGTCCGATGATTGGAACAGGGACGGCCCGATGATGCCGCCGAGGTTGCTCCCCATTACGACAAACGCCAGCCCGATGCTCCTCTTGTGAGGCGACCTGGCATTGATGTTTATCCATGCGTCGTTGAGGCCCTGTGCGAGCGCATTGCCGCCGCTGAGGAGAGTGAAAATGGCGTAGCGCACCCACTTGTCCGAATGAATGCCGATGCCGAGAAGGGCGGCGCCAAAGGCTATAGACCAGATATATGCGACAATGCACCACGGCCCGCGAAGACCCATCTTATCTGAGGCAAATGAAATAAGGAAGGAGAGGACCACGACGATATAACTGCTCACTGAGTTGAGAAGGTTCGCCTTGGTCTTGCTGAAGCCGAGCGACTTGATGATAGAGGGGCCGTAGAGCTGTAGGCCTCCCTTCGGCGAGAGCGATAGGATATTCAAGATGCCGTGGAGCCAAAGGCGGATGTCAGAGACAGCTTCGAGGAAGTTGGCCCAGTTGATATGTGCTTTGGCCGCGGCTTTGGATTTGTCGTGAGATACGACACGTGCCTGCATGATCGTTCGGTCGCGCTCGGTGAAGACGTCAAAGAGCCCGTGGATTGGTCGCGTACGGTAGGTGGAAGAAGGAATGAACAAGACAAACAAGACAAAGGCTGCGAGAGTAAGAGCTCCCTCAACTAGGTATTCTGTTAGCCGCGCCTTGACGGTCGAGGAAATGGAGCAGTCACTGTGCCCAACGTACTGAGGAATAGCCACTGCCACCCGGACAATCCATGCATGCCACCCATCTGCAAAATGCCTGCGGCAATCAGAGACCCCGTCGCAGTGGAGAAATAGTTCCCGAAATAGAAGACCGCCGTCCGGATCGCCAGCTCATCTTCCTTGTAGAAGAGGGCTAGAATGTATTGCGCTCCGGGGATATAGCCTCCCTCGAAGATACCAAGGAGAAACCGTGTGGCGTAGAAGGAATGAATGTCCGTCACCCAAGTCTGAGTCAGTGCGACTGTGCCCCAGAGACCAAGGATTGTGGTGAGCCAGACAGATGCGCCCAGCCTTTGGAGGAGCAAGTTGGATGGGATCTCGGCGATGACGATACCGGCGGACATGATCTGATTCCCCGCGCTCACTTGATTGGAGGTGATGTGAAGATCCTCAGTGATGGTATCAGTCAAAGCGTTGCTGATGTTGCTCCGGTCGAGCTGCAGGACAAAGAAGCCGATGATGAGAAGCGGCATCAGATACAGGTCGAGCCTGTCGGTTGTCCAGTTCATTAGCGGAGCTCCTTTGCGGTCTAACGGTCTCTAATGGGAGGACTTACTTCCACCTGATGGTCCGCCCTTCCTTGACCGTCCATTCTGCAGTTGCGCCAGGCCCATTTGACGAGGGACGCTCAAGAGCAGGATGCGTGTTAACATCATCTTTCTGCGTCATGGCTTCCATCTCGCGCAGCACCTCACTGTCGCCTTTCTCCATGATTGATATTGGGAGCGTTGACGGGAAAACTAGAAGCAAATTGGAATTCCTTTGTCGGACAGGAGTTGATCATCTTCTCGGAGACACCAATTGCTCGAGACCATATATAATAGCAAAAGGTAATGGTCTGCCGCCACTCTCCACTCACATCGTGCCTTCGGAAGTCGCCTTTCGGACTCAAGATATCTCGGCCTATCATCCGATGGAAAGCCGCGTGCATGCGGATTCAAGAAAGAGAAATCGGTCAAGGCCCACAGATCCGTTGCTGCGGACGTAGATAATTGTTCCAGACTACGGGGCTTGGCGACGGAGCTGTTAGCGCCTTCGGAGGTGAGCGTCGGAGGTGAGCGACGGCCTCTTCGCCGTCACGCCGGCCTAGGCGACACGGTCGCGCTGGGACCACCGTCCACTGAGCTTCAGCAATGAATTCTCTTCTCTAAAACACTCATTCCTGGCCGAGTAGAGAGGGAATCCGAGAGGCAATCACCCACCATCGCGATGTCGACAGATCGAAACAAACCCAACATTGCCTTAATCCTCGCGGACAATCTCGGCTGGGGCGAGCTCGGCTGCTATGGAGGCGGCGCCCTTCGCGGAGCACCCACTCCCAGGATCGACAAGCTCGCCACGGAAGGCCTGCTCCTGCACAACTTCAACGTCGAGAGCGATTGCGTTCCGACGCGGTCAGCGCTTATGACCGGGCGCCATCCGATCCGCACCGGTTGCCGTCAGTCGGTGCCGGCTGGCTTCCCGCAGGGCCTCACGACCTGGGAGAAGACGCTTCCGGAGTGCCTAAAGGAGCAGGGCTACGCGACAGCGCATCACGGCAAATGGCACCTGGGAGACATCCCCGGACGGTATCCCTCCGACAGGGGCTTCGACGAATGGTTCGGGATCCCGCGGACCACTGACGAGAGCCAATTCACCAGCAGTCTGGGATACGAACCAGAAGTAGCCGATCTCCCTTACATCATGAAAGGGGCCGCGGGCCATCCGTCCGAGAACGTCCGTTTGTATGACCTCGAGTCCAGGAGAGAGATTGACGGGATACTCGTTGAGAAGACCAAGGACTGGCTATCCAGGAAGGCCCAGGCCGGTCAGGCATTCTTCCTGTATCACCCCTTGGTCCATCTACACTTTCCCACTCTACCTCACAAAGACTTTGCGGGTAAGACAGGCAACGGCGACTTCGCCGACTCAATGGCGGAGATGGACTATCGCGTCGGGCAGATCATCGACCATATCGATGCCCTAGGACTCCAGGAAAACACCGTCTTCATCTTCGCCTCAGACAACGGCCCAGAGTTCAGGCCGCCTTACCGCGGCACGGCGGGTCCCTGGATGGGGACATACCACACTGCCATGGAAGGCAGCCTCCGTGTTCCGTTTATCATTCGGTGGCCTGGTCAAGTTCCGGAGGCGGTTGTGTCGAACGAGATAGTCCATGTCACAGATATCTTCACAACGATACTTCGGATTGCGGGCTCAACAAAGCCGGCAGACAGGCCGATCGACGGAGTGGATCAGACGGAGTTCTTTCAGAACCCAGACACCGTTAAGTCTCCCAGGCAGGGGTTCATGTTCTACATCAAGGAGGAGCTCCGAGCGATCAAGTGGCGGGACTGGAAACTCCACCTCGTCTGGGAGCCCAAGGTGAACAGCTCGTCGGGCAGGCTCGAGTCTCCATACCTCTTCAACCTGCTGCGGGACCCAAAGGAGGAGAACGATGTGCTACCCTATAACACATGGGTGCGACAGCCGATGTTGAAGATGAAGGCAGAGTTTGACAGGAGCTTGAAGCATGACCCAGCGCCTGAGGATCCCTTGAAAGAAGCGTTCATGAACGAGGTGCCTAGCTTCTCGTAAGCCTAGTAGTACCATACAAAAGTAGTGATAAAGAAAAGAGAAAACATGCATTGCTAAATTGCCTGGGGCGCCTCCATATCATTGGGTTGCCCCTCCCGCCAGATTAACGAAAATGTCCGTTTATTATTACCACCATGTCCGAAATCATGACTTCCTCGAAGGTTGCAAGCATACAACATATCGCTCTGATCAGTTCCGTCCTCCTCTCAGACCAGGCTCCCCTCAAGCGATTCACGCCGCAGCTCTGACGTATGCCTTATTCAATGCTGTAGAAAGGGAAAGTTTCCGAAGGCGTAAACATGGCAAGAAGGGGTCCGGAGAAACCATGGTCGAACTGTAGCTGCGGGGAGACCACACTGTCATTGGCCGCGGCTGCGGAAATGCTCTCGAACATGTCCCGGTATGCCTTGCCCGCGTGATGCCTTTCGGCCATCCCCCAGAGAACGGTAGAGCAAGCATTGATTGAGCTCTTCAAATCCGGCGCCGTGAGATCCCCGAGGGTCTCCGCACCCCGCAGGGCCTTGACACAGTGTACCAGGGCGATACCGGCCCGGAAGAGGTGGTGCAGTGTCCGCCAGTAGAACCTCAGCTTTCCTTCTCTGAAGCAGATCTTATAGGTCTCGACAGCTCGGATCGCCGAGTGGGCGAGGAAGGCCAACTCGAAGTCGTTGAGCGCCGGCATGTTAGGCGACGGCAGATAGAGAAGGATGATGGAGTTGTGGTAGCAGCCGTCGAAGATCTCGATGGGGGACAGCTGCGTCGAAGAGTCGTGTGCCGGCACCGTCAACCGCCACTCTTGCAGCCGCTGCCGCATGCCATCCCTCCATGCTGCGTAGTCCAACGACGCACCGTTTATGGCGGGGCCTTGGCTAATTGTGTGGTGAATTTCTGAGAAGAGTCGGCGGTGTCTGATCATATGGACCGCGAACCGGCGCGACGAGTCGCTCTCACGCGTAGTGGGGAGCGGTGTATTTATGGCCTCCTCGGGGATGCTGCATGGTCGATTGAGCACGCTGCAAAGGATCCTCTCAAAGGAGTAAATGGCCCAGAACACCCACAGTCTCTTGCTGAGAGTATCAGGCGCTACGCTGCTGTCATCGCTGCTGTCCTGATGGAGACCCATCTCGATGACCATTCGAGTCGCAAACCCGAGCAGATACCACCCCGAGGCCAGGTTTGCGCTGAAGAACATGTACTGAATGATCAGCGCCATGTTCTCAAGCTGATCCAGATCTGCATTCTGGACTAGTGTCGGATTGGAAGAGAGCAAGCGCATCGCCGAGTCATAGTAGGCCTCCGATCTCGAGACTGGGAACGACGCGTCCTTGCGGTTCAGTAGACGAGTTGCAACGGCAAAGACCAACATCGCGCGAAATCTGGATTGAACCGGGACTTCAGAAATAGAACTCTTATCTTGATACAGCCGGTTGAGCATTTCGAGAGCTTCGCCTCTGACGAGGACCGGCAAGAAAAAGTCGCAGTGCTCGAAGTATGCATCGGCGAGGACCGAGGCCACCTGTCTAGGTGGAAGCGCAGTTTGAGTCTCGTATGGCAGGCTTCCTAGGAGACTCTGATACTCTCCATTGGAGTCGGTCGAGGTGTCCGCTGTGGCGAGATGCTCCACCTGGCCCATCAGCAGCGCGGGCACGCCGGCAGTCCTCCCCCTCCATGGACGAGACTGCTCCGGGATGTGGCATAACGGTGGCTCGGCTCCGTTCTTAGAGGTCGGAGATGCCAGGGGGATTTCTGTACTCAGAGGAGGTGCCTCGTCTGATGGGGAGTCATAGTCTGTGATGCCATGCGAGATAAGCTGTCTCTCGAGATGGGCTATTCTGTCCTCGAGGTTCTTGATGTAACTGTCTCTCGGTCAGGGGGCTGAATAGCTGTAGGCGGGCAAAAGTGCATGGGACTACCTCCTAGGAGTTGCCCGACCGTCGATGTCGACGTTGACACAGTCCACGCCCGCAACTTCACAGTTCGAGCAAGCCGGGAGGTTCTGGTCGCACCGCTGCTTCCTCGCCTTGCATCTCATGCATGCTGTGACATTTGCTCGGCGGACATTGGAGCGCCGTGGGTTCAGGGGCATTATAACATAGTCGGGGTTGATATATTCTGCGTCCCTCTTACTATGCGGGTAGGCATTGATAACTTAGGTACGGACGGCCTTGGACACGCGGCTCAGAGGAGCACGATCCAGCTCCACTTAGTTGCTCGATAAGCCGGCAGTCGGCCGATCCCGGAGATAAGGGGGGGTGTTAGACGGCTAGGCATACAAGCGATAACATTAACGCGCAATTAAATAACTACCTATAGAGTCAGTATGGGAATCGTGTAAGAAGGCGAGAGCTATTGCCAGCAGAGACCCCCGTCGGGCATATGTCAAGTAAGGTGACTAAAAGTGGTGAAGGAGAGAAACCAAAACAAGTCATAGCCGGGAACACCCATCTACTCCATTAAGCTGGATGACATGCAGCCCGCGTTAACGCATGGGCAGCGAGGTCTCTCCGGCATCCTGCCCGCTAGCCGCTTTCTTGTGGGCAGGGCCGGCCAGGAAGTCCTTCAGGCGAGACGGATCCTCAACAACCTCATACGCCAGCTCCTTCTTGCTCTTGTGCGCCGTGGCCTGGTCCGCGGCCTCGATATCCGACAGCCGGCTCTCGTCGGACGAGCTGAAGCTGCTGCCTGTTGGGCTCCTGTTGAGCACCATGTTCACCATCTTGCCCTCGCTTTTCTTGATCTTCAGCTGGTTCTCCTTGAGCCGGCTCAGCTCCTCGTCCTCGCAGTGCATCGTGATCACGCCTAGACCGGGGAAGTTGCGCTCAAGGAATGCTTTGAGGTCAGGCAGGACCGACTTGTCCGGGCGATAGGTGCCGCTGTCGTTGTCGATAATAAGCTGGTAGTACCGCGGATCCGGAGGCGGCGGCTCATTCGGCGGTCCGCCGGGGATATCCTGGGCTGGATGGGTTGGCTCGCGCGGTTCAGGATCTTCGGATGAGGTCGGCTCGGCGAGCCGGCGAATAAAGAACTCTCCGGAACACGCAATGTAGGTGGCCACATCGGAGTGCATGGTGTGCTTGCTCAGCAGGTCGATGCCGAACTCGCGACCAGTTTCGGTGAACCGAAGCAGGCCGTTGAGAGTAAGGACATAGGTGAAGATCCGGCCGCCCTCATCAAAATGCGCCATCTTCAGGAACTGGAGTGATGCTGCTCTAGAGCAGGGCTCGAAGATCCCAAACTCGGTAGAAGAGTCGTAGTTATAGATACGCCTGTGCTGTTTGTGCAGCGCTTTGTTAAGGATCTTTCCCGTCAGGCCATGGCTTGAGAACATCAGGCCTATCACCGGCCGGAACTCTACGTAGCGGTGATACAGCTTCTCGGGTACCGGCCCCGAGAGCTGAAGCTCGTTCGCTTGGAAGCTTTTATTGGTCCTTGTCAGTAGAGGCTTCCCATGGATTGTGAGTGAGTGCTGAAGACATACTCATATTTCTTGGTCTCCTTTTTTCCAGGCTCGTGACTCGGACGCCCATCCAGCTCCTCATCCCTGTTCACCCTAGTGCCTATCAACCTCCCGATCATGGGGCTAAAATGTTTGATCCAGGTGTTTGGCCCGACGGTGTACATCTGCGCGCCGGGTCCTTCGGACTTTCCCAAGACTTCGACGCCGAGGAGCAGCCGCGGTGTCATGGATATATGCCTGTCGAGGCCGCTGGCGATGGCTTTGAAAAAATAGGCGCGCTTACTCCCTGATCGCTTCTTGACATCGAACCATTTCCCCTCGGGACCGAACCCCTCCCATTTCTCATCCACGTGAGGAATCTTGACGGTAACATTGCCGAGGCGGTCGTCGTGGTTTGTATAATCCTCATCGTACAGCCTGCACTTGAGGGTGAAGCCCGCATCGGGGATATTGGCAACGACCCACTCCTCTTCCCAAGCGGGCTCGGTGGTCTTCCTCAGAGTCCTGGTCCGGCGGGTGAGGTCAGGGTCTTCCTTGTGTCGCTTCGGGATCGGTGCAGTCAGCGTGGCATGGAGGTAAGGGTCTGATGTTATAGATGCCAGATCCGCACTAGGAAGATTGGTCGCTCGATGGAACGTGAACTTCAACGTGTAGCCTGAAGGGAAGTCGGGGAACGGCGTTGGGTCATATCCTCCTGGAGGGTGGGTTTTGTCTATTATTTTCTGCTTCTTGTCTGTGACCTTGTCTTTGATCTCCGACAGCTGGTGTATGGGGCCACCATTCGAAGGCGGGCCTTCTTGCTGGTCCCGGCTCTTATGCGAATCATCCGGCTGCCCGATATGACTGTCAGGGGGCGATGAGACATTTTCGGTAGGAGCTGGCTGCGACTCCGCTTGAGTCCCATCTGCACCGGACCCTTGCGTGGCGTCACCGTCCGCGACCGGCATTGTGGACTCGGCGACAGCAAGGGCCGGACAAGCGTCAAAGCGGCGATACAGGGGGAGTAGGACGTGGTGTCCACGCCGAGTTGCCGGAGGAAGCCGGTGCCGCTAGACCGGCAAGACACGTGGTTGAACGGAGAAAAAGTCCGATGGCTCAAAGGGATGTCGTTGCTTGGCGGGACGCCAAGACTGACTGATCGCCGGTCTCTGCACGGAGGAGTCGTCGTGAGGTGACGTACGCCGGCGCGGGGGAACGATGTGGCGCTCTGTCGGCCAAGGAAGTTTTAGTTGCCGAATCCGTCACTAGGACGGCGGCCTGCATGCAGAGAGCTTCCAGACCCGAGATAGCCGTAAGATACTTCAGGCCCGATGTGTGCGGACGGGGAAAGACTCGACAGACTCCGCAGCTTCAAGGGTGACAGTGGTGGTGCTGACGAAAGGAAGCTTTAGCCAAAGACCCCTCACTGACGTCAGACGGCACGGCACATCCCCGCTCCGCTCCGCTTAGTCCCGTACCCCGATAAGTGCATAGTCACTGGCGCTACCCCATATATTCAATATGTAAACTCTGACGGATCTTGCTCACTTTACCTATTGCACTTCCTTGCCGCATGCCATCCATCATACAACGAGCTCATGAACTTGGGCATGTTAACCAACGATAGACCTTTAGGGGATATGCGCGTCGTGTTTGCGAGTATTACGCCGAGCAACTCACCAAAACCTTCTCTATTATCTCTAATTTTCTGCAACCTTGACACCGCTGCCAATCACTCAGAGAAAAATGGTGACATGGCCATCATCGGCGCTTTTGGTCCCGGGATTTTGACACGCCAGATGACGGATGCCACGGGAAGTACCTTGATCGAGATTCTCGAAGAGAAGATGTCGGACGACGATGAGCTGTGTATTGTGAGACTTCCGGTCATATTCTTCTGGCTGACGCGACGCCGTGAAGTGGTAATATGCACCATTTAAGTTGTCACCTTTGGCAAGGAATTGTCTCAGCAGTCTTCCACCACTCTAAAGGTCCAGTCTCAATCCAGGAGGACCCAAAGCTGGGGTGATTTCTCCGGTCAATTTTAGTCACATTTGGGCCTTTCCCAGCGTAATCATCATATTTCAGCTTTAAGGCGACTTATGGTTCTTTGTCGGGGTTTGTAAGATGTATACACACCCAAATATATTACCAGGACCAACGCAGAACGATTTAACGCATGCCGTACTCTGCAAATGATAAGGAAATAGTTTCTTCCCCATGCTGACTATCTCCCAGCGCAGAAAAGCTCTTCGTCACATAGTCCGCGCTCTAGTCGTAGCAGATGGCCGAATATAGCCAGCCGATCCCACTGTTCCAGCAACAGTAGAAGTTGTTTGCGTCCGCTGAGCAACCCGAAGTATCCACCTGACTGCCCTGGCAGTTCGCGCCGTTGAAGATCTGGCAGTAGACGTTGGGGGTGTTGATAGCATACGCCGCTGCTCCATTGAAGTTGAAGCAGTCTCCGTTTGACCAAGAGAAGCCCGAGTCCCACTCGTAGGACTGGCAGCTCTCGCCACAGTAGCACTCCTGTGTCAGGAGTCCTGCGCCGAGAGCTGCGGCGGGAAACAGAGTTGTGAGAAAAGGCAGTGTCGAGAACTTCATGGTGACTAGGTTGCGCTGAATTGGACGAGGATTTGGTCGATTGATGAAGAGCGACACCTGGATCTGAGACGGATCCGTGGGAACAATGACTGGCTGCGAAGAAAATTGTTTTCGTGCTGTCCCAGCCAGTTCCCTGGTTTACATGAGATGGCTGGGGAGCCTTATATCGTTTGTAGCCAACTGCTCGCTCGGCCACTTGCCTCCCTCTCTCGGAGCGAGCACTTCACTCCAGCCTCCAGTGAGCTTGCCCTCGTAATCCCTTTTAAAGAACGATGCGACGCAAGGATGATTTTAAATGGGTCGCATGCGTCCAGCTGTGCATCGCTGTGTCGTAGCAATCTGATGATTTGGTTAGAACTAAGGAGTGATCGGCATGCAGATAGCTTTCGTGGGAAAGGTGGTCACTTGCTAGAGCTGACTTGGGCACTGGGCAGCCCTGTCTCATCCCTCACCGCCAGTGATTTTTCGCAAGCTAGAGTCAGTAGGAAGGAAGTCTATTCACGCCGTTGGGCTCTGTATGGTACGGTGCTGACTACCTTAATCCCAGCATGGCCCCCAACCGGTTTCCAGTCCACTCGCTGCAGCCTTTGTAGAAATAAACAAGAAGAGCACAGCTGAATACGAGGTACACAGGCTGATTTTACGAGTCCTGGAGATCTTCTGTCAATAAACTGATGCGAGAGCAGACGTATCAATGGAAAGTCCGAGAGAATGGGGAATATGGGATATGAGTCTGGCAGCAGCACAGCGTCACACTACGATGCCGGCAGTGCGATGTGCTTGGTGCATCTTTTCCGGTGCCATAGAAGTTTTTGGACACAATCCCCGTTAACAACACCATGAGAATGTCTGGAATTTGTAGCAATGGGCTGCTGTACTCTACTAGAGATGTCTCGCAAGATGGAGCTTTCTCGGCATGCCACATATCCCTCGTGGGCATATGGCCATTATCACCCCCGAGCTCATACAACTTTCAGCTCCCTAAGAGTGAAAACAGCTCAACATCATATTGGCTACGGAAGCGACGGTGTGGTGCAGTCAGCAGCTTACAAGCCCCTTCTTAAAATAAACTTACAAGTCACTTCTCGGCACGGACGGCATCTGGTAGTGGCAATGAGATTGTGTGTGAGAACATTGAACTTTACTTTGTCAGCTTTCACTAAGTAGTAGTCATCCAGCTCGACCCAACGTCACAGACCCTCACGTTGGATGCCCGTGCATAGCCAAGAGAGTCATTCCTAGCGAGCACCAATTCCGTTTATCCCCGATTGCTTCTCTTCAACGAGCTTCAGAGACAAGCTGATACTAATGCAGCTCATACCGTTCCAAAGCCGTAGCACGCATAGCAACAAACCTCTTACCGACCGAAGACTCGAGACCTAGGACATAGCATGCTCCAACATGAATGTGGTAGCCACCCATGTGCCGCAGAATAACTGCTGCCATGCACCCACGCAGCATGTGAACCGTGTCCCCCACAAGTGTCCCTGGAGGAGCGATACCGATATATCCACTGTCGAGCTCCATGAACTTGTAAGGGTGTAGTTCGATGGTGTTCTCCGCGACCTCGCCGAGGTCCCCTGATAGCTGCGCATCAAGATGTGCTCTTCCCTTGACCAAGCGTTCTACCCTAGAACCGTGATTCTCGTCCCTAGCAAATCCTGGGAATACTGTCGCGTTGAATACCTCCTCGAACTCTAGTCCTGCTTTGATAGCCAAGCCCAGGCTTTGATGGGTGCTTTGATATGCAACTCCTTTTTGAATTCGGTTGTGAATAGATAGGTTAGACAGTGAAGCAATAGTCAGATCGAATAGCTTTTGTGGCGGAATGTCAATACGGAGAGTGGAAATCAGTCTCAGCATCGCTTGAATGCCAGGAACACCTGTCACATATGTGTGGTGCCTAGCAACAAAGTCTCCTATCAAGCCGACAATAGTCATATCGTTCCAGAGACTAGCAAAGGTCTCGCTGAGGCTCTTGACTGAGCCAAGACTAAATCCGGTTGAGAAAAGAATTGTAGATTCGATGACACTGTGCACTGCGCCGGCAAGAATGGAGGTATCAATTATGGAAGGGGTTAAAAGCAGAGAAGAATTCGAGGCAGCAGGAAAGTTCGGCATCCAAGAAGGGAGCCCGTCACTAGTATCTGGCCATAAGCTGACCCCAGCATCGCATAGGAAGAAAAGCTCGGGTCGCCCGCAGAATAGCTCATCTGGCTCCTTGAAACGCTTCCAAGAGACAATCCAGTTCCTCGCGAACTCGGCATAGACAGCCCCGACCGATGTGTTTCTACAATAATCAGGAAGTATGTCAAAGCCTGTCAGACCGAGAAGTGCGTATACGTGATCCTTGGGATCTGTGGCACGTCGTTTCGCAATGTCATAGGCGTAGGACCATTTCTGGTGCTGGTGTAGTGCAGGGTCCCAGGCCTGTCTCGGATCCAGCGCGGCACGTGCATTTCTTAATGTTCTTAGAGAATTCCAGTTGATCAGTATTCCCTTCGTCATGGAAACCCAAGTGTGGTAGCACATCCACACTGGCCTTGTCAGCTTGTGCTTCAAGCAGAGATCCCTAGTTGCCTCCACGAAGCTGTATGCGCTGAGAAGATCATCCAGACTAAGCGAATCCTTGCCGGCGACGAGGACGCCAGTGGAAGCGAGCGCAACCTCCTGGAAAGTCCACACTCGGCGCCAGTAGTCTAGGGACATAAAAGCCCTGATAGAATTCCAGATTCTGTTGGCAATATACCCGTGGAAACCTCCGCAATCTGCTTCGTAGAGTGAGGGATATTGGAGCATCCAGTTGACGACCCGATCACTATCCGCGGAGTTGGTCGGGTTAAGGTCAAGCGTTCGAAGAACCGGGTCGTGCTCGATGACACCACCTACCAACCGCAGTGACTCCATCGCCAGCCTTATGTCAGGATCGTCATCATGGAGCCAGCATAGGACTAATTGAGCGGTCTGGTAGATTTCTCCCATCCGGGAGACTTGATCGTTCCGCTCCTCCGCATCTGCCTGGTTTATGCAAACCGCGTCGACGCAAAGGCGGAAAGAGCTAGGGGTTTTGCCGGGAAATACTTGAGTCCAGTACGTCCTAGCATACCGGAGAGCGCTAGTAAGGTTGATAGTCACGGGAAGATCATGCCCGCTGACGTGGATATTCTTTCTTGACCCGGCCTCACCCCAGACGTAGGATAGCGCCACAAACTGCGGCTTGTCGTGGAGCGAGACGATGCTCATATTGAATCTTGTCCCTACTTCGCCTATCGTATCATCAATTCCTAGCAGCCTGATCTCAGCTCGATCTGAGTGTAGTGGGCGGTACAAGGGCTGCGTTTGATGTACTAACTCTGCCATTTCGTAGACACTGAACACCTGGAAGCGGATAGTACCAAGTTCTGAAGACAACAAAGCCACGGACCAGTGTTGTTGCTTGTAGGTGCCTGCGGCACTGAAGTCGAGTCGCATGATGGGTCAACGGCGAGTCGCGAGGGGCTGTGACTTTCCGAGCCCTCCTCGCCAATCAGCCGTGCATGATTCGCCACTCTTCCGCAACAGCCCGCCGTAGGTATTCAAAAAGTCTACGCTGCAACAAGCCACAAGACCATCGCAATATTGCCCTGACTATGCACTGCCCGGATCCCATTGTGGGCTTTTGCAGCCAATGATATGCTGAAGTATCTGGCCTTACGCCAGCTATGGGGCGGTGCATCCTAACGCGTCTACCGAAGTTAGAGCTAGGCAACAGTCAACGATGGCTCGAGCCATCAATGGACTGCGAAGCCCTGATCGAAATGTCCGTCAAGCAAGCCGGAAAGCATCGTTCCCCTCTCACGCCTCATTGGCATCAACATAATGGGGCCGGACAGGAGGACAGGCGAATTCTGGCAACGTCTGCGGGCCACGAGAGCATGCATCATCCGGATCCTCAGAGTAGGGAGAGGCGCGGAGCCCGAGACCTTCTCCGCTAAGACCTCTGGCCAACTAGCCGGCACCAAAGAGGACTCCAAGATGTGGCTGCTCTATCTCGGCATGATCGGACGGGACATAAAACGAGAGCGCAACGCCCACCGAAGAGATAACATTCGCGCCTGTCTCGCCTGGGTCAAGAAGCACGGCTATCCGCGGTTTGGCTACAACATATGGGCACTTGACTGCCTTGTGACCTGCCAGCTGGAACACGAGTACCTCGACTTCTGGAAAAGTGCAGATCTTCCATACGCTAGTGAGGCATACGCGGTGGTGCGCTGCGACCGACTCTGTCATCTGTTCGGCATCTGACCTGGTCACAGTCCTTTCCCAAGAACCTCTTGTCAGAAGACGGCCAGAGGTATGTCCGCATGGTAGATGAGGATTACGACAAGGAGCAGACAGCGGCGCGCAAGGTTAACATAGCGGCATGCGCAGCGTTCGTAAGGGAGCATGATTGTCCCCCACCAGGATGGGTGGTCTGGGCCTTGCATGGCAAGGCGAGCTCCTGTCGAACTGTAGACTTCGTGAGGCTGGTCAACCAAAGGAAGCCCACGGATGCCGCACACATGTTGATATATGCCTTGGTGAGTTACGAGCCAAGGAGTGACAGCTCCGTTATCGTTAACATAATTGCAGGGGAGAACAACAGGTGAAACCCGTGACAGTTTGGATCAAGATGAAGTCGAAGAGGAACCCTTTGACGTGGACTCGTACTTAGTGGTAACCACAATACTCTGAGCTTCTAAGGCCAGGTGCTATATTAGTACACCTGTTTGCTTACGGCTGAGGACTGCTCTTGTGCTTCAATGATGGTCAAGTACACCTCTACTCCACTGTCAGTTGGGGCGCCTTGGGGACAAGGGCAAGGGGAGGTACCAGCAATGCGCCACCGCTTCTTGCAAAGGCGTAAGACCTCCTTTATATTGGATATCTTCCCATCGATTGTGCTGTCAAGCTCGTCTCCGCGTATCATCAGGTGAGCCATAACTGCTTGATAGGCTAGATGAACCGCGAATATGGACATCCGATCGATAATGTATCTCCCCTCCTCGGTGGAACGCAAATTTAGAATACGGTTCGCTGTGTCTGACACGCTGTTGAGCGTGATAAGAGCTTCGCCAGAGAGCTTCGGTTGCGTTTGTCCGGGTGTCCCATCGTAGGAACGAAAAGGCGTAAACCTTTCGAGGAGTAGAATGGAACTGCCAGGGAATTAGCTCGCCACGTAGAGACGAGACAGAGACTCGTGGATCTCACCTGAAAGTGATGGTTGTCTGGTCGCAAAACTCAAAACGCCTCGTGAATGCTTCGACAGTGGCCAGTTTCAGAAGAGCAAGGAGAGTCCGTCGCAACTGAGCTCTCTCTTCCAAACAGAGCGGATCGGTGCTCGAATCCCGGCGTATATGCCGCAACACACGACTAAGAAGGTGTACTGCTTGTGCTACCCTTGCATATCGTCCGGTGAATAGGTTAGCCCTGTCCGACTTGAACATAGAGGCTTCGCGTATCACGATCTAGAAAAGGAAGTGTGTTAGCGCTTTTGCTGTTGGTTTTAAGCAGGAGTGGTTCATAGGCGCAGTACTCCTGTATCGAATGAGGGGTCATCCTCTGGTAGGCAAGTCTCTGGTTCCGGGTCCTCCGTTACGAGTGACCGCATCGGATCGGCTATGCCTGTAAATCTATAAAACACTTAGACTTCATCTACTCCGGGGGTAAGTGATTTACCAACTTGTCTAGGCTGAGGACCCCCCACCACGCTCGTCTCCTCTCCTCCATGCCATCACTTGAAACGAGTTGATCCCTTGACGGCTGGTTTCTTGTATCTTTATCGACTCCAAGGGCCGCACCATATCTTGCACAGACGCCAATAGAGAAGAATGCCGCAGGATAGATAGCATTCCCCAGTTCGCACAAGGTGATGAGAATTATGGCCTGGAGTACATAAATTGAGAGTAGACCAGACGCCTCGATGTAAGAGTAAAATCGCTTCGTAAGCTGATATAAATTAGGGTCAAAATCATTCGCTGATGCGGTCGCGAGTTTCATCGAAAGAGTCAACAGGTAAAGTTCCGCCCGGCGCTGTGACAAGGGGCTCAACAGGTGATGGTAAAAGCGCGGTCTGGATATGATGGGCCACCAAGGATGCAAGATCCTAAAGTATGTCTCCGCGGTGGTGCGGATGCTAGCGTCGTCACCCACATGGACCACAACTTCTGCGGGGATGGTGAGCTGTGGACGAGGGAACTCCAGCTGCACGGCACTGAAAACCTCAGGGGCGATGAAGAATACCGCACGGGAGTCATCCCTCGTATCCAGCGACTCCTCGGGATTGCTAGCTCTAGAGTCCGCGCGGGATGACGAAGCAGATGAGAGGGGCTCTGAAATGCGGGCAGAAAGTACACCCTGTAATCGGCTTGATTTGCGTTGCTTGCGCCCTTGCGGATACTCGCAGGGAATTCCTTTCCTATAGAGTAGATTGGTCAGCCCGAGCGGGTTGTCTACAATGACAGCCCGTTGAATCCGGATTAAGGAAGAAAGTAGTGTCCACAGACAACCTCTCCTGGACGGATCAACTAAGCCCGAATGACGACCGAGGAAAACCGCGGCCAAGGCCCTCAAGGACAGTGGTACGGGACAAAGAGAACAAACGGTGGCCTCACCTTACGCACAAGCCGCAGACCGGGTACAGCCTATCGCAACGTCGCTTGTTTTGGCGACAGCTCACGCAGGACAGGGCATTCTGGGGAACAGTCATCTTCTGCTGTGATACTGGTCGAATTCACCGCTGATTGAAACGTGATGCGGTGTGCGAGATACAGCGTTGCGGACTGACCGTAAGACCGATGTCCGCAGCGGAATCCGTGCGCATTTAATATTTCGAAGCCAATGAGCCAGTCATGTTCTGACTGCTAACCGTGGATATGTCAGCAGCGGATAAAGCCCGTCACAAAAAGTCCGCAAAATTGTCCGCAAGCGCCGCAAGCTTCAACACGCTAAACTAACACGACGGACCGAACATGGACATTCATAATCTACTTGGGTTACGATCCACGTTATGCCCCTTGGTGTTTGCGAGATTTGGTACCGGGGAGGTGACCCATGCATGTTTCGACAGTCCAACGAACCGCCTCCTTGCCACGTATCTGCGGTAATTTCGGGGAAAGCCAACCGGTTTGGCATGATGTCCAAGGTGGCGGCGCCATCGCTGACAGAGCTTGTGATCTTAAGTTCAAGGAGCCAGGAAATCACATTTGTCAGTGTCTTGATACCGCGTCGGCTTGAAACATTATTTAAGGGAATGATAGGTCAGGGCCAACTTTGACGGCGTTCTTCATCTCTCTGATGATTCTTGAAAAGCCACCACAACAGTTTCTTGCCGCAGTATCAACCCCTCCAACATGGCAAAGTCAAAACCTTTCGTCTTGGTATGGCCTGAAATCCTTGATCCTGACTCTTGCCAGACTGACCAACTCAGATTACCGGGACCACTGGCATGGTTGGCTTCCGAGTCCTTGTCGTCGCTCTCGAGGCCGGATACCATGTCCGAGCGGCTGTTCGGAGCCAACAGGCTTTCGATAGGATCAAGGTCTTGACGCCAATCGCTCCGTACCTCGTCGACGTTGAGCCGTTCATCGTACCCGATATCACGGTTCCCGGTGCTTACGATGAGGCAGTCAGGGACGTTGACTACATCATCCACATTGCAGCGCCGATAGCCAAGGCGTCCAACACCGATTATGAGGAGGATCTCATCCGTCCTTCCCTACAGGGCACATTGGGAATGCTTGAGGCTGCTCAGAAGGCACCCTCCGTAAAAAAGATCGTCATCACGGCATCGGTGGCCTCTGTCGTGCCCACAGGAGTTCTTGTGAGCGAGAGAGATGCTGAAATCTACAATGGTAATCGAAACAATCTCTTTTGTTGGTCATTTCAAGTTTCTCCGTATTCATTAATAGGACATTCGCGAAGCACGGTTGCTGACTACCACTGTTAGAAAAGAGCCGGGTTCCGGATCCCAAAGGCCCCTACAGCAGCGTGCTGGGCGCCTACCTTGCCAGCAAGAAGATTGCCTTCAACGCCACCGAGGCTTTCATCCGTGACAAGAAACCAAAATTTGAAGTTGTCAGTGTTGGGCCGGGGTTCATCGTTGGCCGTGACGATACCATAACAGACCCGAAAAACATCGGCAACGGTTCGAATAGGCTACTCATCAGTCGGCTACTCGGCAACGGGGCTCCCATTCCAGCCAGTTCCTGTATCGCTCATATTGACGATGTGGCAAAAGTCCACGTCGAGTCTCTCAATGAGGCGATCACAGGCAATCCGTTCTTCATGATCACTACGCAATGCCCAGAAGGCCCCAATTGGGATGATGCGTTGGAGATTGTGAAGAGGCGATATCCCAAGGAAGTCGCCGATGGAGTATTCCATACCACCTCCGGAGCTCCAACGCACCACGTCCTCACCGATTCCAGCTTCACCGAAAAGACCTTTGGAATCAGGTTCAAGACCTACGAGCAGGCGGTTGTCGATGTCGTCAACCACTACCTCGAACTGACCGGACGTAAGTAATATCCGCCTGCCGACTTACAAGGGAGAGACAGTGCCAGCGTGAAGGGAAGACAATTTAGATCCAGCTTGAATACAATTTCTTCTACATGAGGAAGTCCAAAGTCTCATTGCAATGCCATAGTGAATGTTCAATACGTTCTGACCATTTCTCCTAGAAAGGAACGCGCAGCGTCTTATCAATCGAGCACCTCACCTCCGTTAACATAGCTGTCTTACTACTGAGTTTGTCGCGGAATCAACGCCATCGGCGAGGAGATGGCAAAGGTGCCGTGAGCAAGCCGGGCTATCACGGTTTGGCCGCCGATCCCGAGCCTTCCCGCGGCGGCGGCAAAGGGCATGCTGACAGTATAGACATTTCATGCGATTCTTCCGATGGCTACCGCTGAATTCATATAGGAAGCAGCCATGGTTTCCGAAGCCTCCCCACCTCTGTCGGCCGATGGGTCCCTGTCAATGAGAAACTAATTATGTGCTTTGGTGGCAGTGCTTGAACCACTGGACTAATGCAGGCCGATAACTCCCTGGAGCAGAGTGGCCGGCCGGAAAATTCTCGCAATTCTTTGATTGCGTGTTTCGTGTAATCTTCGCCAAACCAAACTCCCTTCGCTGGTCTTCTTGGGAAAAGCAACCTTTCAACAACGCTTCGCTTCACTCAAACCCTGACTATCCAGCCCCTCATGTCTGCTCCATCAGCTCATAAGCCGAGCGGAAACCATGACACCTTTTTCTGGCTCGGCCAGATTAACAAGTCTTCCCTGATCATAAATGCCGACGAGGGTCTTTTGGACCATACGCTGGCGCGCAAAATTGCTGCCGGCTTGCATCGTGTGTTGCAAGCCGGCGACGACGAACACGGCAGCCGACCAAGCCTGGTCATCACGTTCGAGCCGTTGCTGATTGAAGAAGCTGGCGTGGAAGCAACGGGTCTCCATGCTGGCCGGTCAAGCCAGGATATGGTTACCACGGCTTACACGGCTGCTTTGCGTGAAGAAACGCTCCGTCTGGCGGATCAACTACTTGCGACCTGCGGCAGCTTGGTCAGGCTAGCCGAAGCCCACACAGATACGATCGTGCCCTGCTACACCAACGGCGTCGCCGCGCAGCCGAACAGCTATGGCCACGTCGTTTTGGGCCACGTTGCTGGCGTCCTACGTGACCTAGAGCGACTGCAAGAGTACTACAGACGCCTCGACCGCTGCCCAATGGGTACTACAGTGCTGAACGGCACGGGCTTCCCACTGAACCGCAATCGTATGGCGGCTTATCTAGGCTTCTCGGCTTTGGCAGAGAACGCCTACGACGCGGTTCAGATCACGGCTGTGGAGATGCCGGTGGAGCTCGGCGCTTTAGCCACAGCCATCGCATTGCATGCAGGGGCCTTCATTCAGGATGTCATGGTCCAGTACGCGATGCCCCGGCCCTGGATCCTGCTGAAAGAAGGCAACGGTGCAACATACGTGTCCAGTGCCATGCCGCAGAAGCGAAACCCCGGTCTGCTAAATAACACCCGCGCCGAAGCATCTAGAGTCGTCACATTAGGCGTGGGACGTGCAGTGCAGGCACACAATATTCCACCAGGCATGCCTGATGGCAAAGCGTTGCGGGACAACATGGCCGTCATGCAGGGCGCCACTGGGGTTCTTGTGCAATGGGAGCAAATCTTGAACACTTTATATATCAAACCGGAACGCGCCTTGGAAGAGCTGAATCGTGATTGGACGGCCTCACAGGAACTGGCAGACACTCTGATGCGCTGCCACGGTTTGCCCTTCCGCGTGGGTCACCATTTCGCATCAGAACTGGTAGACTATGCCAGGACGAACGACATCTGCCCGAGTGCCTTTCCTTACGCTCAAGCCCAAAGTATATATGACAAGACACTGAGAGACATGGGCATGCCAGGCGGTAATCCCCTTCCAATGGACGAAGCCGAATTCCGCGCGGCCCTGGATCCTGTCGCTATAGTTCGCAACCGTGTTACCGTCGGTGGCCCGCAGCCAGCGGAAATGATGCGAATGTTAAAGTTGGCAAAACAGAGCATAGCTGATGGAGAGTCTTGGGTTCAGTCCCGACGTCAATGGTTTGAAGATGCATTGTCGCGGTTGGATACCGATTTCAAGAAGCTCCTCGATTTCACAGAGCAAAGAGTTTAATCTTGGCTTTCTCGCCCAGGGTCTATGTCTCCTGCCTTCCGAGACTGGATGAGCAGGGAAGAAAGGTTGCCTGGTCTACTATGTCTACACGAATAGCAGACATTTCTTCCCGATGCCATCCAGTTATTTCCCCTCGCACGGCTGCCTACTTGGACCTTTCAGTGCGCTCTATCATGCGATTTTTTGGAATCGGTTCCAGTACTTCTGAGAGGCACCAGAGTGGTATAAATAGGGGCGTGGGAAGAGGGAAGGAAAGAGGAAGCAGGACTCGGTCCACGGAATACTATCCGTAGGACAATTCCATTTGTACATGTAGAGAATCTCCTAGAAGTAGAGCAAATGCAGAAGCCCGGGGTTTGTTTTAATTTAGTCAATCTCTACCAACGTATAACTATCTCGTCGATGAGAACTCATCCCAGCCAACTCTGATGGACCTTCCGCCACGGCCAGATGGGAACGCTCTGTATGACGAAGGGGATCTGTTTTGTTGTGCCCATCACTCTACGTGTCAGTCTATCAAGACGACATATACGTAAGACGACATATACGTAACAGCCAGAGAAAGACAGACTTGCTGCTCGCCTTAACTTGAACGGATTCTTCGATACCTATAGAAGCATTCGAACAACGGTCGTGCATGAGATGGCCGCGGCCACAACCGTTACCTAGGACGATACGACGTGAATCAATGGTGCTTAAGACGTTGCATCGCATAAGCGGGAGAGCTCACATTTATTATCACATCATATCACACGAGGCACCCATGATGAGTCAGGACATGCATTATTAGATTCTCTTATTGACCCGATGCTCACCAGTTCGGCCCAGAGCGGTTAATGAGTTGCGGGCCAACGCACCAACCATCAATAATCTGGGGTCGGTCTAGTTACGGTTCGCCTCTTCGGGGTCTGGCATGCAGGTACCTGCTCATCTCATGTCAGCTCACTGGTTCTCTGGTATAAAGGAGAGGACATTGCCAAAGCTAGAAAGATTCCATGGAAATGCCTACCTGGTTCTCTCTGCGACCAATAATTCTACAGGGGTCGAGGTTCATTTAATTTCCGTCCCTTAAACTCTCAACAATATGTATAATTACAGTCAACTGTTCAGTCGGGCAGCACTCTTCTTCATCGGCGCAGCAGTAGCAGCAAGCACCGATGAATTGATAACCAGCTGCATATCCCGTGACGTTGTCATCGTTGGAGGAGGGTCCAGCGGGACATATGCTGCCATTCGCCTCCTACAGCAAGGTTTCTCTGTCGCTGTCGTTGAGAGAAAGCCAGCTCTGGGTGGGCACGTCAACACCTTTTTCGACCCGGAAACTGGGACAACACTCGACTACGGTGTGATAGGTTTTCCCAACCTAACAGTCCTCAATAACTACTTTGAGTATCTGGGCGTCTCGACCAGTCCGCTCGGAGGGCGGTTCGGCAACGCCGGGTCGCTGTTTGCGGACTTTGCTAAGGATGGGAAAGCGGTTGCAATTCCGGCTTCCATTCCGTGGAGCGACCAAACAGCAGCAGGGCTGGCCTTGGCCGAGTACGGGCAGCAGATCGGCAGGTTTCCGTTCCTACCTAATGGCTTTGACCTCCCGACCCCAATCCCGGATGACCTCTTGCTCCCGTTCGGTGACTTCTTGGAGAAGTACGACCTTGGTGCATTTGCCGACATTGCCATCACGTTCAACCAGGGCGCTGGCAACATCCTGGCTCTGTCAACGTTGTACAACATGAAGTACTTCTCGGAAAGCACCGTCCAAGCAATACTCGGAGCCGGCCTGATCTTCGTAACAACGGCAGACCAGAATAACCAGGCAATATATGACAAGGCAGCCTCAATACTTGGCGATGCTGTCTTTTTAAACAGCAATATCAGTCGCATCGAGCGTCATGGTCACGGTGTCCATGTGGAGGTCGTTACGCCTTCGGGGGAAAAGCAGATCATTGCGAAGAAGCTTGTTATCTCCATTCCACCAAAGATAGAAAGCTTACAAGGCCTGGGCCTAGACCTCAGTGCTCAAGAGAGTTACCTTTTCGGCCAGTTCAATAACAGCTACTACTGGGACATGGTCATCCGGAATTCGGGCATCCCCGACAACGTGACTTTCTCTAACGTCGACATAAGTGCACCGCTTGGCATACCGCCGCTTCCAGGGGCTTATGCGGTCGACTCGACCGGCCTACCTGGCATCCACACGGCCTACTATGGCAGTCCCCACTACCTATCTGACGAAGAGGTCAAGGCGGACGTCCTGCAGACACTAGCGAGGATCGTGGAAGCCAACGGCTACAATTCGACAGCCACCCCGGAATTTGTGGGTTTCAATAATCACTCCCCTTTCGAACTCACAGTGTCCGACGCGGCTGTCAAGGCTGGCTTCTACGACGCAGTGAACGCGCTCCAAGGGCAGCGAGATACCTGGTGGACTGGTGCAACGTGGCAGTCACAGAACAGCGCAGAGATCTGGAACTGGACAGAGTACAACTTACTTCCCAAGATAGTGGCATCTTTGTAGCCGCAGAGAAGGTCAAGTGATACGGGGAGGCAGTGCATCCAGACATAGTTATTCTGAGTCCTTCAGGCCACCGGGCATTGCCAATTTAATACTCGTTCGGCTACTCTCTTTCATGAGGTGATTTCATGCTCAAAATGGTCCTTAGCAGCATCATAGACGTACGAACCGTGTGACAGATAGCCTCCCATCTCTCTCAGCTTGCTGTGTCATTTTCAATATTCCTCAATCCTGCCCACAAGACAAGATAGAGCTTGACGAGTTGTGCTCATTTTACTGGCACCCCGTCTATATATTCTGTCCCATATGACCGTGCATATGTCGTCTCGGGAGGTAAGGCTAGGGTTAGCGATCTAACCCGCAACGTCTCGCGTCAAGTATCGAGCTGTTAGTGTATTAGTATGGTGTAACCTCCAACCTTACCCGCCGTAACGACTATGGCTTCTACAACTTGTCACGAAACGTAGCGGAATATCAGTTGTAGCTTGTGACGCGTGGCCATATTGAATGAGTAGGTGATCCCCAACTACGTACTTGGCTTGTGTCTCCTAGATGCAAGAGTCGGTTTGATGGGCTGACCATGGCTTTGCAGCCTGCGTTTTATTGGCTCGACAGCCTCACTTTTGACGAGCCTGCAGGCTCACCGACGACTCCGGGCATTGCCGATCGCAGGCGAAACGCGAGTCGGGCGCTAAGAACAAGAGCTGAAGTGAAGCCTCGATGGAAATGGAGGAATGACAGCTTTGAGCTGGAGCTATTGACTAGGAGGAATCAATGGCTGCGCCTCTCAGGATGTTTCTGCACAGCCCATTTAGAGAGCTATATGAACGGTGCTCTGTCCGCACTTCAGGTTTTGTCGAAGAATGGCTTCTTCAAAGGTGCCATCACCAGAGGACGCAAGACTCCAGCTAATGTGCACCGGAATTATGGACTACCTCGGCATGCCTCGAACAAGTGCGAGTGGGTGTTGTGGACGCCCAACCGTACGAGCATCCGCATCGTGTCTTATGTTCCCTACCGCCGGCGGGAATGCAGGAAGCAGGCGACAGGCAGCAAAGGGCCGCGCGGAAGCATCTCTGAAGGGAGCTTCTCGGTGAAAAGTACAATGGCCATCCCAGATGGATAGCCACGGGTATTCCGGTTCGCGTTATAGTTGTTTAGAAGCTCCTCCACCAACTGGGATGATAGTGGCTGAAACACCAAGGCAATGGATTGTCGCCTTCTTTGGGACGCCTCGCAGCGAGCAAATCGCGTCATGACATTTCAACCCTTATTCAGACACCGAGTTTTTACACTTATTGATGTTTCACGGATCATCCCTCTGCTTGGTCAAGTCCGCGCCGGGTTCGCTCCCTACGAGCATACACTCTGAACATCCTCGGTGAAGAGCCTCTCTAGGGATTTCTTGCATGATTAGCACCGTAGGGTGACGAGTCACGCTGCGTTCTCCTACGTGGTGCCGGACAATGGCAGCAACACGAAGGGACCACCCAGCGCTCCGCCAAGCTGAGACTTCTTTCCAACACGACAAAAGGATCAATCTTCCCATCGAAAATGGCACTTACTCGTCAGTCTCTACGCATTATATTCACGCTGATTGTCATCTTACGCAGGGAACAGCCCTTGATGACGAGCATAGCCAGCAGCTCAACAGTTGGTGCGACGGAGGTGATAGCAACAAACATGGCTAGTCTGGAGCACTGCCCGTTAGTATCCTTCATCTCAGTTTATAATTCGATAGCTTATCAATAATCTCATCATAGATTCGAGGCATACTATGTTGCTGACCCGACGAGGGCGCGCGTCATGCTCGCCTTACTCAGGACGTTTGTGGATCTGGGCGTTTACGACGAGTTTCCCCAGAAACGCAAGTGTCCGATGCAGAAGTGCTTTGAGCAATTCTCCCACCCGATTGATATCATGAAACACCTCTCGACGTGCTCAATGATGGACTACGGCGAGCTGAACTGCAAGTTTCAAGATGAGCGGCATTGGCATCCATTCCCCACATCCGAAAAGGGATGGCGGGAAAAGCTCAAGACAAAGAAGACAAGGTCGGCAAGGAAGAGCACGTCGGACCTCTTGAGAAAACTTCCTGGTCGCAAGTCGAGTCGACAGTCGCTTGACGAATCGTCGTCTATGATCAGCCCGGAGTTGAGCAGGTTTCACGCTCCATCACTCGACCACTTCTACAGTCCTGGCTTGAACACCGACCAATGGCGACCCTTACCCAGGGCGGTCAATGCCCCAAAAGATGAACCTCCTTTTCAACTAGCCGCAGACGAGCCTGTTTCCGAGCTCGCTTCAGAGGGGAATCTTCGTGTCTCTCAGGTCTCTGAGCTCCATTCCCAGCATCTCTTCTCACCATGGAACCATTCTCGAAACGGCCGCCCATCATCCAGTGCTGCTGCTTCGGTGGGAAACACGATACACCCAGTGTACTCCGGTTCGCCAATAGATGCAGGCGGCGGCCAGCGTTTCCCCACACCACTTCCGACCACAGGACTGTTCGTTCCAGAAATCACCCGGTTCACCAATGGAGTTTTAACCACTTCTCCTGTAGAGATGGACTCTGGGGCCGCCCTTGACCAAACCCATTGGGAGACAACGAACCCGTCGCAGACACCGCCAATGCAAGTCGGTTCGTCTCAAGCAACCATGTCTGGCTTTGGGGATAGTGGAAATGACGGTTCCTTCACCGGCACGGTGGCGGATGTTGGACCCTATATGTCGTCTCCTTCCGCAGCGGGAGACAACGGGCTGGGCGGCCCGCTGTCTCAAGCGTCAACATCAAGGCCTTTGCCTCACACTCCATGTGCCGAGATGGATCAAGGCCGACAACTCGGCCGTCATTACCCGCTAGGACCGGACGACTATCCCAAACCTCCTACTCTATACGGCCTGCAGACCAACGCTAGTTCCGTCTTTAAGTTCGACGAAGTACAAAGCATACGACAAATAGTTGAATCATCGGCAGGGATTCTCCCTACAATCTCTCCACGAGCTGATACCCAAGAGATTCTGCCCGGTTCCTCAGATCAGATCTACTGCGAGCGGTGTGGGCAGACATTCACCGGACAGGAACGAACCCGCAAGGCCCATCTGAAGAGACATATGAATGCCAAGCATAGGGGCATCAAGTTTCCATGCGGTCTTTGTAACAGCTCCTTCAACCGTATAGATAATTTGAGATCGCACAAGAGGGACAAACACGGTGTGGTAGACTGGACGAGCTCTGTGGGAAAGCGTCTCATATACGAAGACGAAGATGGGATTGATACGAATGTCTCTAGGAGCGCCATGCGCAAAAGACATCGAGCTCGAGACCTTCTTCTTGATACCATAGTCAATCCAACACGCGCCCTGATCTCTACTCAGGGGTAGGTTGGAGGTCTCCAGTACTATTTATTCAGCATGACACTTTATCAATTTATACCTAGGACTCCGTCCTCTGTTCACTAAGCTTAGTAAATTCGATGCTACATTCGACGTTAAGGGCGAGGTAGTACCACTAATCACTTCCACAATATCCGTCTAGCTACAACTCACAGGTGTGTCAAACGGGGAAAGACCTGAACTTGGCAAGCGTTTCACGGAGGAATATCCAGAGGCCAGCAGAATCATGGCCCGAAGCTACCTAGTCTCAGTCTCTAAGCGCGGTTGGGAGACGAATTGAAGCAGATCTAGATATGCCACAAATAGACGAACCCTAGTTTTGCCGGCCGCATACGCATGTAGATAGATGCGGCTTACTTTCCACGCCTGAGAAACTGTGAGAGCCCTGAATTGCACCCTGAAACCCTATAGGACTATTCTTGGTGTGCTTCCTGCGTGGACTTTCGCAACTCCATCGTATCGGGATATGGCATTCAGACAATCCTCAAGTGTCGGTACAACCCACGCAGCATTTGCAGTTGAGGTGCCTACGTATATATGTATATATCCCCGTTGGCTGTCAGGTAGTCGGCACAAGCGTCAGGGGCCTCGACAAGTTCACTTCAGATTTCATCGCGACTTGAGTTCTACTCTGAGCACGGCTCGAAAAATATTGCTCAACTTGGTCCTCTCTCAAGAACGATTCAAGACCTCTTCACAATGTCCTCCGAGGATTCAAACTCTCAGAAGTACTGTTGCCCGCCGTGTTCTCCAAGTTCTCATGGCCTATGCGGATAATGACTGACCATTTCTCCATCGCAGCTACCAATATTCTAGCCATAGCCTTAACAAAGGAAGCTTGTCGGGCCTTCCCTTTACTTCCAACACTACACATTACGATCGACAAGATCAGAGCTTTGAGAGGCGTCTCCTGGGTATTCCCACAGAGAAGCCTTCCACGGCTCAGTACCTCGATGCTTGGGATTCTAGATACGCGGCGGCCTCCACTGCAACCTCGAAAAGTGCTGACAGTCAGAAAGGCACAAATGTCGGGGCCTCTCATCATTGACGGGATTACGGCGATCCATGACTTTCTTCCAGGCGGAGCCTTCCTGGCTCCATAGGCCTCAGTTGTGAGCGTTTGCAAAGCAGAGATGGCGTAGGGGAATACAAGGTGCCTCTGTTGGGTGACGTAGCGAGGATAAAGTATAGCTTTGACGTCTTGCTCTTTATAGCCGAGACCAATGCTCCACGCTGGTATCTGAAGTTCTATCTGCAAGCTGCTATTGCTCGTCTTCGATGAGATCCCTCTCTACCAGGCCGCTCTCTGTTTCGTCTAGTAAGCGTCTACCCTCGATGCTCTCGCTTCTGTCCTCGCTGTGAAGAGCCACGAAGACTGTCAGAGACACGCTAAGCGCCGTGCCTGCAACTGCCATGAATATATTGACTGGGGCCGGATTTCCATTAAGAGGCCCATGCGTCAGGGCATCAAGGCCGGGCTGCACGATGTTGACAAGCCCAGAGATACAGATTAAGGCGCCGTAGATGCGGCCGAAGGTCGCGAAGCCAAACACTTTCGTTGCGTAGTCACTACTTTCTCGTCAGCGTCTCACTTCACCCCGGACAGACATGCAATATAGGAACCATTACGTACGACATGGCAGAATAGTAAAGGGGCCGGAACAGCACAAAGGCGAACACGGTCAGGTACCCTGCCCACACGTACGGCAGGCAGTTCAGTACACCCACAGCGATGATGAAGAAGGTGAGCACCGACAGTATCGTCACAATGCTGAGGCTATTCAGCAGCCAGCCGATGAAAGGTGTCGATGCCACGCCGGCGACGGGGAGCGCCACGTCGAAGATGTGGTTGACGAGCTCAGCCTGCTCCTCTGACCCCAACATGTACCGGTACTGCGCCCGTATAGTAGCGATGAAATAGTTCATCCGCAGCATCTGCAGTACCGTGAGCAGCAGCAGCAGGATGAACCACGGCGTGAGCATCTGCTTGTAGGGCGGCAGGCCGTGCAGAACCCCCCACACGCCGCTCGCGGCTAGGCGCTCCTCGGTGCGCTTCGCACGCTCCTCGCGCTGGTCCGCGTCGCCTGCAACCCGCTCAATGCGGTCAAGCTTAGCCAGGCGCCGCTCGGTGTCGGAGTGGTGCGCATCACGCGTGTGGTCCTGTGCCTCCTTGATCTTGTGTTCCAGCTCGGCAGTGGTATGGTACCCCTGCGGACTCATGAGCGTCAGCTCGCCGAGGAGGATGAGCATCGGCACGGCCACAAAACCGAAGAAGAACTGCGAGGGCTTGAAGCGCCCGCCGGAGGCCTCGTAGGCCATGCGGTAGAAGAGGAAGACGGCAGCGGACGCGTCGAAGGCGCCCGTCACCAGCGCCACGATCAGTCCGGAATACTTCGGGAAGGCGTTGGCTAGCTGGAAGCTGGGCACGAACACGTACGTGCCGCCGAGGCCCAGTAGGACGTTGCCGGCGAGGTAGCCGTCGAACTTTGGGATGGCGAATGCGGATGCCATGAGGAGAGTCCCGGCGGCGAGGATAACCGCCGAAATCAGGTAACATATCCGCCGTCCCCAGCGGTCCAGGGTGTAGCCGGCAAATACGGTGGATACGTTGAGAGTGATAGAAGCCGCGATGTACAGAATGTTCAGACGAATGTCTTGTTCGACGCAGGGCACCTCGGAGTTGTCATCTGCAATACCGTGGGAGACTCCGGTAGGCTCGTCAGCCGGGCACAGATCGTGGTAGACGCCCTCGGCGATGAGCACCGGCTTGAGAGCCGCATATCCGAAGACGGGACCGGAGGCCACGCAGCAGATGAGAATGGCAAAAGCAACCTGGGCTGATTTAAGCGTTAGGATATCGGTCTACCTTCCGGAAATAAATGGCCATACCTGCTCTCTTAGTTGCCGACACATTGTACGCTCCCTTGTTCTTCGGCTGGGGCTGCCGCCTTGCTGAGGATGGACTGTGGTCATGCCGGGTGAATGCATTGTATGTCAACCTGCGCCAACGCCGCCAGGGGGATATCCGCTCGGGCAGGAGGCGAGTGGCCTCATCAGCGTGGTCTTCTGCATCGTCGACGACGCCGGCGGGATGCGGCTCGAGGAAGTCAGGGCCTTCAGTTGCGGTCAGTATCTTAGCGAGGGACATCTGGCAGCCAGCCAAAGCACCAACCAGGCGACGGATCTTGGTGTGTCAAGACTGCCGAGAGAAAACACATTCATGTTCCGACGAGAATGAAGATAAGAGACGCGAAAAGCGAGTGATCGGAGGAACAGCAAGTTTCCAATCTCTTCTAATTGGGTGAGGTGACGTAAAGAGGATGGCGCCATACACTCGTTCTAGTTAATTCGATCCACTTCGCATGTCTTCTTTACCTCGGACGGATTCACACGGAGACACAAGAGTGCTGGTCTGTTGACGCATGCCTACGCTGCTGGGGAAAGTCTATAACGGGATATTCGCAGTTTCTAGAAACATAATGCGAAGGGCCGCCAGATTTTATCCTCGTACACGCCATTCAATGACAAGCATAGTGAACGAAAGTGGGTAGGGAAAGGAGATTGAGATCTGATCTGCCAAGCTAACTGTCTGCATGCCGGCGGCGGCGCACTCTCGCCGGCAGCTCCGGTTTCTTAGCCGAGTCTGAATTCTCGCTTAGCCGTTAGACCGGCATAAGCAGCGACAGGTTGCTCCTGTATGCCGCCTGTAATATCAGACTCCCGACTCCCTCTTTCGTTGCGCTGGGCATGGTCAGATAAGTCTTGCTCATATGCTGATCAGCGCCCGGTACGTTGGGAGGAAGGTCTCGCAAAGAGTCCAGGAACAAGATTGCAACGAGGTGGATGCTGGTGCTAGCGCTACTGTCTATTGCAAGCTCGTGTTCGCCCCCCACTTTTTTCATCTCCCCGCACACATCCCAATTCCTCATATCGC